>NNCF01126861.1:27410-53040 GCA_002313205.1 Laupala kohalensis | reverse complement strand
CCCTTTCGTGCACTTCACTTTACATTTCCCTTCCCACCTTTTTTCTAAATCACTTATTTCCCTCGTATCACTTCACTTCACTACTCACTGTCACTCCACTAGCTTCCCATCTACACTAACGTACCCATTCTTCCCAAACTTGCCTAATCCTTTTAATTTGTCTGCTCCCCTTTTCTTCGAGCGTTTTTGAATTTAAGAGGTGTTGCTGAGCCCGACAGCGCTCCCACGACATCCGCAGGCAAATTATTCCAGTCCCTGATTGATCTATTGAGAAACGAGTATTTTCCTTCGTGTTATTTGTTTCCTTTCGCGAATATTGAAAATGTGATCTTGTCTACCCTATCTAGTCGGGTTTTTCTAAACGTTCATTGACATCCCGCCACGCTGGTTCGTTTTTAAGTGTACTGAAAAGACATCAAAGACGCGCTCTTTTTCTACGAATTTGGAGAGGTTCTACTTTTATGTAATTATTCGCATCATTACCAATGTTTATGAATTTAATCGCATTTTTCTGATTTTTTTTCTAATTCTTATATTTGAATTTTTGTATAAGGATCCATCCTGCCGATGCATATTCCATTAGAGGTCTAACAAGTGTGTTGAATGCTTACTCTTTTGTTGTCGGATGTTGCAATTCGTTTATTGAAAATAGAGACCCAAGCATTTTGTGCAACACTGTTAACATGATCAGACCACTCTGTTATTCTGAAACTTTTTACCAAAATATTTGCATGAATTCACTATCGGTATTGAATATGAATTGGTTTCGTAGGTCCAATTTTACCTTAAGCGGGTACATATAGCTTTACTCTTCTCTGAATTTATTTTCATTTGATTTATAGTTACCCATTTGTGGATTTCATCAAGGTCTCGTTGCAATGTTATTCTGTCTTCCGAGTTGTTTATTGTTCGGTAAATTATAGTCATCCGCGAATAATCTAATATTTGAACTTATTTTCTCAGGCAGGTCGTTGATAAATGCTATAAATAGTAAAGGTCCGAGAATGCTATCTTGTGCCACTCTTCATGTGACGTCTACTTCTTCCGAAACCCTAACCCTTTGCTTCCGATTAANCTATCTTGTGCCACTCTTCATGTGACGTCAACTTCTTCCGAAACCCTAACCCTTTGCTTCCGATTATGTAGAAATTCACGAATCCACCCTACCACCTTTCTATCTACGCCAGTATTTGATATTTTCTGAATTAATAGATTATGTGGTACTAAATCAAACGCTTTTGAAAAATCTATGACGACTGCATCTATGCTCTGTCCCTTTTCTAACATCTTGTNAAATCTATGACGGCTGCATCTATGCTCTGCCCCTTTTCTGCGATGTCCTGACATAAGGATGTTATTTGTCTTTCGCTCGAGTACCCCGGTCGGAACCCATGTTGTTTGTCATGTAATAGCGCCGTTTTACTCCACTCTTCTCATAAATAATTTGCTATTACGTGATCCATTATCTTACACACAGCCGATGTTTAGCTCACTGGTCTGTAATTTGATAGTGAATTTCTACTACCTGATTTGTGTATCGGAAGTTATCGCATTATTCCGGTCTTGTGGTATTCTGAACCTACCGATTTTGTATTCTTTAAGTTTCTTAGACGTTTTCTGATATGACCCGCTCTTAACTCTAAAGGAATTATATTCTAAGTTAAATTCTATTGTTGTGGCTTCAGAATTATCACTAAACACTGACGCGAAGTATTTATTGAATAGATTAGCTTTATCTTCAGGTTTGTATGCTTTGGAAGTGTTATTTTCCGAATGTTCTCCCCTTCTAACGACCTCCTAGAGTAATTATATTTTACTTTATGAACGAAACGCAGTTACTCTTTGGTGGGTCCCTGGTCATATGGAAATAAGGGGAAATGAAAAATTGGATGAAGGGGATCTAAGGGACACTTTTTGATGAAAATTGATCTGAAATTGACACTTCTTTGGCCCAGAACCCTTCTTTGGAGTATCTCCACGAAAGGTGAGCCTGGAGATTGTCAATTGGACACATCAGCATCACCTCACCATCTGGAAGCTACAGAATATAGCCAGGAAGACCCGCGAGTTAATTGCTAAGCCCAATCAAGAATATAAGAAGGTCCTACCAAAATTACGTACGAGTCGTATGAGAAAAGTTGTAGAACTTCTAACAGGCCATAATACCCTACGGAGACATTAACACATTATGGGGATAAGTCAGGATCCAATGTATAGGAGATGCGGCTTGGAGGAGGAGACCTCTGTGCGAAGTTCTTGTCCAAACCAGATACCGTTGCCTACGTTTATTTTTCCCGAACGTAGAGGATGTCAGGACGGCTAAGATCCTCTCCTCGATGTCCTTCAGCGAGGCCCTTGGCTTGGAAGAAACCTAACTGTACCAAGGGGTACAAAGAGCTTTTTAGCCTACGTGCGGGTTTCTGTCGGGCCCACCCAAATTGCAATCTTATATTTCTAGAACAACGTCGTATATTTTTCAAATCAATCTGAAGGTTTTGTAGAACACATTTTAGTTTCTTTCACACCAGAATATCGATAAAGAAAAATTGTCATCAGCTATCAAAAGATTTAGAAATGGAGAACGAGTGCATTATTAAACATGCGCATCGTACCTGTTGAAAAGTTTGCGCTATGACCACAGGGTGTAACCCTCCCCTCTGGCGCGTCCTCGACGTTCAAAAGGACAACCGTAAGTGCTTTGAAAAAGAATGTCCTTCCATAGACTTACGACCCTGAATTCCGCCTGACGGGGTATTCGTGTGTGGGAAGAATTCCTCTGTTGTCTGGTTAATACAAACCGCATTTTCTACTAATCAAATATGACCTTTTTTGCTGTGTTGTTTGATATTAAAGTAGTCCTTGGATTATTGCGACATTCCTTGGATACCTATGTCTTTTTTTGTACTGGTCCAACAGTTTAATATATGACGTTTTATTACATAAAAACTGTTTCGGATAAACGTACGACAATTAATATTTTCGCAGATTAAAATATATTTACGAAACAATTTTGCACTAATAAAATGATTCACGGTCTATTATCTTTAATTGACTAATTATAGACAAATAATGTGACAATTTTTATTGCTTATTACGATGCATATTGTGCATAATGCAATATTCCGTAGATGAGTTATGTCACGAGGACATAAGTCATTGAATCATTAGATATCTTCTTTTTATTCGTTAAAATAATATTTATATATTTTCAAAATATAGCCTTCATCGTGACATGTTCCCAGTATATAAGTCTCTGTAAACATTGAATTCGACAAACAGTTTCGGAATCTGTTATTTTGAAACATTGTTGTTAATATCTTCACGGCACGTTTTCTATATCGGAGGTCACGTTGAGGTCATGTGTGACAATGGAATCGAGAGGTCTCCCTCAAGGATCGCGCATGAGATACTCTAACTAACAAACAAACACATATGTTGCAGACACTGAGACACGATCCTAGAACCTTCTGCCCCTCAGTTTTGAAAAGAATTGTCAAGCTTATTTCTGCAGGGAGCGCCCGATATTTCATCTCCGAATGCAACTGGACAACCTGAACATTATCATCACAGAATTATATGCAGCAATCTGAAAACGTATCCTACAAGCATATTATTTCATGGCTTTTGTTGGAAAATTGGGCAGGTGAGATTATATGACATCTATTTACCCTTTTGACATTTTTTGTTTGAATAATTATACATGTCACGACAACAATCTGAAAATTGGAAATTCCTAGCGTTTTCCTTTGTCAGCTGCTAAAAGTCTGAAAAAAACTCAAATCGATTTCATTTGTAAAATAACTTTTTTATTCTATTAATTACAACATTTTTTGGCATTCTGTTGATATTTTAATGCGTCGCTAACTATTTTTATTCATTTCTTAAGAGTGTGCTGAAATGATAAATCCGCTTCATCTTCGACCCTTGGTCGGATTTGATGGGATGGTCCCTTGCTTGCTTCCGGAGAGTCAATTAGTTTATTGTCCTCAACGTGGTCATATGCAGTTTGTACCTGTTTTTTTTTACGATAAATTTGTTATTATTTCGGACATGTATTATTATCTTTGACATTTGCGACTAATGTTTCGTAAAAGTTGATTTTTTCTCTCGGTAGTGTAGCGTATTGCGCGAAGAGTCGATGATTTGAAGATGAATGTTTCTGGTCATACCAACAATTTTTAAAATCCACTTCTTCCAACATGACGGACTATTTTCCTGGAAATTTCTTTTCTGCTGATGCATCAACTGTACACTGAAGGAAATCTTTTGGTAGAAGTTCCTGAGGTCGAGTTACGACGGAGTTGCAATATGATAGTTACTTTCACTTCTTGATTTGTTTTGGAAAATATGATGGAAAACTCTTGGTTACATATTCTCGGCAAAATATATCCAGATATTAAACCATCGATGTTTTAAACTCAGAACAAGGGATCCAAAAGGATAAATTATGTTTGGAGGTTGTTAAATTATAGCAGCTGAAGAGTTAGATTTTGCGGTGAACTTATTGAAATAAACATCCTCTATCTTGATGTTGACCTCGGGGTTCATATTGAGACAAGGTTGTTGTTTCTTTAGTTTTTTTTGTGTGTTTAGGTTTTGTTTACAAATATTGCACTGATAAAAGTACAAATAGGTATCGAAACGTTAGCTTGTAAAAATCGAGTTTCGTCTATGTTTGATTGAAAGGCAAAAAAATCATTATCCCATTGTTTAAATAATCTCTCATTCATTTATTTTTTTGCGAGGCACTAAACATTACAGACCTACTGAATGCGTAGGCATATGTTAAAAATTGTAATTACGTTCGGACGTTTATTTACTTTATAGGTCTACTGATTCGGGGGCAGGGGTGGATACGCGGAGAAGAAGTGGAGGAGGAGAGTTCCAAATATAGAATGGGGTCGATACATTTGCACCCAGGCACAGTTTAACTTACGCACAATTTAACTTATCTACATGCGCGGCGGGGAGTTATATTGTGGCGATGTAGGTGATAGTTCGCAGTGTTGGACTACGAGAACGGTTACAGACCGCCGTCGGCGTCAAAGTGTGGTCCTCCTCTTAATAATTTGCCCTGAGGACTATCACCTACATTACCACAGCATGACCCTTCGCCGCGCAGGTAGATAAGTTAACTTGTGCGTAAGCTAAACTGTGCATGGGTGCAAATGGGTGCTACTCGTTCAGAATCTGCCCAAAGCTCCATAAATCATCTCGTGTGTCCTGATTCGAGGAACTGCTATGACGTGGGGATCACGTGGCGGTCGCCGGCGCCATTTGCGGATCGGAACGAGGAAGAGAAAGTAGACGTCATTGTGTTTCTCACGACGCCACTCAACTCCTGTCCACAGCACCAAGGCTTCACCGCACGGCGCCAAGGTGAACCTGCAGCCACGCCTCCCTTCGCCAGACGCTGGGAGAAATGAAGCGCGAATCTTGACCATGAAATCTGGGCAAGGTTGGGATACAGTTTTCCCACCATTCAGAACGTTTTTTATAGTAAATACTAGCTGACTTCTCTAGTAAAACTGACCATTGATGGCCATTCATTTCAAGTGGACACTAATGACCGGGCCATTGATGGCCATTCATTCCATGTGTCCACCAATGGCCGTTTACCGATGACCATTTTTACTAGAGTATACCTGCCGTTGCCATTTACGTTGCCCTGGATTTTCCTTAGACTAATCTTCTTTCACCGATAAAAAAATCAAATTAATCTGTATTATAAGATCAAAATACTATTTAATTACTGGTGTTTTAAATCATACACAGGACTCTAATTTTTCAAATTCACAATAACGCAAATTTAATACGAAACGTGACTGTATACTCTCCACCATCTCGCGGGATCGGCAGCGGACAAATTTTCACTTCCGAAGCATGACGCGTCAGGACCATTTCATTATAATTCTTGAATTTGATGATGCTTGATTTTTTTCCTTCTTAAATTACTCTCTTGGATTGAAGTATCTTAGTACTTGTAATTTTAATAACAATCGATAATTTAGGTTAATTTTTGTAGATAGACATATGCTGTCCCGGACTTTTTTGTAGAACACTTTCAGGTAAACAATTTTACCATTCATAGTTTTCACCTATCTGACCGTTTAGGCAGAGTAAGCAAATATCTATTTTACCGATTTTATCGACGTTTTTTTGTCAAAAACCATTTCTATCTTGTGGTTTAGTCGTGATCAGGTAGCAAACAGACAGACACACTTTCACGTTACCTATTTTATATAATTAGTATGGGGTATGGTTTATTCATGGTATATATTAGTATGGGTTTCTGCCAACTATGGTCCACGATAACGGGCGCTACTGAGGCCTAATGTCATTTCTAAACGCATCGTGAAATATTTTGAGGGGAACAGCGTCTGGATATAATCGAGATTTCTGTAACCAAGTATTACAGCAGCAGTGGGAAGCAGGGGCAGACTCGAATTGAGAAACTGTTTTGACCGCGAGAAAATGTTGCGAACGGGTCTACTAGTTCCTAGGCACGAATTGAGAAACTTCCTTGTTTACCAGAGGGCTGACTCCGGAAATTCCAAATCCGCATTACATACCCTGCCACCCTCTCAAGAACTAGTTGCCTTCATGGTTACTTGTGTCTCATTACGCGGCTAAAATATTTGTGTATAGTTTGAAGAAATTTCAATATTGATAGGTTTTAGTTGTGATAATTTAATGCGAGTGTTAAACATGGGTGAAAATTTTATTTATACGATATTGGTCAAATGAGAAATTTAAATTTAATGCACTAAAAGAACTTACAATATAAATTCTACCGTCGCGTCGTTTCTTGCCAGAAACGTGGCTGGATATGTACTAGAACTCTTATATAGCGAAGATTCTTACCATTGCTGAGATAAACAATTTTCTCGTTCGGACGGTACCCATGCCTAAGCGCAGGCATGTGTCAAATGCTATCAAGGGGAAGCAAGAGAAGGATTTGAAGAGACCATCGAATTGATCCACGGGGAGCACGAAAACCAACCAAATGCGGTTAACACCGTGAGAACCAAAGATTTTACCTTAACTAAACGACCAAAATATTTTTTATTTATGTCTTGCCTTACCCACAAAGGCTGATTGTATTTGAGAATTTTCATACATACTTTCTCAAATTCTATGTTTTACAGACATTCCTATTGAATACCCACATTTAATGGAATAACTTTATTATCATTATTTCATTCCATTAATTACCATTTATTTATTTCTTAGAACTATAATGGCATCGAGAATCATATCAAACGTGCCAACGAGAAAGACTGGGTAAAATGACTATCTGCGCGGTTAAGAAGGGTTTCTATTGTCCCAAATGGGCAGGTAAAGGAGTTTCTCAAATCGTGATTCGCTCGAAGGGTAAAATTTAAGGAGTTTCTCAATTCGTGCCTTTCGACAACCGGAAGCAGGTAAAAGTTTCTCAAATCGTGCAAACCCGGTGAGCAGACGGTTCAGTTTTCCATTACCTCAGCTGCATGATCTGAGACATTGAAGGGGAAATCTCCGGTATCGAACCTGGGATCTCCGTGAAAACGAGAGCACTGGCCTTGAGCTGCCGAGGACTACTATAGATTAAAATTTTAACATTAGCCAGAAGAAAATGATTCATTGATGAATATTGGAGAACCCCAATATTTCTCGGGGTCTGTGGTCACTTGCCCTGTCAAATTGCGCCCCTCCCCTTCACCGATGCGCTGTCTTGGATCTTTGTGTTCCATTCGAGATGGCGCAGCCCTGTCCTTTAAATGTCAGCCTGAGTTTTCAGGTGGACAAGGATACATTCATTTCTAGCATCAAAATCACCATGAGTTACCACGGTCGCATTCAGAATTGATAACTTCGTACGGTTCCTTTCATGCTATTCGGTTTTATCCGTACGGACATAGTCATAGCGCATTCAAAATAGTTTTCCAAATTTCTACGGAGCTGAAAATGTTTGTACATTCGATGAAATATAAGTTCCTATTGCAACAATTTGCACTAAATTTTTTGCGTGACTATTCGTGCGTAAAATAACTGGATGGTGTAAAAGAGGTCTTAACGGAGGTATTTGTGACCTTTATACATCCAATTGTACAAAACTCACAACAACAGTTTTTTATTGGATATATTTTCCACGGTTACCCCTAGATCTGATACATCTAAAACCATTTATTTAGTCAAAAAATTGATGAAAAGTACAATTAAGAACAAGTGAGTTTATTAGTAGTGAAAGAATTATTAAGCTCCAACTTAAACTAATTTCCTATTCGTAAAGCACGTAGGCATTCGGCAAAAACAAAAGTCTCTTCAGATACACAATGAACTATGACGCATAATATAGTAACTTCCAGTACAATGAAAGAATATTGCATGTAGAGTGCATGACGCGAACTACTAGTATTTCTCACGTCAGTAGGCCTATTATAAGATATCAAAGGTTATAACCTGAACAANGTAGGCCTATTATAAGATATCAAAGGTTATAACCTGAACAATACACTAGAAAAGAGCTACTTATTGATGTTTTCAAGCTATCTTGCTCTATTACTTCATGGGAGACGAGACAGAGCTAAATGAAGCTTTTATTATTATTATTTTTTGTATTATTGTTTTATTTTTCTCATTTTTACTTTGTTTACAAATTTAAAATAGCTTTTCAAAAATGCATAAAACTATCACAAATAAATTTATTAAAATTTCGACAGGACAACGTCTGTCGGGTCAGCTAGTAGCGTATAAAAACTACATATGTTGGCTTTTCTTTGTTATATTAGAATAGTTAAAAAATTGTATTTATTTATGGGAAATCGTAATTACTTTAAATTTAAACAAATATATTTCCAACAATTAAGGCTCGTACGTTACATTTTTACATTAATTACATTTTTATGGAATTCTTTAATTACGTGAAATCAGAGCGGCGATGTTACCCTAGCAACTGAATTATAAACCTACAACTGACGGATGGGGTAGAAATTTACCCCACGAATATAATAAGTGTTACTGTGGGACCCAAGAAGGAAATGTTTTTTAGAGCTCTCTATTCAGCAAATTCTTCAAAGAACCTTCAGGTCTTTCCGTCGACATCTCCAAGCCTTAACACCCACAACTTGACACTTCTGTAGCACAACTTTGTTTGTCGACTCGTAACCAGGATTGTATACGTTCGTGTTTGAGAAGTAGTTGAAATCACACGTGTAGGAAAAATCTTAGAGTTCAAATGCACCAAAATGGTAGTAAAGGTATTGCGACTATTAACTTCGAACTTTTCGAACAATATTTTACAAAATTTGCTTATCGCTGATTCCTTGAACAATGATGATTAAAATTGCATATATTTCTTCCGTGTGCCCTATACATAGAGAAGGTATGTGATGACGAGCCGGGACTCCTGCATTGATCGTAGGGATGTTAACCCGTTCACCTTCCACAACTGTACTCCGTTTAAGTTTAGGTCTGGGTGGAAATGGTGTAGAGTTGTGGAAGGTGAACGGGTGGTATAGTGGTGTCCACCCCTGCGATCAATGCAGAGGTCCCGGGTTCGATTCCTGGCTCATCGCCATTTGCAGCTGACCAAAAGTTATCATAACTATTATTTCATAATTTAATTCAGTGTTTAACAATTTAAATTTGTACATTTCGAAATCCAGAACCCAAATCAACCCAAATTGTTTCTGTTCTCCAATGGGTTTTGAAACCGGATATTTGGAAGTCTAGATGATCCGGATGCATATTCAATTGTGTTTCTGTACGTATGTGAATAAACACACATATTGACCTAATTTAATTTTTTAGGTGTATTATCCTTTTTGCTTATTGTGTACTAATTTTCTCAGCATTTTACTCCGTGTGTGTGTATTTTGTAAATATTTAGGTGAAGATTTTATTTTCAATTTCACATTATCGTATTATGTATATTCTTATTATGTTTTCCATCTGCCACCGAGCATTACTCACTTGCAGATTAATAAATTATTATTATTATTATTATCATCATCTTAATTGAGTCCGCGTCTTGGCGTGTAAATGCAAAAAGCTGTCTTTCACTTTGCATTCTTTGAATGTTATTTCTGTTCTCGGCGTCGAGGGCAATTGGGCTTCTCATGCCAGCATCCCTTGCGTACGGTGCGCCGTTGGGCAGAGGCCAGCGAATTACCTTCAAGGCCACCCCTCATATTCTTACTTGCCACACACATTTCAAAACACGCGAAAGACTCTGGTCGAAATTTGTTTCTCCTTCTTGACGCTTATGTGCAAAGAGATGTACAAAGGAACGTAACTGGAAGATGCAGTCGCCCTGATAAACCGAATGTTGGTAATAATAATAATAAACTCTTTATTTTGGCGAGCCTCAGACCATAAGTTCTGCTCTTCCGTCTAACCATTTAAAACATTCACATTTTAGAATACAAGATGAAAATTGGGAAGATCTTCTTTACATTTAATACTAGTACATAATGGTACGCTAAATACATGTTGAAACTGCATTTGCCATGAATTCTATAAGGCAAAAAAGATATAATTCTGTCTTTAGAGAATTATATCTTTTTAATGTATTAATTTTTATAAATAGATGCAATAATAAACGCCAATATCAGTTACAGTATCAATTTCATAAAACACACCTTACCGGCCATTGTAATATTATATAGACTAGCGCTGTCCAACATATCGTAGGCAGCGAGCCATTTTCTGTATACTTTTGACGGATCGGGGAAGGAGTTTGGAACAATGTTGCTCCACGAAATGACTAATGGGCCACATTTATTTATTTGTAAAGAGATATTTTGATTCTCATCGATAAATTTATAGTATTTAAGCGGGAAAAATTAAATATAAAATTTTATTTTATTAAAGTATTTTTAATATTTAGAATCATGATAAAATGTTTTCATAGTGTAATGTACGATGGGGGTAATTCCGAACAAAATTTTATATTTTCTCTCACTGGACATACCACGTCAAATGTTGATGTTTGCAGCTTAGGTTTACAACACGAAATTGTGCTTCCCAATGTTTGATGAAATATTTGATGTAAAAATTCACTTCTACTCGCGGACCATAAAGAACGATTCGCGAGCCGCATTTGGCCCGCGGGCAGCGATGATAGAGACCATTTAATATTTGATTGAAATACTTAACTTTGGAAAATATTTCTTTTATGAGACAATTTCCGAATCGTTTAAATGTATGAAATTTTTCATTTTGTATTCTATATTCATATTTGAAACATTATTCTATGGAGGTCATCGGACATCCTGAAGAGAGATTAATTTTTTTATTCTCCGTTTTCGTCGTATCGCCATTGGAAACTACGTCGTAGGCACAGTGGCNGCACAGTGGCGGATCTAGACCGTAATCAAGGAGGGGGGGTGCTAACCGGGGATCATTTTTGTTTAAAATTATGGTTTTACAACACAATTTTTTAAAATATTGTCTTAAATAAAATGCATCAAATAAATAATTAACACTCTGGTATTATTATTAACAATAAAAATTATTTATTAAAGTTATTAACATGATATTATTAGTTTTATTAATCTCGTATTATTAATTTTATTAATCTGGTATTATTAATTTCGTTAATCTGGTATCATTAATAACAATAACTATAAAAAATAACAATTAATTATCTGGTAACACTTTAACGAAGTATGGCATTTATCAACTTCAATTTTATCTGGTAACAGTTCTGGTACCCCCCACCGCTGCACAGGCATACAGGCCAATAATGACAATATTGCTATCCAACGGATTTAAGCAAGTTCACAGTTCATATTAATTACTACACAAACAATTTTTGTTACAAATTAGATAGTCGTTATTAGTTGCATTGTTCATAACACTTCCACATACAAAGTAATTTAAATCTAAAGAAATGAAATAATTTAAATTTTGAGCCATTTATCTGACTTCAGATCTACGTAAAGTAACTCAGACGGGTACTTGCAAACCTTGCCATTACAACTAAGTCCTATAAAGAGGGCGGGCAATATTATATTTTGCACTATTTGAAACAAAGACCAGTACATAGAATTATGTAGATAACGCAACCGCATTTAAATTTTTTTCTTAAGTCGCAAAATTGCCAATAAAAAACAATGGATAAATGAAAGCGATCTGGATAAACTGGGAATCCGGATGAAGAAGGTTTAACCGTAAATGAAAACAAACCTTTACTCAGCCCTGAGAGCAAAGCTTACCGAGTCAGAATGGTTTCGGGAATGTACAAGGACTGAGTGGATACGTAGACCGCGAGTTTACATGTTTTCAGGGTTCTTACGAGAATGTTGGTGTTCCGTGGACGTCTGACCTTACTCTGGGATTTCAATAAACCTTGGGACAATAACACACGTACTCTTAACACAAAACATTGACTTCGCAAAGCAGGAACTTTTTTACGAACAACACATTGAGAAACGTACTAACAATAATCCCAATCTTGCTTTCAGATTTAAGAAGAAATCACTGCACTCTCCAGCTTATCCTANGAGTCAGAATGGTTTCGGGAATGTACAAGGACTGAGTGGATACGTAGACCGCGAGTTTACATGTTTTCAGGGTTCTTACGAGAATGTTGGTGTTCCGTGGACGTCTGACCTTACTCTGGGATTTCAATAAACCTTGGGACAATAACACACGTACTCTTAACACAAAACATTGACTTCGCAAAGCAGGAACTTTCTTACGAACAACACAGTGAGAAACGTACTAACAATAATCCCAATCTTGCTTTCAGATTTAAGAAGAAATCACTGCACTCTCCGGCTTATCCTAGCCCTATACACTTTCGACCGATCAGTCCGGCACGGGAAGTAGTTTGGAAAAATACTGCTCGACGAAAAGACTGATGGGTCATATTTATTTTTGTGTAACAAGGTATTTTGATTCTCATCCAGAAATTAATATTATTTCAAGCTGGACAAATTAAATGGTATATTTTTTTATTTTTAAAAAGTATTTCTAATATTTGATATTATAATAAAATATTTTCATGTTGTAGTGTATGAATGGGTGTTTCCGAACACAGTTTTCTATTTTATCACCGGACACGCCTCATCAAATATTAATTCTGACAGCCTGGATGAACACCAAGTTGTGATTCCCGAAGTTTGATAAAGAATTTAATGTTAAATTTATTATAACTCGCGAGCCGTTAAAACTTTTCGCGGACTGCATACGGCGAGATAATGTTTGCATTGTGTAACACCAAGACAGTTGCACGAAAGTCTTAAGATTTTTGACTTAAATACGAATATTTACATGCTCGTGCATGAAGCTACCAACATTATAAGAAAGTTCTTGAGTGATATACAGACAAGTGTGCTTGGCTCTCTAGCCCATACTTCGTCAAGCGCCAGCAGCAACGCTGAGGGGAAAACAAGAGATTATAACACTAAATAAAAAATGTTATTAATCATTTGTTCAAAAGTATAGGAACCAGAAGGAGAGGTGTTAATGAAGTCGGAATGAATGGTCCGGAAATAGGTTTCTATTTTAAATGTCAATTGTCAAGATTGGCATTGATGCATCGATTTTCTCCTGAGTTATCGGGGAAACAATATTCTTAACAGACATACATACACACATCTACTCACTTAAAACATAGCCAAAATAAACATACTCACTTAAAACATAGCCAAAATTTAAAAAAAATCTCCTTGAGCCAATTCGTCAAGATATGAAGAGATCTCGAAATGTTTCTCGAGCAATAACAATACTTTTCCTGTATAATTGGAAAGTAAAAATAATGTTTACGAATTCATATTTGTGGAAGAGGAAGTTTCCGTATTTTCAAATAATCCTTGGACAGTATTTCGAAAGCAAAGGAACTTGGCAGTTCAGAAAGGAAATGAACCTGTGAGGTAGTTCATGAATTCGCGAAGGACGAACTTTATCCAAACGCCCCCGATGGCTCTGGAGTTTGGTTCTAACTGCTCGAGTCACGTACTCCTACCACAAGCAACTACTCGGCGCAAAGTATATGAAAATCTGCGCTAGATATGCAGTTAAGCTTAGATCAAATTACTATTTTACTGTCCTCATCTATACAAAAATAATAGAAACGAAGTCACATTCATGTCTGATAGTCTATCTGTTCTCTTAAAACTCGAGAACCACCAATCCGATTTTCGTGATTTTTTTATAGGTATGTCGTCCGGCAATATATATTGTGTTGCCTTAGGTATCATTAGTAATGGACTATAACGATATTAGATAATAAGGTCGGGGGGAAAATCAATCTTCCGAGAGAGGATTTGCATATGTTGCCTANAGACAAGATGGATGCTTTTTGTGGTTGCGCACGAGGGCGACTTTCAAGGCGTTGGCCGGGGGATGTAATATACTTGAGTCGTTACATCGTCAACAAAGATTAAGGTAAATTATCGAAGAAAAGATTGATAAAGTACTTCAGCTTAAGAGAGTAATTCAAGTAGGTAAGAATAAATTCTTACCAAATTAAATACATTCTATGTTTTGTGCATTTAAGAAAGACGAAAACTGTCTTTAAATCGTAAAATTTGGATGAATAGTTTAGATTCCACAAACGTTTTAGTTTTACAAGCTGCCCCGAGAGGACCAAGCGAAGCACTCGGCTAGCGCTACGCGGCGGGAGGTGTTTCACGTGAAGCAAACTTTTTAATTGTTCCATTTTGGACTTTTCTGAAGTGTAAAGAAGAGTTAAAGTGAAACAACGAAAATACGAGCGAAACCAGGGTGGAGTTGCTAATTATCTTAAGTCCCATTTAGCATCATCCGGTTTTATCAGTATGGAAAGAGTCGTAGACCGATCAATATAGTGTAATATAATTAAAAATTGGAAGGGACAAAAAATATACAGTGAGGGAGGCCTCAAGTTGGAAAGCCAATTGTAATATTATTTAATTGAATAATCCAAAACGGCCGCATAGTGTAGAACTAAATTATAACATCATTAAATATAAAATGGATCGCTCAGGGACATCAAAATTTGGATAAAAAATATCGAATGCTCATCCTACCATTACCAACCTACGAGGTAGAACAAATTCCGGTCAGCAAATAGCGCTCACTTACTTGGCCAACTCGGCGGAGCGATGACTGATGCCTCGCTGTCATTCAGTTTTAATAGGGAAATGGGTTCGGCGTTTTCATTGGCGTGAAGCACACATAAATCCTTTTCGAAGGAAACACATTGTTTATAAAAAGTTGATATAATTCCATCAAAACAAGTACATAATTATCCTGGCTACAAATAATCCCCTTTTAGCATTGCCCCCAGAATAAGAATAAAACATGCAAATTCACTACTACACATAACAAATCTTAAATTAACACTGACTTTACACAAATAGTTATTCTTTGACAAACAAAAATGAACTTGTCCGTTCAAGCACATCATGAGAGCTGAAGGCTCAATGAACACCATAACAGTTCATGTACAGTAACGTACATCCAATCTGATAACTGCACAGCCGTGACCAATGAGGGATCTTGTGCCATTAACCAAATGTCTTTAGCAAGTACATTAGACACAAGTAAAGAAGTGAATCACACAATGCTTTGATAGTGGAAAGCCGTCATTGGCTCATCCAAAACAATGATTTCTTCAGTAGTAGCGAACTGACGCCAGGCGTCATTGGAGGTAAAAGCTGCAGAGGCGAGACGTCTTATGGAGTCGTCTCATTGACACCTTGTCGTAACCAACATGCCAATCAGCTGCCCTCCAATCAGCAACTCCCGCAGGACCTCGTAGATGCCAACTATGCTCAACTTCACGTTCACCGGTATCGATAGTGTCTCTGATATTTCGAGAATTCAATCGATTTCGATACGAGTGTCCCGAGGTTGCGCTTCGCGGTGAATTTAAACATCACGGATAATTATTATCGGATGTCGAAACTTATAAAAGTCGAGTGTCGACTTTGAGGAAACTAGATGAACGTCGATCGGAGTTCTATTGTCGCGATCTAAAATGGCGTCCACCTCTATCGAGATATATCGACAACATTCTCTCGCAATCTACCAACCACAATCATCGTAACCACCATGATCAAAATCATAGTAAAAGTAATCTAATAATAAGTGAGTTCTCTAAGTTCGTCTGCCCATGCTTAAATATCTTCATCCTCTCTTCTCCTACTTTAGAATATACGTTTGACTCTGCCTATTGCATACGTCACGATCTTTTTTGACCAATAATAACTAAAAGTTTATTTCACGTGATTTCTCCTTATTGGCTGTGGTCCTTTGACGTTATTACGTTAATCAGCCTATCTCCGATCGCACTTTAGTCACGTGTTGTACTAGTTTTCTAAATCGTACATAAGCCAGAGGTCGTAGACAAATCTTACGCAGTCACTAGACGTAGGTTCGCCGAAGGACCATCCTTACTTTCTCTTTTCGACTCGTCGCAACATGTATCACAGAACAATGGCCATACTCTGACGCGCAATATTTACAGGCAACGTTGTCCGCGAATAATTATTCCTTTCAAATTACTATAAAATTTCGAAAAGATTGAAAAAATGGATTATTTATTACAATAGACATTTAACCTCATAAAAAATGTCTACAGAGATGAAAAGCACAATTCGCATTGATGAGAACAAACAATTTCATTTGAAATAATAATTTAAAAATATATTCAATTATTTTGCACTATTGGAGTTTTTCCGAGGCTGAATATCAACTTCAAATGTGCTCTGACTTTTTCATTACAGATAAAACCGGATGGTGTGAAGTGGGTCCTGGTTCAAGTTTATTTTTACGTGAGCATTATGTGTAAAGATCTGAATAAATTTCGTTAGCATATTCAGGCAGAATATTTAAAAAAGCAATAGCATATTAATGCGTAGGACAAGATACACTATTAATTGAATTAACATGAAAATAATGTTGACGATTATTCCAAATTGCTTTTTTATGCTTCTCTGTATTTTACCATGTGTAGGTATTGAAAGTAATATTTACATAATTTGAACCGGACGAATTCCATTATAAGAGGTATTAGTTTCTTTAAAAGTGGTTTCATCTTTTTATCTCGAATTTTCACATTCATTTTACGATTATTATAGATAATTCTGCGCTGGTTTACATAATATTTGCAGAGAAACCTTCATCCTATTAAGTAATACGATGGCATATCTACAGGGTCACCAAATGAGTACGTAGTAATATTCAAAAATTCGTAGATAATGCCCAAACGAAGTGAGATGGCAAAATGGATACTGAAGGACAAAATGTTGTTTCATAAGAAGCACTTACAGTCCTTTCTGACTTACGTGTTCACTCGTAACAGCTCATTATGAAAAGTATCCAACACCTGAAATACGAGCTAAAATGAATTTGTGTCCTTGCTTGCTCAAGTGTTTGCTTTATGGAGAACGAATACGCACGGAAGGCTAAAGAATAAATAAAATTGTTTAATGAGGTTGAGATAATGTCTTTGCTCTAAATTGTCAATATGTTACATGCCACTAGCGATAATAATATGTTTTCTCACTGTCTTGGGAATACACGAGTATTGCCTATTTATTGCAGCATAAGAGATCCCGGCATCTATTATTACTTTGACACACGTATTTGAAAAAACCCAACAACATTGCATTTGACAATATTTTATATAACTTGCTTCGTTATGTATGCATACAAGTATGTACGTAGTCCTTCCGTTTTAAAATGGGTAATTGATATTTCGGGCACTTTTTCCGATCGAGCTAAAATTTACTGATATGTGTGGTATGCATGACAATAGATGATTTTGGTACCATTGTACGAAAATATACACCTAAAGGGGATGAAATAAGTATGGGTGTATATCTCACCATAAGTCTAGAATGCCCGGAGTAATTTTCAACCAAACTTTTACACACATGACTATCTGACAACAAGCACTGTTGGTATAAGACAACCCAGACAACCCTAGGGACGATGTTGGAAGGGGGTGTAAAATAATGGCAGAACAGTCGAGTTTGTGCTCATTTGACAAATCAATAAACGAATTTTCATACTAAAAGAAATTAGAATAGAATAAAATAAACGTAAAAAATTTCAAACAAACATTTGTATTGTGCTAAAAAGTAATAAGAATGTTTAGTAAAATTGAAAATTAAAAAAGTTGATGATGAGTTGATCAGAAAAAGAAAATCAGACAATTTTAAAAGCATGAGGATTTTTTGAGAAATTTGAAAGTAGTATTAGGTATTACGATGCTTGACGCGTCAAGCTTAATATTTTTTTTTTTTGATCATTTTTTGCGATTAACCTTTTTTAATTTTTCAATTTTACTCAACATTATCTATTACCGTACTTTTTATATAAAAGTTTGTTTTAAAAAAGAGTTTTCTTTACGTTTCTTTTATTTGCGTTGCGTTTAAGTGGGAATTCAGTTGTCAGAGTAACAGCACATATCCAACATAAGCTTCGAGACCCAGAACACTGAACAACGAATTTGTTCGAGAAAAAACTCAATCATATGCTGCACATAACAGTTACCTGAAACAACAGAAACTCGACTCAGTTTGTGAATTTGTTGTTTCTTACATAAGTGATTCACGTCTCCTTCCTGAATTCTTGGTGACAAAGCTCATTACAGCTGCATGATTCCACACATCTATTTTTGAGTTTCATGACAGAAAGATATTGTTTTTGAAATGTATATGTTCATTTATTGGGAAATTTAAATATTTGCCCTTAAACAACAGTTAATAATAATAATAATTTATTAGTCTGCTAATGAGCAATGCTCGGTGGCAGATGAAAAGAATACATACATAATAAAATAATACGAAGTTAAAAAACAAATCATCAATATCTATAAAAATATCTATAAAATACATACTCAAACGGAATAAAATACTTAGAAAATTTTTACACATGGTTACAACGAGAAAGAAATTAGATTTAAGTAATTAATTATCTACATGAGGCTCATATGTGCGTATATTCACACACATACACAAACACATTTTCGCTTACAAACCGTTACAGAAACACACTCAAAATACACACATACGTCATTATTCCTCCTATACCCTTAGCGTAAAAGTAATTGCTATAACATAGATAAAAGCTTTTAGACGAAAGATGATTTTCGTACACACATAAAATAAGCAGTTAAATTTGTACATCAAAGTCGTTTATTGCTTGACTTAATATCTTTCGCAAAAGAAGACGTACGAGACGTGACATTTCTTGGAATTCGTAAGTAAAATCCTTCCTTTTTGAACTACACGCTTCCAACGTTTTAGTGCAAATAGTAATAAAACATTATGATATTTTGTGACATCTCAATCCAATGAATACTAAAAGTTATGTATGTGCCTCACTGTCACATAGTGACTACCACGAGCGACTAGTTAAACCTATTACAACCCCATTACAGTCTTTCATCACTTCGAAGAAGCTTTATTTAGCGTGTTTAACCTAAATCTATACCTGGAGAATCTTATGAATAAAAGCAAAGCAGCTGTATCGTGTATTTCTCTTATCATCGTGTGTACTTATAAACAGTGGCGAATCTTTGTGTGGGTGGGAGTGACCGAGGGGGCGAAAGCCCCCCCACAGATCATTCTTTCACCCAGCGAACCCGCCCCCCCCCGCCACTTGGACAGGAACTCTTAACAGATAAAATTGAAGTTGATAAATGGCATGCTTTGTAAAGTGTTGCCAGATTAATTGTTATTAATAATGCCAGATTGTTAATTACTTTTTGATGAATTTTATTTACCCCCGGTCTAGATCCGCCACTGCTTATAAATATAGGTAAAATGTTATGTAACAGTTTTTTATCTCTGCTAAAGTAAAATTCTCAAAGTTTTGGTTTTGATCAGAGAATTGAAATATTTAATACGACAAATCAATTGGTGAAACATTGTCTGTATCAGAATTGTGTAAGACAAAGATTTCTTCGGACACGTGGCGGCCATCTTCAGTGCCACAAAATCAATTGCTATAAAAAACATTTAACTGATGATAAAATGAAATAAACTGAATAGTGTATTATAAATAATTTGAATTTGAAAATATCAGAAGAGGCTATTTGAAAATTGAATAGCATATTATGAGATGATTTTGGAATAAGAAAAGTATGATAAATCTGTGGAATATTCATTATAGTTATTTTCTGACCGAAAGTCAATAAAATTTAAGAAATTGAAAAGTACACGATAATGTTAGCTACATTTTTCTCTCATAATCTGACACACAAAGTTTTGTGTACTTATTATATGAGGACCCCCTCCCTTCTCCCGACCCCAGTTTGAGAAATGCGACTCGAGAGCAGATGGAAGAATTACTTCAACCGTTAATACAGTCATTAAGATATAGCTGCTGCTGTCATTCTTGGATTGATCCATCGATTTAGAGGTCAATGCCACTCCACTGAAGCAGTAAAGAACCGTTCGCGAATTTATCTGCTCAGTCTGTGGGTCATGCCACTACACGAAAAAAAAAAAACCCGTAGCCTCCGACGTCTGGGACGCCCTTCTGTCTGAATTTGCGTCGCAAGGACCTTGGGCAGGGGTATCCAAAAAGAGAAGTCGAAACTGTCGCCACGCGTGGCTGGTCAATGCTAACGATGTGTTGGCGATAGCTCTCACGGACAGTTCAAACTGAAACAAGGAGAGGCAATTACTCGCCAAAATATTCGTTTATATAATTACGTCGTTCTCACCAAGGACAATTGTGGTTCCCATTAAAATTGTCAAGTGTTCGGCAGAAAATTTATATAATAAAATTAGTGTTTATGACGAAAAACTTTTTCAAAAATTATTCGTAGATTTATTAAGAAACTCATTGATAATAATAACTTGAACTGAATATCATTAGTGAAAAATTACGTTTTCCGGAGAATTTTAGCAATTTCATTACTATGTTCAGCGATTCCAAATATTCGTTATGTAAATACCTGTCAAACACGCAAGTAAAATCTCGTGTTTGTGAAGTTATAGTTCTGAAACGGAAAAAGTTTTAAACATATCTTGGAAATACTTGATGGAACAAGAATGAATTTATCAAGAGTTGAATAAAGGTTGATAGGACTTGTTATCAAGATAACAGATTTTACAATGATCCAGGATGGTTGTCTAAAAATTATTGTAGAAAAATGTTAAAGATTCTATACTCGTCCAGTTATTCTCTTATTTCAAAAATATATATTATTAGCGAAAAGTTACACGTAGGCGACAATACCAAAAGAAGTCTTGAGAAATATTGTGAACGCGAACCTAAACGCAAAATGGATGGCGTTCAAGAGAACAGAACCACGGGTGCACACACCAAGTGCATTAGTTTGACCACGATCATGCTTGTGATAAATTACAATGGAAATTCATGGTCATGCCAAATTCCAATTTTGAAATGAATTCCAACATTCGTTGTGAATTTGTCAGATTTGGATTCTGCTGCCTGCTGAATCATCAAAGGATAACTTTTTTTTTATTATTGTTAGTTATTATGCAAAAAATTTCTGGAACACGTTTCCAATTCAGTTAATAGTTCATTGCCTAAAATAAACTTTATAAATTGTCATATAAGAAAATGGCGAAGGAAATAAAATAATCTCTTCATTTGGTTATCACAATCATCTTCTCTATAAATGTTATATGACTTTCATCATCTTCAACTGATTTTCTCTCTCTCATAAAAATCGGAATAAGTTAAATTGTTAATGTGATGTTTTCTCGGGTTCAGCATAAATCTGACGACGATGGTGTAAAATATCAAAGATGTCAAACAATACTGGTAAGTTGTCGCCCAATTTTTTGCGATAAGTGTCTTAGA
This sequence comes from Laupala kohalensis, assembly GCA_002313205.1. NCBI lineage: Eukaryota > Metazoa > Arthropoda > Insecta > Orthoptera > Trigonidiidae > Laupala > Laupala kohalensis. The sequence continues at coordinate 31,278 of NNCF01126861.1, read as the reverse complement.
AATGGATTAATGTTTGATGAACACGACCTGAAGAACTATTGTTTTTTAAAGCCTCGTTAATAAAAACGGAAGCAAGATATTTGGATGTAGAGCTAAGGATGTTTTATTTCTTTATACTTTCGATATGGCTTCACAGGACGCAACTGTTTGTAGGAACGTATGAATGAGCGATTATAGAAAATGTCTGGATCATTCGTAAATCGATTATCGTTGCACGGTTAATAATCATCGATCAATCGTTCTGAATAAATCGATCAATGCAAAAATCGATTAGTTTTGCGAATGTAATTTATTATACATTTTTGATTTGTTACTAGCATAAATCGTATGATAGTATGTTAAACAACTTTTGAGCTTTATTGACATTTTGGAGACATTTGGTACATTACGGACGTTATTTCTTCTGTTATGTCTTCAAGTTATTTCACATAGTGATTTTATTTAAAATTACACGAGGATCAATTTTATGTATTTTTGTTAATTATATATTTGTATTAAATAAATAATAAACTTTATTGTTAAAAAAACACTCACAAACTGCGTATGACCATGTGGAGACAATAAACTAATTTACTCTCCGGAAGCGAACAAGGGACCATCCCATCAATTCCGATCAAGGGCCCTAAGGCAGAGGCGGATTTAACATTTCAACGAACTCCAAACGATAAAAAAATTGTCCGACACGTGTTATAGTATTAACATAATACCAACAAATATTGTATTTAATAAAACATAGAAAAGTAATTTCACAAGTACGTATTATTATCAAGCTATAAATCATTCGGAAAGTATAAAGTGTCTTCGTTTAGAGGCGGATTTTTTTATAAAGACTCCCTAGGTTCTTGTCTAGAGACAACATCAATTAATACACAAAAATCACTCACAAATTTAACGGAACAGTTTAGGCGTCCAGCCTTCCTTAGTCACAGAGAAAATTTTTAAATAAAGGAAAATCATTTATAACTTTAAAACTTTTAAATGAACTAACTTTAAAATAAATTCTTAATAACTTTTTAATTTATTGAAGACAGTAGAGTTTATTTATTTTCCATATTTCTTTAAAATACTTTATCGATGTATAAAACTGCTTCAACAATACAAAAATTGACATGACTTAACAACGTGACCAAAATAATGAAAATGATACTTTTTCTTCGATTAATTGCTTGAAAAAGTCGATAGTCTGAAAGAATCACGATGAAATCACTCATTCGTGTATAGTAGATCGTGGCGATTCATGTTCACATAATATTAGGGAATGTTCGTAATGATTAATGGTAATGAAGACGCATTCGTGAGTGCGAAACGCTCACGTCGGGAAGTCGTACTTCCTTCCGCCTTCCAAAGCCTACCTTTGGCCTTGAACATCGGCGGGCAGCGGTCGGAAATCATTTTGGCAGCCCTGTCCTTGGCAACTCGCGCGACCTCNCCTGTCTCTTATACACATCTAGATGTGTATAAGAGACAGCCCCCCCCCCTCGCACTCAAACAAGCACCATCTTCCACCCATGCCATGCGATGTCTTTTATATCCGCTCAGTCATCGAATTCGCTCGTATCTCTCCCTATTTTTATGTCTCCATAAATCTTTCATCTTCCGCTCGTTCTATCGAGCCGTTGTTCATTTGTTCCTTGATCGTGCTTGGTTGGCTCGTGATCGGTCAATAGTGTTATCGCGGAAGCAGTAACATTGAAAAAAAGGTATTGATAGCAAAAAAGTCGAAGTTAATCGGTTATAACTGTCTGGATCGTTCTCTGATATAGTTCCTTGTGTGTTAAGCAAGACCGAGATGAAATGTGCTGCCGTGAAATATTTGTTACAGCCTCTGTAACAAACAGTTGCAATCTTGTAGGTTTTACGAATAAGATAGATATTTCCATTAATTTAAAATTGAATCGAAATAACTTATGGGATTGATTAAACATAAGGTGCACATGGAACATTTTAGAATTTTTAAACAAATACTGAAATTTTATGAAACATCTGCAGAAGCACCCGGCATTATCCGGGGTTTTAATATAACATTCAAAATTCATATGTAAGTTTCCATGTTTATCTACTTTCGTGATAAATTAAAATTTTTACTTTTATTTCAAAAATTACGCACCGCGAAGAAAACCTACAGTATACTTAGTTTTCAGTATCGTATGCTTATATTTATGTAATAACAAATTATTTTACAATCGGGGCAGAAGGAAAATACAATTAACACCGAGAGCTTAACATAACGAACTGCATAGTTAAGACCCCTGAATTCTTTTTTGTTTAGTTTTTTTCACCTTTAGATTTTTATGTTCTTCACTGCCTTTTTATATAATTTTGCTTCTACAATTCGGTCTCGTTGATTATACGTTCAGTGGATTTCCCGCCTCACGTAACGCAATTGAACTCAAAGTCACGATACTTTACCTAAAATTATTTAATATGGCTGCATTAAACAAATTGTCAACCTCTACGAACAAATCCTTGAAACACGCGAAAATTTCAAGGAAAGCGTGGTCACAACGAATTTAAGTAATATCCAAATAAATATTAATAGTAGTCACAAAAGCGACTATTTTCTGTAATTAAATACAAGTTAATAACACAACTAACAAAGACAAGATAATATTCGTTCCGCACGCTCGTTGCAGGAAGTTCAGAACAGCGCCACAAGAGCAAGTGAATTGAATTGAATTGGTGTCCGAGGTTGACAATGGATTCAAGTTCGAATGTCTTGCCAACAGAACGTGAGGTATTCTTATCATTACTCTTATGGACGATGGCGAAGTAAAAGCGTTGGCTACACTGAGCACAGGCTCTAGACCCAACATCAAGTCAGTTAGACTGACAATAAAGAATTAAATATACAAATAATTTACGGTCAAGAGAGCTGCTAGAAACTGCGTTGAGGACAGTAAAGTAATTTACTACAACTAATACAAAATAAACTAATGAACACAGCGCATTTCATGATTTTTTTTCTCTTAAGTTGAATTTCTTGAAGCAAAGTATAATGACTTTTACTATACTAAGCTTCATAGTTAACAGTCATGCGAGTGAAGATTCACTTCTGCTGATTACCAGTCAATTTTAATAATAGCATTGTATTTTACTGACAATAATACAAATGAAGACGAGTGCTATGAAATTTCAAATAATTCATCGATTATTTCTCCAGTTTCCATACTACAGATATTCCAAATAATTCACTTTTATTTGCATGGATCCCTTGGGACTAGTTTTCTATGACGTCTTTGGATAACCTTTCCGAGCACGTTGTTTCGAGGTCAAAATATTCTGCAACTTCACGCAGACGACTGTCTCTCTCCCCACGCACTTTGCAATTCTTGGTCGCATGTTGACCACCCTCACATCCGACAGAGTCATAACGGCCCCTTATTGGGACTCACGGAAGTTATTGACGCTATGAAACTACACCTTAATTGCATGCATTAACTTCTATGTATTCTTAAATCCAACTTCATATGCGTACTCATGAGCCGGTCGAACAAGATACGGGCAACATAAAATGAGTTGGTGAGAAATTTTCTAATGTAAATGTGTCTCTTTCGAAGGAATAAGTATAAGTCCTATGCATTAAAGAATTTATTATGTACTTATGTCATGCCGAATAGGGACGAGTTATTTGTAATTTTCTTTGACTAATGTAATAATAACTGGTGTTTTATTCTGGAATCTTTTCTTCGTTTATTCATGTTCGGAGAGCAAGTTGTGACATTGAAACGTTTACATTTGAAGAGAAAGATATTGCAACATTGATACTGTACCCATAACTATGTTAGATATAATTTACACATCTGTGGATAATATAGGTTTATACTGCTATAGTTGAATTAGGTTATACATACATTCTATTTTATAAACG
>NNCF01126861.1:0-21030 GCA_002313205.1 Laupala kohalensis | reverse complement strand
TATATATATAAACTATCGTGATTTAACGAGCATCTCTCAATAATGTCTTGGTGTAATATTGACATCCTGGTGGATTTAAAGCAAAATATTTCATGGTTCATTTGAAGACTCAAATGCCGTTCAGCACTAACAGTTTTGAGGTTATGAATCGTCGAATAGAACTGAACATATTTTCAGATGTTTCTCACATACTCGGTGTTTAAAAATGTATTTATTTTTATTTGAGTGAAAGTAATTTGTGAGAGGTATGTGTAATTTATTTATGGTGTGGTATCATTATGGATACTGACTCTGAGGCCAGCGTAGCCCGCTTTAAAATAAGTACCACTGAACTTTACCACCACTTTTTGCTCCTATGTAGACTAAGCTTGTGAATCCAAATTCTAGCTTTCATGGAGATATTACATAACACCGAGGACCACGAAGGGTATATTCCAAGGATTAAAATCACCCTCATATTAAATACTTCGTCTCAGAACTCACAAAATCGGTAAATCAGGGAACAAAACAGAAAAAAGAAGAAGGTTGAATGAAAATAATACAAAAGTATAAAAATAAATTTTATTGTCATAAAAACAATTGCAAACTTCGTTTAACTAACAACAAACTAATTGAATCTCCGGTAACAAGCAAAGGACCTTCCCATCAAAATTCGATCAAGGGTCCAAAGGCGATGGTGAATTTAATACTAAAACAAGGTTTCTTTTTTTTAACGAATACTCAGTTTTATCCATTTACTATTCACTTAAAATCAGTGAAAAATCGAGATTAATAATAACAAACTTATTAACGAAATACCCTCCTCTGCCCGAGAAACACCTGAGACACTCGAGTACTATGAAGAGTGATTCTTGTTCTGGAGTATTCACCCCTGTTGTCATTCGGATTGCTGTCTCCTCTTTAACTTCCTGTTTCCTTCCGCGGTCACGTCTTCTACCTTCAGCGCAACCTCCGCCTACGAAGACTAAGGTCACCGATTCTACTCCACCGCTTCTACAAGGATTTACCATGTCAACAACGCACTACGATTGGAGTATCCCATTCGATCTCAATGTCGCCACCAGTAATCGCCAAATGACGTTGTCCCTTTGTGTATAGATATATACCGATGAAATATCATTATTAAACACGCTTTTTACTTTCCTTGTGTTTGGTATAGTTTCCTATACCAAAAAATGGTCGATTTTGGCAATTATTAAGTTGACCCACCACACCTGAATATTGTTTAACTACGCTATTAACAGATAGAAATTAAATCATGTTTTTTCATCATTATAATTCATAATGTAGTGCTATAGAAGAATTATAGTAAAAAGAAGAAATCAATTATACTTCTAGTGATGTGACTAACGTGGAGTGTTTGTTCCACTCACACACCTTGTGACATCATATCCCGCGTACGGAGTAGATGGAAGTGGCTGGTACGTGTGGACTATTCAGATCTGAGTCAAAAGAAGAAACCGTGAAATGATGGAGTAGGGTGTGGAGGGTGTGTTGGAGGGATCTGTATGTGATGACTGATGACCTTGCCGTCTCATTACTCCGAGGCCATGTACACAGCATGTAATCTTATCTGAACGCGGATAACGTATGACTCATGCAGCCTGCGACGCACCCTCCCACAGCCTACACGCACTCATCTCCACGCCCCTCCCTCTTCACTCTCACTCCCACTCTCACACACACACATATTCCATACACTCCGTCAATACCCACTCATCTTTAGGCCGCGTTTCTCACGATTCCAATAAGCAAGGCAATGGTTGGATTCCAATAACTGGAAGACAATAGTTGGCGTCGTCTGGACTCCACTAAATTGATTTTAGAATCCACTGAACTTCACAATTGGCATGCCAATGAGTTGTTTTGCGGAGTAGACTCAAGCCAACTATTGGCGTTCTATACCTCCCCCTCTACCACTTCAAACAGCAATACTTGTGAAATGGTGTCGTGTTTCACCTACTTCTCCTGTACTGGTTGCGTCTATGCGATGCATCAAGGTGAATTGGAGAGGTCAACTATTGTCTTCCATTCGTTGGAATCCAACTATTGGCTTGATTACTAGTGTCGTAAAAATTGTCAGAGGTTCTGACCTTTGATGTATAACAACTGGATTACGCGCAGGTGCCTTAGAAGCCAATCTGAAATATTTACCCAATAGCCTCCTCTAGGATGGTGTAGCGTTCCATTGTGTATTTTCATGCGGAAAAATTTATTGTCTCAAGTTTGAACTAAGTCTCGAGAACGTTACATTTAAATAAGTTCAAACAAACATCAAATTTGAAGCAGATGTCACCTAGCATAAATAAAATTTTTGAACCGATTCACACAATTTCACCAAGTTTGATGCACTGATATCTGCACNTATAACAACTGGATTGCGCGCAGGTGCCTTAGAAGCCAATCTGAAATATTTACCCAATAGCCTCCTCTAGGATGGTGTAGCGTTCCATTGTGCATTTTCATGCGGAAAAATTTATTGTCTCAAGTTTGAACGAAGTCTCGAGAACGTTACATTTAAATAAGTTCAAACAAACATCAAATTTGAAGCAGATGTCACCTAGCGTAAATAAAATTTTTGAACCGATTCACACAATTTCACCAAGTTTGATGCACTGATATCTGCAGAGAAATCGTCTTCGGTCAGTGACCTTGTGTATGGCTCTCGTATGAAAAGCGTTAATTTTCGTTCGCGAGGACTTAAATTATAAACTGTTTCACACAAGTTCATTCAGTTTGATAAATATTCATCAAATAGTTTAGATTTCCAGACAATCCAAACCTTCAAAAATCTAAGCATACATTCATTATACATTAGAGGTAAGCCAGAAAAGTCGTGAAAAACATGATTAAACGTATGTATGAACGATTTTTTTACAACACGCATCTATACTTCCCTTTCCTACCAAAATCTTCAAAAAAGAAGTGTTTTTTTACATTTTCTTTTTGCCTGATGTATGTTATACTCTAATTAGAAACTCGAATTATAATTAGAAATAAAAACGAATCTAAAACTTGCTTCATTACATATTATAGTACGTTACGCAAAACGATGAAATAACAAGAATGTGTGTGATGTTTTTGAATATGTGAAGTCCTTTTCCCATGGGTCTATATTCTTATTGTGAATGAAAATTGTAAAAGTCATAGATACCTCTCAAGATAAATAGCTTTTAGATTGATAAAAAAAGTTGAAATTAATACTCGTCAATGAAAAACGGTTGTGATTTTGTATTATTTATCGACTAAGTAATCACATTGCCCTTGCCTTTTCTTGCTCTTTTAGAAAGCTATCTGTGAGAAATAAATATCTTTTAGCATTTATACTTCAACAGTCACAGAATACTGATTATTTTTATTTCACCACCTACGTATTATAGAAAGATTGAACAGTAAAGAATAATAATATATTTTCTCTATATTACTTTAGATGCCAACATTGAAAAAAAGAAACGACTAAATCTACTTCTTTATAATAGTCAGATAAATAGAAAAAAATAGTTTTTATTTTCACATTCAATTACATGTCACTTTTTACATTGTATAGTACAAAGACATTATGTTACATACATTAAAATTAGTGTGTTGCTTATTACACAGAGACGGAGATACCGTCCTTTTATTTCATGAAAATATTTCTTTAAATGATAAATATTTACTGAATACAACAAAAAATTATTAGAATATATGATAATTAATCACTGAATATAATAGAATATATTATGTTATGCGATAAGTGATCACTGAATATAATAATAATGATTAATGACTGTAAGTCCTAAAAGAAAAGAGGAAAACCCTTTCCGTTTAATCTCCCTCTTCACCCTCCTCTTCATCAAACTCTCCTTCTTCCTCCGCAGTTGCATCCTGATATTGCTGGTACTCTGAGATGAGGTCGTTGAGATTAGACTCTGCCTCCGTGAACTCCATCTCATCCATGCCTTCGCCGGTGTACCAATGCAGAAACGCTTTGCGTCGAAACATGGCTGTGAACTGTTCAGAGATGCGTTTAAACAACTCCTGGATCGCTGTGGTATTTCCCATGAAGGTGGCAGACATCTTCAAGCCTCGCGGGNTGGCAGACATCTTCAAGCCTCGCGGAGGAATGTCACACACCGCCGTCTTCACGTTGTTGGGGATCCATTCCACAAAATAACTGCTGTTCTTGTTCTGTACGTTCACCATCTGTTCATCCACTTCCTTCATGGATATCCTCCCTCTGAAGATAACCGCGACGGTCAAGTAGCGCCCGTGGCGAGGGTCACACGCCGCCATCATGTTCTTCGCGTCGAAGATTTGCTGCGTCAACTCCGGGACCGTCAGACAGCGATACTGTTGGCTTCCACGTGACGTGAGAGGGGCGAATCCTGGCATGAAGAAATGCAGACGCGGGAAAGGAATCATGTTCACTGCCAATTTCCGGAGATCTGCGTTCAACTGACCAGGGAATCTCAAGCACGTGGTGACGCCAGACATTGTAGCGGAGACCAGATGGTTGAGGTCACCGTATGTGGGCGTAGTTAACTTCAATGTGCGGAAGCAAATATCGTAGAGCGCCTCATTATCGATGCAGAACGTCTCATCTGTGTTCTCCACGAGTTGGTGAATTGACAATNACTGACAACGTGGCATTGTAGGGCTCCACCACCGTGTCTGAGACCTTGGGAGATGGAACCACACTGAAGGTGACCATGATCCTATCGGGATATTCTTCGCGGATTTTCGAGATGAGCAGCGTTCCCATTCCTGATCCAGTGCCTCCACCCAAGGAATGAGTGAGTTGGAATCCTTGGAGGCAATCACAGTTCTCTGCTTCCTTGCGAACCACATCGAGGACAGAATCGATCATCTCCGCTCCTTCGGTGTAGTGCCCTTTGGCCCAGTTGTTTCCGGCTCCGCTTTGGCCGAACACGAAGTTATCAGGTCGGAAGATTTGTCCGAAAGGTCCAGAGCGAACGGTATCCATGGTACCCGGTTCCAAGTCCACTAGGATAGCGCGGGGTACATATTTCCCTCCAGTAGCTTCGTTGAAGTACACGTTGATTCTCTCCAATTGCAAGTCGGAATCGCCATGATAGCATCCGGAAGGGTCAATGCCATGCTCATCAGAAATCACTTCCCAAAATTTAGCTCCAATTTGGTTTCCGCATTGGCCAGCTTGAATGTGTATTATTTCACGCATCTTCTCGAAGGATAATCAACAGATCGCTACCAGTGAAACGAACAAGTCAGGAAACTTCCCGGAGATCAGGAGCAATAGTGTGTGGCACCTACTAGTGTGAGCTGATGAAGATAAGTGTAACTATGGTTACCAACACCCCTCTATTGGAACTAACACTGCGTTATACAACACTGTGTATATACAATTGATGAACCTCTCTGTTGCGAATGAATTTTACCTAGTATTAGCTTTAACCTACTTTGACAAATCACTTCAACGTGTAATTATTATATGTTTGTTTCTAGGAGATGAGTTCTATAACTCAATATCATTAATTATAATGACGAATACTAAGATTTATTTATTGGTNCTAAATTATTTATTTCATCAGAAAGCTTTTTCGACCGCGTAGCGACCATCTTCAGTGCTGAAGATACGGTTACGTCATTATGTAAATATAACTAGGCCTAATATTAGTTAATATTACTCGACGTGATCATAGGCAGTTTGTAACTGCGTTTCTAGCAGTTAATTTATTATTATTTCTTAAATACACCACGGAAAGTTTCATTCAATGTGAACTAATCAAAGATAGTTGAACTCCTTTTTTATATCATAAATTTTTATTTGCAATTTGATCCTACAAAATTGAACATGAGGCAAATATTGCAGAAGGAATAAAAATACAAAGTAAAAATACATAAATATAAAGCAAACACTCAGCAGTGTTACTTCAAACGAGAAAAAAAATTAACATTGAAAATGAAAATATGTAGTTAAAATCTAGCCATTAAATCTAAAGGATGGTTGCGTTTGAGGCGTCTAATAAGGTCACTATTGTCAAGCAGATTCATGACGAGATAATTGAGGTGTATGTTAAGTCAGTTTAAATAATTTGAGCTGTATCTCGCAATTTCTTGCTTTACTATTCGGATGCGCAAGTCCCGGTGGAGAGTTGCATTTGTGATGTTCCATGGTGCGTCAAGGACAATGTGTCGAGGTTTCGACTGGAATCTTTGTAGGATTTCAATGTTAGAGGTGGAGGCAGTTCCCCACAGTTGTATTCCATATTACCATATTGGTTTAAGTATTGCTTTGTATATCAGTAACTTGTTATGGAGTGATGGTGCTGATTTTTGACCTAGTAACCAGTTCATTGTTTTCGTTTTTCCTTAATGTGTTCTTTCCAGTTAAGTAGTCTGTCTAGAGTCTTTGAATTAAAAAAGTGTATATTTTTGAAAACCAGTATCTTTTTATAAAGATGTATGCAACACGTGTTCTCTAGAAACCAATGAAACCAACGAGGAACGAAAACCCTACCGTAGTTAACAGTTTAGTGATCATTACATTTAGCTTGAATTACGGTGTTGTGCGTGTTATGTACTTTATTCCTTGTATCACTTTCACAAAATATATAGCCATCTCCATTTTCAGTGGAAAGAAACCGATTTCAAGTATTTTAGGTGGAGTTAGTAATACAGTATTGTACAATTTTCGCACTGTTCAATAATGATTTTGGTTGTTTTATTCGATGAGCTATCGTGTATATATTCATAGTGCACTGTGACAATTTTCGAACGATTCGCGAACCTTACTCGACGAAATGTGTTAATGAACCATCCAAGGCATGAAGTAAAAAGTTTCTGTAAACTAATAGCTTACGTTTTCACTTGAACATTTTATCCTATCATCTCATCCTCAATCCGTTACTGTTTAACGCTATCTTCAATTTTAACCCTGAAAACTATATGAAAATATTTTCCCCAAAGCTCATCTGCTATTATTCACTACAGCACCCGGACAAATAATCTTTTAATTATCATCCAGTTCGATTTCTCTGTTCGGTTCGTTGAATGTGAAAACAGCCCCGAGTTGTTGATCGTCCAATGAGGGCTGTCCTTCGGGATGATGGCGTGATGTCCGCCCTTCGGCCGCTATGACCTTCCGACGCGAAGTCAAAACATGCCTGGAGGACGAATGGAATCAACAGAGGGAGAGAGAAAGGAAGGTGCAAAGAAAGGGATCGAAGTGACGAATGCAAATTGAAAACGTTCTGAAGCACCGAAAAAAATTTTTTTATTGGTATTTTCTTGAATTAACGCACAGACACAAAAAAGCTATCTGGGATATACAATAAAATATTATAACACGCTTGTGTAGTTTCTGCTTTTTTGTAAACATATTGTGTTTATATTTATGTATAATATCATGTTTCATTGTTCGATTTGTTAGGTTTCTTGTTATAATTTGAACCACCTGACGACGACTTCAGACGAAAGCCGAAACGTTGTGAGTTTTTTTTCAAAAAATATATTCTGTTCGTCCATAAAAGGTCATAAGTCTTGCATTATTTATTTAGATTGTATAATGGACGTTAATTGTAGAAGAATTACTGGTGTAAGTTTTCTTTTGCATTTAGGTCAAAGATATACGAAATCTATTGGAATAATTAATCTAAGCAGTAATAATAATAATAATAATAATAATAATAATAATAATAATTAATCTCAGTTTTTTGTAATAACTTATCTCGAATTTAGAGTTATTTTTATACTTACGATTTCTAAACAATATATTCAAAATAATCTATAATTCGATAAAATTACGTACTCATGAACTATTTTTTGCGTATTATTCAATTCAAATTTGTTGGTATTCTGTTAGTATTATAACACGTACCGAACTATATTTATTCTTATCTTAGGAGCAAAGTGCTGAAATATTAAATCCGTCTCTACCTTTGGGCCCTTGTTCGGAATTCATGGGATGGTCCCTTGTTTCCAGAGTGTAAATTAGTGTATTGTTCTCCACGTGGTCATGCGCATTTTTAACGGTTAAAAAAACAACATTATATTCTCTAACTCTCAATTTTTACTCGCCAACGTTTCGATACCTCCTTATATATGTGTAAGGGCTCGCGACACTTCTTTTTTTCATACATTATTATTTGAGTACAAGAGGTAGTACCATGAGGGAAAATGCTATGATGTTATATGTGAATGCATGGAGAATTCTTTATTATGATGTATGAAAATGAGAAGAAGAAATGAAAATGATGAAGTTGTAAATAAGTATATGGTGTGTAAAAATTGATTTCGTTTATATTTCACCTTAACGCAAAAAATCTTTATCCCAGTAAGAATCCCGTTCGGTGTGAATCAACCACAAGATGGCAGATGTTAATTTTTTTTCGCAGAAAACGTTTTTCCTGACAACGCCAGTGCTGGAATAATGGGTCTATGAGTCTGAGGTGGGTGGTTTAATTGCTATGGCTGTTAGAATGGAGCGCGGGCCTATACATCGCAATTCCAGAATGTACATGTATTGCATATATTATGCAATAATAGTCGGGGAAATAGATATTATAATTATTTTAAAAAAATTACTGTTGTTATGAAATAAATTGTTGTAGCATGGACAAAATAAGGGTTATCAGGCGTGGTATATATACATTTTGGGGTACTATTCGTGATAATTGATTTTTGGAAATCACAGGAGAACACAAATTCAAGTGTCCACTATGTTTTAATTATTCGTGACTTACATTGGTTTCAACAGAACACGTTAAATTTTGATTAAACTTTATTTCTTAAAGGCATCCTTAGTTGCATTATTGGACTTGCCCGCAACATTTCTTAACCAAGTAATTATAGTTACAGTGTCATGTATGACTCTTAAAGTTTGTACCGTTCTGTATAATGGAACTCGCAGAGGTATTCTCCCGGCCAAACGTTTGTATTGAGAATCTCATCAACAAACCATTCACGCCTTCAACTCTGTCTTCGACAAAATTTTACGTCAATATTTTTTTCTTTCTTTGTATTATTTCGTAAGTCTGTAGGACTCGTAGAAATGAGGGGGAGTTCGGTTTTTTTCACTTGTCGTGTTTGTAAATGGGAAATGTAGCTACGTTCTATTGAAGCTTATCTACATGGAGCGATAGGAGTTGGGTGGTAGGTTAGGTTGGGTTTACCAACAACTTGGTCCACGTGGACCGGTTAGTAGAAGTGGTTAGTAATAGTTGGGTATTGATGCTACGAGTAGTAGGAAGTGGATAGAAGGAGGGGGGTTCGCTTTTCAGTAGTCAGAGCTATATGAACTGGAACATCCATGTGAAAAGCTAGAAATTTTTCTGGTCCCGCCGGGAATTGAACCCGGGATGACTTGGTGAAGAGCGACAACACTACCACCTGCGCCACCGCAGGGACTGAGTTCGGATTTCCGCAACAATTAAACATCGAGGTTTATATAATATAGGACGACAGGCATTTTAGGACCGTGTGGAAGTATTTACATAAATACTTCACCATGTGTGAGGGAAAAACGTAATAAAGTTGTCATTTACGAGATTCGAGATAAGTTATGATTCTGCTCTTCAAAGACGTGTCATGCTTAATTCAGTTTCCCTTTTCAATTATTTTCTCGTATTAATTTTCCCTAACATCAAACATCACCTGTCTGTTCACTATAAAGATAACATGTTTTGACCTAAAATAACCTTGATTCCATTGTCATGTGTTGTGTCAACATCGTACGATCAAAACACACAAAACATATTTTTGTTCCACTTGCACGTCAGCGAGGAACAATATGACATTTATGTAGGAGTTCCTGATTTCGATTTAGACAATCATATTTAATAACATTAAAATGGTCTATATTATTTCAAATGTGATATTTTAATTAGATATTTTAGTATTATTTAAGATAGAAACGTGAAAATACGTGTTTTTCTAAAGATTTCAATTTCAGTTAATCAGAATATGAAACAGCTACTAGTTTATAGCGTTTTCCAACTGGCGGCCCATGAAGCTTTTTTTTTTTTACTGCAGGTGAGTTAAAGTACATTTCACATCAAAATTTTAATCTAACGTTGGCGGGCACAACTTTGTTATAAATCTTTACTATCATAATTGATATTTCACTTGGCTTGTCCGGTAGAAAAGTATATTTGGAATTACCGCGTCATATTATTATTATACTAAAAATTAAATGTACTACGTATTATAAATACTCGTTTAAAAAAATAAATATGAAATTTAATTTTTCCAGCAAGAAATAAAATAAATTTGTTGATGGGAATCAAAATATCACTCAACAAATAAATAAATTTGATCGGTTAGTTTTACTCGTCGGTAGGGAATACTTTGTTTCCATTTTATTTCGTACCAGTCTCATTGGTCCGGTTTTGCTTCGTGGATTCTGATTGGTTTAGGCGTCTAGGAGAGACCAATGATTTATGTTTTTAGAAATTGACATACTTGAACAGCAGCAAACGATACAAAACTATGTGAAAATCTTTCTGACGCGAGTGTCACTCTGTTAGGTACTGAGCTCAAACTTGTTTCTATGCGACCCAAACACAACCAAATAGTCTTTATTTATTTTTAAATGAAAGAGGTAAGACTTGCAGATTGAAGATAAGTTAACATTAATTCTAGTATGTTGTTTGGTATAACAAAAATGTATAGAATTGATTATTGTCTCAAAATTTTTTATTTGATTTCTCGTTTTACTGGTACTCTCTTAAGACCCTTCGGTGGCAAATTTACGCCATCTACTTCGCTCTCGCAGGCAGGGCAACTAATTCAATGACGTCACGTAAACGCATGGCGCTTCTTTCAAAACGGGGCATTCAACCCGAGACTTTAATTCATTAAATTTGGATTGAGTACATTTTTGCTATCAACCAAGGAACTTACAAAAAAAAACTGCAATTAAAATTGAAAGCAACAAATCGCTAATAAATCCTCAACCAACATAAATAATTACAATTAATGAGTAAATGGAATAAATGGTAATAAAATTACACAAACATGTGACTTTTTATTGAAAGCAAGTATTTATTAAAAAAATATTAATCATGGATACAGAGAGGTTACACACAATGGTTCTAGGATGGAACACAGAAAATAAATTTAGCTATTAGAAATAAAACACATTATGAATAGCGGTAATGTACACAATATTGTCTATATGAACATTTAATAAATACTTCCTGTACAAATTAAACCTACTTGTGAATACAGAGATAAAACAAACTACTCTGCCTAGACTGATTACACATAAGAAAATGAACTTTTTGAGGGTTCACATAAAACAAAAAATATTCTAAACCGAGTATAGATAAGAAATAAAACTATTACAAATTACGTATAATTGTAGACACAAAGATCATATACAAATCACTGAGAACATTTAGGTAATAGTTCTATTTCAATTTAAACCTACTTGCGAATAGAGAGGTAATGCAAACAACACTGCCTAGACTGATTACAGATAAGAAAATGTACTTTATGAACATTCACAAAAAAACTCTAAATTGAGTACCGATAGGAAATAAAAATATTACAAATAATTGTGGATATAGAGATAATATACACACCACTGGTTATATTGAGAACATTTAAGTATGATAGGGATGAGGTATAATGTAAAAAAATCAATAATGACTTAAACCTAATTAAGATTGTTTTATTTAATAATTTTGTTATTATGTCTGAGGCAATTTTTTTAAATCAGAATAATTTATGGGGGCATATACATGTTTAATTTTTCATTCAGAAAATGAAACCCAGAATGTTGATTTTCAGACATTATTTCTCAGTGTTATTTTGTAATGTTAAATAAAAAAATATTTCAGAATTGTTTAGCGAAATACAGTTTATGACAAACGAAATTTAAAAAATGTGTATGATTTAAGGTTTTTAAATTTTGTTACTCTGATATTTCCCTGGGATGACTGTACGGATAAGTAATATAACTATTGCAATTAATGAAGTAACGGATACAAAGGGCACGTACACAGCTGTATCAGATGTCAATAATTGAAAAATAAATATGTCAGTAAATAAATATTTCAATACCAAAAGAAAAAAAAACTATAAATACTAATATAACTTGCACAGTTGAGTCTAGATTAAGCACACAAAAAATACTACTACTGAAAGTAATAAAGAATTGTGGAAACAAGGGTAATTTACACCTCAATGTCAAACACACAAGATTGTTTCTCTATCGCTATTTCAACACCAATGTTTGTTCTAAATACGATTTTTCCCATAGATGCCATTGTTCAAGAAACTGTTCCGTTATCAAGTTCTTCGATAATACTTACAGAATCCAAGCTTGATCCCATTTCTTCTCATATTATCCTGACAGGATTAATTAAATAAGTTGCTTTAGCAAATTCCTTTAAATCATGTCTAACATACATTTCCTCTGAAAAATGCTCCGGACGAACTATGTATTTCTTGAGATCAGCATTGGAGTTTTCTGCAATTGAAATAAATAATAATTGCAAAATTTCCATGACAATTATAATAAATGTGAAAATAGTGAAAGAAGTGTTAATAACTTACCATAAAGAATCAGCAGGGTAATTTTGGGCAACCACTACTTGCTTTCTGACTGGCATTTTTCCCCCGAAGTATGATATTCATGAACACAGATACACATAAATAAACACAAACTAGGATTAAGGGACGAACAGGACACGAATATCTAACTTTCGCCCCCACGGCGGCTTCAACATGCTCCAACAGATGACATTAGACCAACCGTCGATGCTCAGCGCGAACTCATTTTCAACTCCACTGCGCGGGCCACCGAACTAACGACTTGTTAGTGCCCCCTGGTTTGTAGGACCTTCATAGAACTCGTCGACGAGACTTTTTCTCCTTCAAGTCGCAGACAGTTACTTTTTTACTCAAAGAAAATGTAACCTAAGAAGAAAAAAAAACATGAACGGATAAGCACTAAGTTTTTTTTTTTGTAAAGTAACACCAGTAAATTACTTTGTCCTACACGTGATCGTACGCAGTTTTGTAAGTGCTGTCTTAACAATAACTTATTTAATTATTTATTATTTCATTTGACTTTGGACAAAATATATTTGGAACTTCCGACAACAATAGAAAAAATAGGAATTTATCAAAGAATATGATACCTAGCGATAATAAAAAAGCACATCCATAGTTTAAAAATATGGACATAATATAATTTACAACCACTCTTTGTTGGCAGGGGGGGAGGGAATCGGTAGAACTTTGTGAACATTATAATTATGAAATTGTTCATTCTCCTTTGTCAAGAAATGAATAAGGTGAAATAATGAAGTGTACAAATTTGCAATATGAAGGCAAATGAACATCAACTAATTTTTGTGAGAATTCCGTGGTTGTCGGTGTAATTATCTCCTAGTATTTAATTCATTTGATTTCAATGTTTTATATCCGGTGCCACTATCTTCGTTACTCCCAGCATATCAGACGGTCAGAGGAATCTTTAACCTTGTCACAATGATTCACAGCTTTCACTGGCTTCAGAAAACAGAGATAAGTAAACAAACAAGAACTGATTACGTGTGTCACGAGAAAAAAAATTTCATAAGTTTATATGGTTGTGAATGGTGAATATTCCAGAGCCCCTTTTTTTTCGAATAAACCTGTCGCGATCACTGTAATGCGCGTACGTCCTTTGAAGGTCCAGGTGACCTTCGAGTTGGAAGGGGAGAGTGGAGACGGTTTTAACTCCGTTCTCTGTGCTTCCGTTATGATATCCGCCTTCACTGAGAATTCTTGAAAGTGACCTTCCGATATCGACGTTCAACTCGAACGATGGTCCAAGATTCTGTGGCGGATGCAAGTGAAGACGTGAGCGACCTTGAGATACAAAATTGTTAAGTGGTTCACTTCCGTCCGAATACAAACTCCATTAGAGTTTTTCAGGAGTAGTGTTACAATGATAGCAGTAAAATGATCCTATCTGAGAAGTACGTATATTTTAATTTATGAATTATACAATAAGAAAGGGAGAAATCAGTTGATTCACCGGGTCTCCAGTTATCACCAATAATTAGATAAACACACAAAACTGTACATAAATGCAACACTATCTTTTTTTCAGACAAAATTCTTGTGGTTTCACCAAATGCTTTATTATTACTTATGGAAAAGTAATAATAAAAAAAAATTGGTCAAATTTTGTCTGGTTATTTCCAATGGCTGATAACATCCTTACTATCTTTTTTGTACAGTGAAATAAATAATTATTGACCGTATTTCTCAAAACACCTCCAGTTTCAATTCCAATTTTTTTAAAAATACACTGGTGCGTTGGGTATGTACTTGTATATATGCAAACGCGCTTATGTATTTTATTATTTACTGTTATTTCTGTTTCTGGTGATTTAGTGACTCTTTGCAGTTTGTACGAAGACTGAACAGTTTTCTCTAACCATTTAATTTATGCCAAATCAAACGACCCTATTTTTTATGACTAATTCCATTTAGTTTAAATCTGTTCATTATTTGTTTTATTATTTTTTAAAAATATTTTTATTATTTTTTTAAAATATTTTAATTATTTTTTCAATATTTATTTTCTGTAGTTCAATTTTCATATTGGATTTGGAACTAGGATGTTCTGTTGTAGTGGTAAATACATTAAAGTACATCTCAGTCCGAGAGAAGAAACAAAATAACCTCTCCCATTCCTCCTTCCTCTTTTTCTTTTCCTTCTTCCTCCTTCCTCTTTTTCTTTTCCGTCTTCTTCGTCGTCTTCGTCCTCCTGCTCCAGACGGGGTTCTTGTCCTTCACCTACATCTTCGGGTGTTTAGTGACACATCACCGATGTCCACGTAGCGCCAGGAGCATTTTCCCAGCGACAGTTCTTTGACGAAGCACCTCGATGGTGGAGGTGTGTTTATGGAGATAGCGAGGACATCAAACGCTGAAGACAGACGTCGCGTTGTCTGATTACGAGATATACGACGTCACGGACGGTATGGAAATGATAAAATTAAACTTTTTTCTACGTCTTCAATACTTGTAAGTCTGTATTCTATGATTATTGCAGAACTTTTCTGTGCCTCCCTGTAGTAGAGCAAATAGACCCATTCTTGCGAGCAATTCACTATAGTGATCGTGCTTCAATGAACATATTAGACATTATTTAGGGGAGGGGAGAAACTGCATCCGTCCTAGAAGTCACCCTCCCAGATTCTACGGGTGGATTTTGTGGACAGAACGTCCTGTACCCACCCTTACATCATAATAATCATTAATACGCAAATGTCACAACAAGTAATTAGTTCCTTTTCTGTGCTGCCGAACGGAATAATCGCACAAATGAAGTACTGTACATGGAGCATTACTCTGTATGTATTGGCGAATTCCCATAATTTTATAATTTTTCTTTTCGTTTCCGAGATAACAGTTTTTAAAAATTTCATCAAAAAAAGAAGTTACTTCACTCATTTATTATAAAACGATTTTACTTGACTTCATGAGTCCTGACGCGTCTGACAATGCTGGTATGAAAATTATTCGTAGGGGATTGTACGTGAGATACGTGACGCTCCATTGTACATTATCATATACTATTTACATTTTTAATACTAAATATGAAACCGAGGGAAACTTGCCTCCAACTCACTGATGCAGGAAAGTAGTATCTGCCATATTATTCAGGTAAATAGTCTAGGTAGATAAAATTAAACGTTCATTTTTCGTACAGTTGTTAGTTTAGTTAGTTATCCTTACTATCTCTGCAGCTTTACCTCGCGTTTCTCCTACTATATCCTTACTATCTCTATAGCATTACCTCGCGTCTCCCCTTACCTTATCCTTACTATCTCTGTAGCTTTACCTCGCGTCGTATCCGTGTAGTTCACCTTGCACCAGTGTCAGCAGCAGTAGTGGCAATTGGATGTTGTGGAGGACGGACTTTCCACGCGGAAGCCACAACTCTCTCCCTGTCTCTCAACGGCCTCGACCCCCCCAGCCTTCTCCCCTCCCCTTCCCACGACACTCACCCCTACACCCCCCACCCCCCATCACACACCATAACCATTCCAAAGCCTCACGATGCGATACCTTCGCGGAAAGAATAACGGCAAAAAACGTTTATATGGGTTTGAAAACCACTTTCCGTTCAGGCACATAGTCAGAGGGGAAACTCGTTGAACCCGGCCACCCAAATAAATATTTCGAGATTTTGTTGTGTTTGTCGAATTTAAAACATTGGTGCCCCTAATTAATAATAAGATAACCATATGGACAAATAATTTGAATGCTAACTGTCAGTTATTTTTTTGGTAAAAATATAAACCCCCTCGCTCAAAAAGAAAGAACAAAATAAGATCCAGTTGGGGGTCTGTTTTCAATATGTTTGACTCGCTTATATTCTTGTAAGTTGTTATTTTACATTACTGACGTGAAATGTTAGATTATATTATGCATAACGAATTTTTTGTAATCAGAATTTTGTTGTGCGCAGCTTTGAAATGAATCTTGTGAATTCACTTGTTTAGGTAGGTCTCTTTATAATTTTACTACTACAACAAGGTCAATCCTATAAATGTTAGTTAAAGAGTAAATTTATGAGAAAAGGTAAGTTATTTCCAAAAAATTAACATGTTCATACACGTAAATAATACATAATATATTGCTAGCAATGTAATTTCAGATTTTATTATGTTTATTTTCAATAAGACATTAATTATCTTTAAATCATACTACAAGCAATTGATGTTTGCGGGCACAAATGTAAAACATTGATATACAAGTTATATATCAAAGAGTCATCTTGGTATGGCAACATTATTAAAGTGTGATAAATTAAAAGTCGTTATATTAATGTCCATGTTTTTATTGCCGCTAGAAAGATTTTTGGGTTACATACATCCAGTTTAAAACTTTTGTGACTACTATTAATATTTATTCGGATATGACTTAAATTCGTAGAATTAGACAATTTATGTTAGGTAACCACATTTTATTATATTCCACAAATTTTTATGGCTTTGAGTATATGCATGGTGTTTTTCCGCTGTAGCATACATTCGACATACTCTGCATTACCAGCGCGGAGTCGAATACTGAGTGGATGGCAAACTAAAATCGTTGAACTAATGTCCTTTATGATAAAGTAAGCATTATTTTCTATTTGCTGGATGGGGAAAGGGGAGGCGAGGAATAAATATAAAGAATGTTCTCCAGGGGTCAAAAGCAGTTTGAGAAGGGATGACCTTTACACTCGATGTCAATATGACGCTGCCAGCGCCTCCAGGAAATCGTACCGCGCGTGCTGTCATGGTCACCGGACTGATAGCGAGCTACAGTGAACTCTGACTCCGGAAAATGGGGCAAAGCTCATCTATTGTGTTCACACCTCGACACATTTTATTTTCGAAAGGGATTTAGTAATCGTCATCAATGTAAGCATATCTTCCGCTTATTGGCTCCGCAAGAACCGATAGGATAAATGGATACATGCGGCACTCATGGTATGTGCACTTATTCGGTCACATGTTGGTCGTATATCTGGTTTCACTGAAGTCAAGTTGTCAACTATTGACGAAACTTGGAAATATTCACCAAAGGAGTTCTAATTAATTAATTATTTGCTCTGCTGATTTTTACTGTTGGACTAAGAGAATTGTTTTGTAATTTTAAAACTTGATAATTAATTTAGACCGTCGTTTGACTCCTTCTTTGACAAGGGTCGCATTGTCTTCAGTCACGTGATGCGGAAACCATTTCCGTTAGAACAGTATTTTTTTCGCGGTTTTTGGTGAATTGTTCTTGTAAATGCACCTTAAGTTGTGGAGGTATCTTCACGTCATTGTGTTCCTATTTACTTTTTCTACGTTTTGGTAGGTTTCTTTCGCCATGTTAATACGAAACTTTCGTCAGGATATAAAAAACATACGGTAAATTGATGCGCAATAATCTTGAGACGACGAAATCTCTCATTGTGTATGAAGGAGTTCTACTTTAGTAAAATAAATAGTGAGTGGTATGCGAGACTAAAACTGTCTACTGGAATTCGAATATTAAACTGTTTTAATTTTTTTTTTTTTTTCAATTTATATTCAAGAGTGAAGTTATTTACTATGTCTTATCCTTTCTTAGTATTTATGCTTTTGGAACTTAAAGAAAGAATGAGATCGAGGACGTGGGGTTCAGAAGTACACTGGTCCCCGTACAACCTTTACAACTTATCCTGAAAAGCAAAATATTTGAGTGGTTAAATTTATTTCTAGGATTATTGATCTAGTAATGTATCGATGATTGAGTTTATGGTTATCATAATTTCATTTTGACGCCAAAACTCCCCCCCCCCTGTTTAGCTATATCCTGGTGCCGTCCCTGACGGGATGAATCTTGTTATATAAAAAGCAGTTACAAACTGCGTATGACCACGTGGAGGACAACAAACTATGTTACCCTCCGGAAGCAAGCAAGGGACCATGCCATCAATTCCGATCAAGAATCCAAGGGCAGTAGTTGATTTAATATTTATAAATTAAATTATTTGATAAATTCATTCTGTTATCCATTTATTATATGCAGTAAAAAGTGGAGATTAATAAAACAAAAATATTAATGACATTCCCGTCTATGTGTAAGTCCGCCTCTTGCGGAGAAGAACCCGGGTGAGAGTGGGGAGAAGATGATCCCTTGTTTGCGTCCGGTGAGTATTTATTTATTTATTTAATGCCTTTTCGCGAGGTTCAGGTTATGAGGTCTGCTCTGCCACATAACCGGTGGACTTGTATAAGGGAATTGGGAAGGAGAGATGTTGGGTTGTCAGGGAATTTATGGTACCGAACCGACATTTGTCTGGAGTAGGTGAGGGAAACCCCAGCTGAAAACCTCATCTAGTTCGGCCGAGCAGGGTTTATACCGACGCTAACACTAGATCACAGCTGTCGGTAAATATTTCTCACGTGGTCATACACACTTTTCAGCCAGCGAATAAGTAATTAATGTATGTGTGATTAATGTAAGTGGAACAGTGCAATTCGGGTGATCCTTCGCGCCTGACAATGTGACCGAAGCGAACGGAATGGTTTCACTCTCAAAGCGTGACTCGGAGTTTCTCCGGCGTTGACCCAGCGACCTATTAAGCCCCGTCCGCCATTTCCCGCCACAGATTCCAGCGGAGAGAAGACCAGGTCACTCTTCCGCGGGTCGCTGCTGCAACAGCAGCCAGGCGATTGTACTACAAACATAGATTCAGGGTCACATTAACCTCACTTTATTAGATTAANAGATTCAGGGTCACATTAACCTCACTTTATTAGATTAACAGTTTACACAGTAGTACGTTAATTACGAGTAGGGATGTATCGATTTCTATTCCATATCTCTCGAAATCATACTCGAATCTCGTTATGGTTTCGCTATGACACTCGAATCGCCTACGTGAACGTAACAATAATAATCAATATAAATAAACAATAATTATTAATATAAAAATAATTAATATAAATAAATGTATTGTCAAAAAACCGTTAAAAACAGCTTATGAACTCGTGGAGGACAAGAAACTAATTCATTCTCTGGAGGCAAGCAAGTGACCATCCCATCAATTACGATCAAGGTCCCCAAGGCAGAAGGGGATTTGCAATATCAGCACTTTACTCCTAAGATAAGAATAAAACTAGTTCGGTAAATGTTATAATATTAATAGGATGCCAACATATTTTTATTTAATGAAACAAAAAAGTTATTTCAATATTATCAAACTATAGATTATGCGGAAATAATAATAGATACATTATTTGGAAATAATACTAGGTCAACCCGTGAGATTAAATCGATATTGTGTGAAACTTACATTCTNCTAGGTCAACCCGTGAGATTAAATCGATATTGTGTGAAACTTACATTCTGTACGTTTTCTTTTTTAACGGGAGTATTTGATTTACCTGTGGGTAACACGACAGATACTACTTCCCTCCATCTGCTAGTTGTATGAAAGTTTCACTCTGCTTCGTATTTAGCATTTCGGCACATCAGTAACGGGTATCATTCATTCAGTAATCTAAAATATAACCAGTATGTGCCAACTACAATGTCTTTTAATCTATGCAACTTGAGCTGACCGTCTAGTGACTGGAAGTTAAAATCAAAGTCTCGGAATCAAAAAAGAGTTTTGTAGATCTCCCGAAATTCGAAATGTGTGAAATAATGGATACTATGATTAGAAGTTTACCACTGCATTTATTGAGTAACGGAGTACACCAATTTTACAAAATTATAGTTCATATATTTATGTTTTGAATTATTAGGAATAGTTTCTTCAATAATAATACCTATTTTTTGAATTTTGGGGAAAATTATTCTTATGCAGACAGGTGTTGATGTACAAAGGCGTATCCAGCTCAAAACGTAAGGAGGGGAAGATTTCTGAATTCAACCTGTATCAAAGGGAATTGACTGCCATACAATCATACACACCAGCAGTAAAAACACTATTTATTTAAAAGGATCAATTTTTAAACAATAGTTAGTGAGGATTAGTTGCAAATTTTTCAACTACTTCTTTTACTGAATGTTTCATGTGGAAAATTGGGTATCTACCCCAACTCTTAAGGTGGGGCAACTGCCCCATCTTGCCCCAGCCTGCGTACGTCCTTGTTGATGTATTAAAACAAGTTTTAAAGTTATTGAGAAATAGAAAAGAAAACACATAAAAGTCTCTTACATATTGGACGAGTCGCCGTCATCAGTCACGCAAATAATAATAATAATTAATAATAAGGAATGGAAAAACGATGATAAATTCGAAAATTCGTAGTAACGGTAGCGAAGTCTCTTGAAACTATATATCAATAAATATTGCTCTACTAGCGACTAGCTCAAAAAAATGTCTTTTTTCGCATACGTTTATTCTTATTTTTTATACATTCTTATTTTAAATATGTTGTCTATTTGAAGGTTGGTTTCATGGTCGTTATTAATTAATTAGTTGTGCCAACCCAACACGACAGCTCCTCAATCCCTTTTACGAAGCAAAGTACGTAAGATAAGCGCCCCCATCTATTCATTGTAGTATTTGTAAATGGGAAATGTAGC
>NNCF01126859.1:11658-40371 GCA_002313205.1 Laupala kohalensis | reverse complement strand
TAATAAACACTGCGATAGTTAAATGTAGATTATTTCATTTTATTCTGCATTAACATACCTTTATTTTGATTTGTGAAACATTGTATATTTTCGTTTAAATGAGGTGACGAACTTATTACCATTGTCTCTAGCATTATACATTTTGTTGATTTAAGCTCCATTTATCATTAGTTTCTTAGCGTGAGTGGCAGTGGAAGAATGAAGGTTGTTTCCTGAATACGACGTGTTACAGATATACTGAATTATTTCGACGAAAACCTGATACTGGCAAATTCATGTCAAACGTTGTGTAGTAAAAATATAGGGAATTCTCCATTTAAAGTTAGTTTCACGTTCCAGTTCGTTTCTGAATTCAAATTTTGCTTCTGGAGAGTACATGAGTTCATTGAATTCAAAGTGGTCATACGCAGTTCGTAAATGTTTTTTGACAATTATATTTATTGTTTAATTCAACGATATTTTCAACCTTCAGAATATAAACCTGAAGAATAATTTATTCCATTTGTGATTCGTTTTTGGCATAAATTATCAAACAAATTCACATTCAGAAAAGCAAGTAACATACAAATTTATTGTTACAAACTGCGTATGACCACGTGACGGACAATAAACTATTTTACGCTCCGGAAGCAAACAAGGGTCCATCCAATCAATTCCGATCAACGGTCCAAAAGTAGATACGGATGTAACGTTTCAGCACACAAAGTTTTATTACCAATAAAATACTAAGGAATTTTAATTAGTAAAACAAAAGAAAATATTATAAAAGTACGTATTAATATCAAATTATAGATTTGGAAAGTATTGTTTATAAATCGTAACTTAAATAACACTAAATGAGCGATTTATATTTTCAATAGATGTCACCCGGTGGTAAGAGCCCAGCGAGTCTTTCTATCATTCAATTCATGACACGTAATAAGATAAAATTATATTATTGCTTTAAAGGAAAGAAATAATGTCCGGGTTTTTGTTTCAAAATCCAGGGTTTTCGGTCTCCTTGTCTTAAATGTAGGTTTACCATCAATAAAATCTCAAATCTAAGCCATAATGTTTTACCGAAGCATGAGCCTTCCGTAATCGAGAATCGCGAAAATACGAAAATAACAGATTCGCAGTGTACACCATTAGTTTTTTTTAATTTTTTATTTCTAGATACTCGTTTAGTAACTATCACAAGAAACCACAAAAGTATCTTTTGTACACGAATGAAAGGGCGTATGGAATGAAAAAGGCGACGAATTTGTTGGTATTCCGTTGATATTAGAACACATAGCTAACTTTGTATTCTTGTGAAATGCTAAATCCACTTTGTGCCCTTGATCGGAACAGATAGAATATGTCCCTTGCTTCCTACCAGAGAGAAAATTAGTTTATTGTCCTCCACGTGGTCATACGTAGTTTGTAACTGCTTCTTTGAATATAATTGTTTTTTATTTACAATTCATAAAAAATGATTTATATGAAATACATGAAATGTATTTGTCACTTTCATAACATTATCATTGCCGAATTGAAAAACCACTCAAAAACGAAAACACTTCCTGGTGCATTTACACTATTTTAAATGTGAAGAACTGCGACGGACAACTTTCTACGAGAATAAGACCAGAGTCAAGAGGACATTTAAAATTAAATGACATTTCTTGCTGTCAATGGTAATGCTACGCTGCAACCTACCCAAGCTCAAGGCTATACACATTTCCTTGAGATAATACTAAGATTTTTGGCGCATTCAACAATTTTGAAATAATAATTCAAGGCGTCTCAGAAGCTAACATTTTTGCATGTTTGTTACCTAGTTGAATAATAAGTATCTTCGTGACAGACAGATGTAACATTTAAATAAATATCAAAAAATAAGTTTCCAACTGCGTATGTCCGCGTGGATGAAGCAGAAATAATTTAATCTGCAGCAACCACTTAAAAACTTAGCATTAAAAGAACTCAAAAGAATTGAAATTTTAAAAAAATATGGTGAATAAATAGTACAACTAATTAAAATAATGAAATAGTTCATGATGCATAGTGTTCTGTTGGCGTTATTATTCTTACTTTTTAGCAAACTTACCAATATGATATTCCCTAAAAGCGACAACGAATCTTGAAACACCTCAAGTTAAAATAATTTTACGCCACAATTCATTAAAGAATATATGTACACGTGGTCAATTATGCAAGTCATGGATAGGACAAATTCTATATTTAAGATTTTACTCTGCTATGAAATGAAAATTTCCAGAGTATTTCTGTTATTATCCTCTCAGAGGAAATCAATGCAACAGTGAAGCTTACGTACTCTAAAACTCAAAATGGCATCAAAGAGAAAGAATCAGTGTAAATTACGTATATTCAGAACTCAGATTTGCAATTCAGCATTGTCAAGTCTTTTAAATCATTTGCAAGTGTTTCGATCAGTAAAATGAATTGAACAAAAAATGAATACCGAAATACACAGAAAACAATTTACACATTTCAATTATATCACCAGCAGAAAACTCGTTCAATTAGGCCACGCTTCCATTCATTATCGTAAATCTAAATAAGCCACAACTCAAAATGATTTTACGTACCTGTTAAGTTAATGTATTAAAGATAACTGTTTATTAAGCAATTCTTCCACACACTACGGATTTCCTTCCAAATAAAGAAATCCCTCTCCTAATTAATTGAGCTGATAACTAAAATATGAAGGTATCTGATGCATCAGGTGAGCTACCTCCATAAAAGAATACAGCAATGGCTGCTGGCCTAATTACAAAAATGCAATAATTACGAAAATGACCCCTACTTTTATCGAAGCTACACTGCCACACAGTCGAGACTCGACGTCGAAGCAACTGCTCCGTGCGAGACTTTTATCATCTTCCCACTTCATCAATTTATTTCTCTTGATTTGATAGCAAACNGCACTGATTCTTTAAATTATTAAATTAATGCAACACTTGTTTCAGTACCAAAACAAAGAAAACAATTTACAATTTAGGTCTCAAAAGCGTGAGAATGATTTTAATTACAATGCTACAGATATTCGTATGTTTATTGTAACAAGTTTCAGCGTCGGTTTATATTGACAAGAAGTCTCGGTAGAAGGGTAGTCATTCTTCACGATTATCTTGAGTGGAGTGTAGACAACAAAAATAGGCAAATTTCTCGATTTCTTTTCACTGCCTACCAGTGCACCATCGTTGCTAATACTTTGACTGGACATATCAATAGACAATATGTTTAGAACAAATAAACCAGGACAACTTTCATCCTGCGCTTGTTGAAAGTTTCCTTGTCACAGTACGTCTGAGACACTTTTAAAAGATGGAATAAATTCTTCCAGAAACGGGCGTCCATAAATCAATGCATCATTTTTCATCTTACAACAAAACGTTTTATTTCAATAAACCAATGACTTAAAGAAAATTGATTTTAATACTCAATAAATTGTTTATACTACTCGTCACAATCTGACCTTAAAATGTTCTAATCGCAATACTATGTAGTATTTACATTAAAAAACTTAAATTGATCGAATTTTTGTTGAAATGGTTATTTGCTTAACGGTGGAACAAAAGTATTTGCTTCTTTTAATGATTGGAACCGCCAGGTTCTATCGTCCAATTCTCTTTTTAATGACGTAGCATCGCAGACAAATTTTAACAAATCTACCCGAGAAATGCATTTNCTTCTCATTCTTTATTTAAAATTTTATTCATACCTTTTGTTACTTTATTCCTAAAGGTCACTTAATATTAATTCATGAATAATTACGAAAAATCCATTCCCAGATTCGTGGTTCATTTTTCGTATCAGTGTTCAAGATGTTTCTATTGACATAATCATTAAGAATTTTCCCAAACATCCTATGAGGTGGGTGAATGTTTTCAGTTTCTAGCTTTTATCCGGCAGTCATATCGGGGACACTGACAACGTTTCTCAAGGTTTTGTTTCCTTGTGTGCTTCTTGATTGCTTTCAGAAAGTAATAAAACTATATAAAATAATACATAGAAAACCCGAGTTGTCTGCCGACAATTTAATTTTAAATCAAACTAAGGAAGTTCACATGTCACAATTTAATAAAATCAATTTTTATAACAACCACAAAAATGTAAATAAAATGAAATAACACTACGTTTCGTCTTTAGTGCGAGACAGGTAAAGTACTTCATTGCCAGCTAGCGAACTTCCTTAACTTGGTTCAAAATTAAATTACCTTCGAAAAACCGTCGTTTCTCCATATTCTATGAATTCAGAATAGCAAACGTCAAATGATATGATCATTTACACGAAACAAATAATTCTTCACTTGGTCGAACGTAGTTCACTGAATTTTTGACAATAAATTAATAAAATATTATTAATTTAAAAATACTTGTACAAATTTATCCATTTATCCATCCAACTGGTTTTTGTTGTTAGAGAATCTCTTACTTTATGCGTAAAGACAGTTAAGAACTTTTATTACTGTATTAATCTATTAGTAATATCAAAAAAATTACCAAATCATGCGAATATCTTTGAATATTTCGGAAGTTAAGAGTGCAGTAAAATAATTAAATTTTGCAAAAGGAATCCAATGAGATCAAGTAAAAACAATTAGAAAGGTTACAATCTGGATTTACCGACAAGGGAGTACGAGATACTGAAACGGAAACGTGAGAATTGGGTCCGATATTAACCTTGGTAAAATAAATATTCTTAAAAACAAAATTTCAGACACCAGAATATCTTCGGATATAATAAGCGTTGTTTAGAGCAATAAATTTAGAAAAAATAAATTGAGCCTGAGAGATGTAATATCAATTTAAACGAAAAACAAATTTGGAAGGTTCCAATCACATTTCCATCAAGTGTATTTACGGTATTAACACTGAATACCATGAAACGTGTTAGGCTAGACGAGTCCGAAATAATCTTCAATATATATATTCTGAAAAACAAGTTAAAAGATTTTATGCCACACAAAATATGGTTTCCACGTTATATTAACGTAAATATCTTCGGATATAATAATTTTCGTTATAAAATGTGTTCGGCAAGAATAGGGTCCGGAAATAACCTCCGTTGAGGCAATATTATTAAAAACAAATCTGGAAAACTTTACGCCTACCAATGCATGTTTAGCTCACTATTTTACACGATAATATGTTTGTATATATTACGAAGTTTGGAGTGAGTAAAAGAAATAAAAAGAAAGCGAATTAAATCAATTACAATAAAAAACAATTCGGAAGGATACACAGATTTCCACCAATGGTGTTTACGACATTGACATGTAATACCATGAAACGTGTTAGGATAGAAAAGAATCTAATCTTTAAATTCGATAAAGGAATGTTGTCAAGAGCAAATGTGAATTATTTATACTCCTCGATGCATATATTCCCACATTTTATAAATGTGACTATCTTCGGATATATACGGTGTTTTGGAGTACAATATATTTAGTAAAATTGAATTAAGCAAAAGGAATCGAATGAGATCAAAAAACAAATACGGAATGTTACAATCTGGTGTTTCCAACAAGAGAGTTTACGATATTGTCACGGAATACCATTATACGTGCTGTTAAGCTAGATTAGTGTCTGAAATTAAACTTAGTAAAAGGTTCTTAAAAACAAATCTTAAAAAAATTATAATCCTCAAAGTATGTTTTTCCACGTTTTATTAACGTAAATATCTTCGGATATATTAGTTTTTCTGGTGTGCAATAAATTTAACAAATTAATTTAAGCAAGAATAATCGAATGAGATCAATTCCCCGATGCATCCCGGGAAAGGCAAGGTATTAGAATTATTGGGGAATAAAGACGATATCGAAAATATAAATTTTAAAACAATGATAAATAGTGAATATATGGTAAAAAATAGCTCCGAACATCTTATATACCTACTCTGTAAAAAATTGAAAATGATCCTTTTATGCCACGATACCACTCAAAATGTAACTACAACGATGGTAAGTTAATGGAAATTTTAAAAAATCCTGATCAAGAACTTTAAAATGGTATTAATGTAGGAAGAATTAAATCACTTAATCTAAAATTGCCTTAAACAAATCTAAACCTCACTAAAAGGTAAATTCTCATGAAGTGTATAGTATTCACATATGCAAAATGGAGGGTAAATGGCATCCAATCTAATTCAAAGGCAAGACAAACGGAGATTGAAATTTCTTAATCCAATCACAGCGTGGGTTGACAACTGGTCATGCGGGGCAATCCAAGGCTGCCCTTTGGGCTAAGAGCAGCTAGTGAAATATTCAATGTAGCTCAACATAATTAAATCTTGTAAAATTACTTCAACTGCTAAATACGGAACTAGTCAAGAAAGGAAAAGTTATTACCCATTTTATTTCGTAAAATGCGACATAGTGACACATAACATAAAAGAATGTACAACATAAAAAAGATAAAAAATTTTAGAAACTTACTCAAATTCCAGATGATGTATCTCGTACACAGCACCCCTCCGTAGCATATCAGTCAAAAACACTTTCGTTGCACAGAATAATATACACCATTAAAAGCGATTAGTCTAAATAGAAGTTGCGTAAGTGGTGCATTACTGGACACATGAGCAAGCCGAATGTAAGCCGCCGCACACGACAAGGCTTATATAAGGACTCTTTCCCGCCTCTAGCCGCCACTCGCTTCCTATTGGTGCTCGCTGACGTAGCTGCGCCGAGGTTGCGTTTACCGCCGCCTGCGGGTAACCTGGAAACTACTAGCCGCATTGAGACTGCGTTGTGGCGCTGTCTGCGGGTAATATGGAAACTACTGGGCGCGCTGAGTCCGCGTTTAGCGCTGTCTGCGGGTAACATGGAAACTACTAGCTCCAGCATTATTCTAACTGCAGCGTACAGGAGACAATACCAGGTTGTGCCTTTTTCAGTGTAGATTTTGATAATATTCTGAGCACAAGCTCAGAAAAAAATTGTTAAANTGCGCACAGGAGACAATACCAGGTTGTGCCTTTTTCAGTGTAGATTTTGATAATATTCTGAGCACAAGCTCAGAAAAAAATTGTTAAAAATAACGCATTAATTTAATTCTTCATTATTAGTACTTAAATTTTTGTTCGCAATATAATAGTCGCTCCCCCAAGAAGAATTTAACTCATCCATCATCCAAACAAAATCATTTTTGAAAAAATGTGAACCTTGATAATCGCCTTTTCCCGTGTAATTTCTTTTAGTTTTTGTCGAAATTTCCAATTTCTACTTCAAATTTCTAATAAGAATCNTTCTCAGTAATTATACATTTTATGTGCTATTGTAAAATATTTTATTAGTACGTATTTTGTGTTTGTGAATTTCAATGGCAAACTACACTATTTGATATATGACACATGATCCTATCTTTAAGAACGTGCTCAGAATGAACAAAGAAAATGACCTTGTATACCCTTCCTATGAGTGTAGGAATAAATTATCCATAGTAGTTTTAGAGTTATTCATGAAAATGTAAATAAAAATCGTTTAAAACGTGTTCTTTTCGTATATATGACCTTGTATATCCTTCCTATGTGTGTAGAAGTGAAATATCCCTAATTTTTAAGAGTTATTTATAAAAAATTAAAAATCGTTAAAAACGGGATCTTTTGGAGTATTTGACTTTTTATATCCTTCTTATAAATGTAGAAACGAATTATCTTTAATAGTTTTAAAATTATTCATGAAAATGTAAAAAAAATAAAAAATTTATATCGTTAAAAACGTGTTCTATTAGTGTATATGACCTCATATATCCTTCCTAGGAGTGTAAAAGTGAAATATCTATCATTAGTTTCAGAGTTATTAATGAAATTTTTAAAAAATTAAAAATCAAAAATCGTTAAAAACGTTTTCGTTTGGAGTATATGACCTCGTATATCCTTCCTATGAGTATAGAAATTAATTATTTATTAAATACAAATTTGTTGGTAGTCTATTAATATGATAACAGGTACCGAATTATTTTTATTCATATCTCAGGAGCGAGTTGAAATGTTAAATCCTGCTCTATTAAGACACTTGATCGGATCTGATGGGATGGTCCCTTGATTGCTTCCGGAGGGTAAATCAGTTAATTGTCTTCCACGTGGTCATACGCAGTTTGAATTGCTTTTTTGACAATCAATTTGTTTGTTTGTTTATTTATAGCAAATTTGTAAAATAAAACTTTTAAGTATAAGTGATTGTAATTAGGCCATATAATCCCGTCCACTACACTGAAAGTATTCACTTTGTTAAGTGGGGCGCAACTTAGAACTCGGACAATGTTTACTCGTCGCATTGGTTTAGATCAGCGCTGTTTAACGTATCATCATCGCTCGTGGGCCATTCTTTGACTATACACTTTCGAGAGACCGGGTCTGCACGGGATGGTGTTCCGCAATATGTCACCCAATAAATAAAATAATGGGTCATATCTATTTATTTGTAACGTGATACTTTTTATTATCATCAACATATATAAATTATTTCGAATTCGAAAAATTAAAAAGAACAAGAAAATAGTAATAAATCTTACATTTTTTACACTGCTACCTCAAAATGAATAAAAACTGTTCACTTTAGGTACAATTAGAAACTCATTCCATTTTATTCTTATCTCACTATCAGTCTCTATACATCGTAACTCCCAAAAATGCTAATTTAATATAATGTACCTTTAACTTACTCACGTACGCTTTTGAAACTAAACCAGAAACAAGTTCAAGGAATATTACCCCGCCCCAACAACAAAACGCCTTACCCTTAAATCTAATAGTCAAATTGTAATGGAATCAAAATCTATATGATTTTCACAGCATATATACCTCAACTAGCAGCCTCCTCCAAAAATACAATAGCTGCTCCCCGCCTCACCAGATAAGATAATGGATTTGCGGTTAAAACGGTATAGTCGTGTGAATAAAAGAACAGAAGAATAAGACAAGACTGTATAAAAAGAAGTAAATGTGTGAATATTCTAATTTAATTTCTTTACAAATTGAATACTCTTAAATTTCTAACTAATTTTCTTACTTATTTTTTATTATACTGTCTATAAAGAAAGTTCCTGTTTGACTACGGTAATATTAAATACTAACTTAATTTCTATATTTACGCAGTTCTTTTACTCTTAGATCTACACAATATCACAATTAATACAAAGTTGGAAAACTAAATGATTTAATTACTTATTACTTACTAGTGTTTAATTCTAAACTAAACCCAATTGACACCACGGAGTAATAAACACATTAATTTATCCATGGCAGATTAACTTTTTTCCTTTTCTAAATTTACTGACTATTTTCCTACCGCGTCTTTTCTACCTACATCATAAGTTAATCACCATGAAAGCAATATTGAAATTCATACTAACTCATTTACTCGTATTACACTGAGATTGATTTTTCACATTTCTGAACGACATCACGAAACAGTAAAAAATTTTACATCTAATATTCCGCTGCCTCAAAATGAATAAAAACTATTCACTTTACGTACAATTAGAAACTTATTTTTTAATTTTATTTTAATCTTACTATTAATCCACATACATCGTAACTTTCAAAAATGCTTACGTAATCTTTTGGAACTAAATCAGAAACAAGTACAATAAATTTTTCCCCCCCCCCCCCCCAAACATAACGCTTTACCCTTCAAGTCTAATAGTGTAGAAAACGAATTCCATATGATTTTCACAGCAAATTAACCTCAACTAGCAGCCTCCTTCAAAACATTAATAGCTACTCTTTTATACCTCCCAAATGCTTTTACTCAAGATATAGAACGTGAATATTTTCCAATATATTCAAAGGTTAGGACTGGAGAAAAAAATTCCAGAACACGATTCGATTGAGAACAAATAAAATAAAAAAATAATTGGGAAGGTAGCAATCTAGGAATACAATCAAGAATGTTCACGATATTCTAACGTAAAACTAAGAAACGTGATCGTATACTAGAGCTAATTTTCCAACTAATCTTTCAGTCTGGATTATTCTTAAATCGAATCTATAAAAATGTATACCTCCCAAATGCTTTTACTTAACATATTGTCATGAAATAGTAATTTTTAATGGAAACCGAAATTCAAACTCGAAACTGTTGCCAAATACAGCGTTGGCGGACGGTCGCATACCACGCGCGACACGCAGTCAGAGGTGGGTGGTGGCATTTTAGAAAGGCCAGTGGTGTTGTGAAGAGAAAGGGAACCAAATCTTAAATGTATTCTAAAGAGGGAAGGGCACCCGCCATTAGCGTCGCGGCACCCGTCGCCTCAAAGAATTTGGAACGTGCCTTAAAGTAAATAGTCGGCATCGTAAACATTTTGGCATCTGGCGATTGGAAAAATATTTTAAGACCAACGGCGGGAGGAGCAGCCCACACAGACCGCAATAACAGGCGTGACTCGAACAATTGAAAAAGTAGCTAAAAATATTTTGCAGCGTCGAGCCGAGAGCGCGAATTGAAAGCTGTAATGTACCGAGGGTGCGGTTTCGCGAGCATTTAAAGAAGGATCAATAAATATGCGGCATGGCACAAGGCTTGGATGGGCGATGAAATATTATGGACAAAGGGCGGCGATTCTCAAAGCGCGTAGTCATTAGGGATTTCCGCGGTGGGCAAGGAACTTGCAGAAATTCGAATTCTTTGGGGTGGACAGCAAAAATGTACTAGACAAAAGAAACAAAGCGTAAGAAAAATTGAAAGTTTCGGCACGAGGTGACCACATGGCATCGAAGTAGCGAAGACGGTTGACACGAAAACCAAGTTATACGATTCGCTGAAAATAAACATTCGTCACGACCACTTCAACCTATCCAAGGACGTTCGCTGGAAAGAAGACGAAGGCAAGGATGCGTTAGTAAAAGATCACGTACCACGACGAAGAGCGTGTACATTTTCCGAAATTTTGTATCAAAGAGGGGATTGAAATTATAAAAGGAGGTGCTCAGAACGCATTAAGAAGATCCGAAATATTCTGAGGGAGGCGATAGATTCGAAATATTTTGAGCCGATACATTCTATTCAGAATACTTCTGAGTTTATTCCGAGATTATTTTTCTATTCAAGATTCTTCTGGGTATTTTTTTCGGAGACTATTTCGGATGATTCTATTCGATTCGAGTCATTCTATTCTAGTTTGAGACTATTATTCTTCTGAGTTTTGTTCGAAGATGATTCGAGTCGCAAAAAGTTGAAAAAAAAACGGAAGAATTTGTTTTATTCCGCTATATCGTTGTCAGTTTAATATTCAATTCCTTTTACTTCTGTTATAATACGTATGTCTTTTTAAGTCATTGTACTTATTTCTCTAATTCGTCATTGTTTTCCGAACAGGTCTCAAGAATTTCATCAAAATTATACAATAAATAAGTACTTTCCAGGGAATTGGAGTTCGACAATGACTGACGACTTTGATTCGGATGACGATATAAATTTCGAGTCTATTGGAATAGAATTATGTGACCAATATTGTGGTACAGACCAATCAGAAATCATTTTTTGTCTAATTTGGTATTATGTTCACAAAACACGAATGCGAATAAAATTATTTTTACTGCTTATTTTATTATCAATTTTAAATTTAAAAATATCTTTGCCCACTTATTTTTAAATGAAAACAAGTTTGTACAAAATAATTTTTTTGTGCTTTATTTTCAACTTCTTGTACACGTATTTTCCTAATTGCTTTTAAATAAAATAGTTTTTCATTAATTTTTTATGTTTCCTGAATTAACCTTGCCCATGTTTGGTGAAATCCACTAGCACGCGCCGTGCAAGCTAATGAAATCACCGTCCACTGGACCTCCTTATTCTGAACGACGCAGATCGATCGGAAGAATATTATTGATG
The DNA here is from genome assembly GCA_002313205.1 of Laupala kohalensis. NCBI lineage: Eukaryota > Metazoa > Arthropoda > Insecta > Orthoptera > Trigonidiidae > Laupala > Laupala kohalensis. Next base: position 28,546 of record NNCF01126859.1, on the reverse strand, counting down.
AGAAGTGCGGCATTGTATAACATTGCAAATGTAAATATCCAATTATAATAAAAAAAATTATAAAGGACTATGATTGTGCTTTTTGATAATATAAGTGAAGTTCTGATTTGAAGTATTAAGTTGGTAGTGATTGTGTATTGATAATTCATGATATCCATACTCGATGTAACAAAGTGATCAAAAAATTATATGACGGACAAGGTTATGTCTAACCGAACCTTCTCTGATTTCAAATCCTAATAAATGTTTTAAAGAAATAGACTATTAATAGTAATAACATAATTTTAATTTTGTATGTTGTCGTTATGTACTGTAGACGGCCCTGATGATGAGATCAATAAATCTCGAAACGTTGGCTTACTAATAAAGCAATGAGATAATGAATTGCTTATTATTTTAAACACACTAAAAAGTTATGTGAAAGGAAGTGAAATAGAAAATAAATAATAATTTATAGTCTGTAATACTGACACACAACCTTGGCAGTGGTTTAAAGTGACTTTCCAAATTGACAATCAGAAAGAATCTCAAATTGTCATTTTTTTGTTTACCATAGTTTTAAACAACGTTTCGGCTATGAACAGTCCTCATCAGGTAAATAACAAGTTTACATTCCAAAGAAACACATTTGCTTATGAATACAATGATTAAATTGCTCAAACAAAAACAGAAGCGGCGCCGTCGAAGGATATGACATAACTGAAACATTTAAAATTCTTAAACCAAAAATGATATAGTTTGAAAATAATAAAACTGTTCTATTGAACAATTTTTAATGATAAAACAATGATAAATTTGTTCTATTGTCTATAATCCAATGTATTTAATTAATCAATATTTTGAATAGTGTATTAACATTATTTAGGGAGCCTGGCGCGTTCCCTTGCACTTCAGGGTCAGCAGAATATCCATGCAAATAGATAAACTCCACAACCGCTAATATTAAGTGTTTCTTCACTCGACTGTAGAATTAAAATGAATCCATTGCTCTGATGGAATACTCTTGGAGTACACTACAAGTAGTAAAGAGTACTCCACAATTCAAATTATTCATTTTCACTTCCTTATACAAGACGCGATGAAGAAATGTCACCTGGCAGTGGTGTGAGGGTCAGTATCTCTCCTGCAAACACGTAAACTTGAACACAAATATACTCCTCAAATTTGTAATAACTATAAAATCAAGGAATATTTGTAATAATTATAAAATGAATCTCAATTTTTTATTTATTTCTTTAAGTTCGCTGGCGCGATCGATAAACACTTGTTGCCAAGCAAACATACTTGAGTGTGATTGAAAATGGGAGCTTTCTAAAACGCTTCCAACCTGGATCTCACTAAATATAGGTGTGCTACTGCTCTTGACGGATATAAGGTTTTCTCAACACAACAGATATTTTTGTGGTTGATAAGCACCTCTGATTGTGTGTTTTGAATGTTATTTTCAAATTACTCCTTTCATTAGGCGACATATTCTCATATTCAACTTCATTTACTATCGTCATATATCCCGAAAAATATAGATTCGTAAAAAGTATTTCACACACTGACATCATAATACGGAAAATAGGAATTACTATATTTACCATTCAATCATTCTGCTAAAAAACCAAACTTATACATCGATAAAACAATTCCTCAACTTTAGTTCCAAATTAGCCAAATCTGCCTCCTTTAAATACAAAATAAACAAATTAAAAATCAATTTCTCATGCTCTCTTTTGTTTTACAAAGCTATCAAGAAAGCTTTTGTACAACGCTCCAGGCCGGACATATGGCATCTTTACTACGCTGCCTGAATTTAATTCATTATCAAGCACACACACATCATATATATTATACTGCAGTGCACATTACTGTTATTGCTTAGCACATGATTATAAAAAATTATATCAGCAATACACTACACTCAGTAAAAAGTAAATATGGTTAGTTTATTTTAAATACTATACATATTTACTTTTTATGAGTGTGGTGTGTTGTGCATAATTTCTTTGGAATCGACGCTTACTAGTTGAATCGAATACCACAAATAATAATTGGATTGAATAAATAAATTTATTGTCACACAAAAGTAAGCAGGTCAAACTGCGTATGACCACGTGGAGGACAATAAACTAATTTACTCTCCGGATGCAAGCAAGGGACCATTCCATCAATTACGATTAAGGGTCCTAAGGTAGAGGCGGATTCAAAAATTTTACCAAAAACTACGAGAATAGAAGAAAAGTTAGCTCGAGTTCTAATGCTAAAACAATGTCAATATGTTTGTAATTTAACGCAAAAAATTTGCATGTACAAATTATTATCGAACTATAGATTATTTTGTATAGTGTTTAAAAATCATAAGAGTTGAAAAAAAACATAAAATTCACGATTTATTGTTCCAATAAACATGCGTATAGACAAACCCTAAAGAACCTGTATAATAAATCCGCCTCTTTCCGAAGGAAAAACGGAGAAAAACCCGGGCCAGGATGGGGCTACAGAATTTATGAACACAACCGTGCCAAAGTTGACTACACATAAAACTAAACTAATATGAGCCATGAGACAACACAATTATACAAGAAAATAGTTTTTGAAATTGTTATTAGTTATTTAAAAAGTACTACAGCAATGGCGTGATAAAGTACAAGACGAGATTACCTTTTATTGAAATCAATAAATTCTTTTACAGTCTAGAAGCACTGGTGCAGGATGTAGTTTTTAACCGCAGATTTGAAGAGATTCAATTTCATAATATCTTTTATATTCTTGGGCAGGGAATTATATAGAACGATTCCCGAATGATAAGGTTCATTTTTGGCAAAGAGTGGTTGACACTCTAGGGAGATGAATAGTACTACTTTTGCGAGTATTGTGTTCGTGAACGAGACTGTTTCGTATAAAGAAAGGGTGGCACTTCAGTAATTCGGTCTTCAGTATTTCATTCTGAAAACAGACCTTTACATATTCAGGGACGTTGACAGATATCACAGGTCCAAGGAAAAATCGTTCCGCCTACCTCCCACCTCACTGCCTTCACCACAACTTAACTATACAANTATCATTGATTGCGTATACAGTAAAGTTCTTAATAGTACTAATCGAAAAATGAAGGAGCTTGGATTTAGATTCAGGGGTGGGAGGTTAAAAACCAGAAACCAGAAAAAGTGTTGGTAAGGAAGTAAGTGTTTCTACCTGTAATCTTTCAGCAATTTAATGACATGTTTCTTTTAGTGACATCTTTAAATTTTATAAAGATTGTTTAAGTCATTAACAAACAAAAAAACAACATACAGAATGAATATTATTCTGGAGGAAAAACAAATCTGTAGGACTGAGTGCCCTGGGTCGCCTTTTTGCTTCACTAACTTGATTGCTCTTTCGACATTGCTCTGAGTTCTCGTAGATTTGAGTGAAAAATTTTAAGGATCAAAGCGCACTATAAAGCATACATTATAAAGCAGCGTTACGTAACATCAAGGTTAATTCCCCTTACCCCATCGTAACGCTGTCACGGTATCAGGATCCCCCTTTACCCTTTAAGTTTCATTAAAAACGAAATAATTTTGGTAACTCTCTTCTTGTGTATAGAAGTCAAAGAGGTAATTGAATCACCTAGACAGAGGTGTAATAATTCAGATAGTCTTTAATTTAGAATATACTCACATAATTTTATTCGAAAATTTCCAGTATGTGAAAGCACCGATTTCTTTCCACGCGTCCTCACAGCGAGTCTAAATAGACATATTTTCCCTGGAACAAGAGTGTGCCATTCGAATTTTGACAGATTTAAAAATCCTTTTCTGGAAAGTTTCCAATCTCCCTAGAGAATCAACCTCTTCTAGACAAATCCCCCTCCGCCCCTGCCGTATCAACGTCTTTCGTTTCTCCCAGAAATAAATGCGTAGCAAGGCCCTTCCGTCTCGGGCAGATTTATGACACCTTTTGAAACTCAACCGTTGCTTGTGAATCTTTTTATCTATCAATTTATCCAATAATTTTAATTAATTGTGAGAAATTAGTTATTACTTACAATACGCAACACAATTTCATTTTAGTCTGATCAACGCCCCAGATTAAAGAGGTGAGTGATCACAGGGATGATTCATAATTATTGTCTACACATTTTTATTATCCTGATAAAGTACCTTTCTAATAAAGTAATAAAGTACTGAAAAGACCCGTTTTAATAAAAAAATAACAACCTAACCTAACCGGACCTAAAGTTTCTGTTTGACTACATTAATATAAAATACTACTCAAATTCTATATTTGGGAAGTCTTTCTTCCTTTAGAGCTACACAATATATCACGAAGAAGGTAACACTTTTAAGCAAACTAATTTGCTCACTTATTACTGTGTTTAATTCTAAAATAAAACTTATTGACATCATGGAGATACAAAATAATGACAACTTTATTTGAAGTAACACATTAATTTATACACAACTTATTAACTATTTATACAATGAACGACATCACTAAAGAATAATAAATCTTATATTTTATAAGCTGCTGCCTAAAATGAAATGAAACTATTCAAATTACAAAAAATTAGAAACTTATTCAATTTTATATTGTACTATTAATCCCCATACATTGTAACTTCCGAAAGTGCTAATTTAATGTAATACTCTTTTAGCTTACTCACGTATACCTTTCGAACTAAACAGAAACAAATACTAGAAATATTTTCTCCCCGTCAAGTTAATGCCTTGACCCATATTCTACGAGTGTAATGAATACGATAACGATACGGTTTTCACAGCAAATAAACCTCAACGAGCAGCCTTCTCCAAAACCCTAATAATTGCTTCCCTCACCAAATATGGAAATGAATTTGATGTGAAAAAGATCGTGGGAATAAAGGAAAAAAAGACAAAGACAAGAAAGTATAAAAAAGTAAATGTGTGAAAATCTTAAAATATTTGTATACTTATTGAATACTTGTTCTACTATCTAACGATTAGTTCCCTTATGCCATAAATTTTTTTCCACATATATTGAAGCGACTTCATAAACATCTTGTGTGCTTACAAATCGTGTGAAGTCATTCCACACATATATTCCTTTCTGTCGCAGTGCATGATAGCATTATGCCCTTTCTTGAAGTANTAATAATAATAATAATAATAATAATAATAAAGAAATAACTAATGTATTAAAGGAATTTAACACTGTTAGCATGAATCGTGAATTCCATTAAGTTGAATTTTTAGAAGCCAGAAAGATAGGATTGCAATATAATCTGCAAAATGTTATAAACTCCATTCCATTAATGATGTATTTAATTGCCTTTTTGTCTGTTCCATAATTCTTACAAGGTTAAAGGAACATAAAAGAAAATGGGAGAATATTAATAATGATATATATGGCATTGTAAGACATTGAAATCATGAAATGAACTTTAAAAATACAAATTTTTTAAGAAAAGAAGAAAAATATTTTGAAAGATTGATTATAGAAACTTGTTATATTAAAATAAATAAATATGTGTTTTATGGTAAATTAAGTGAAGTTCTGATTAGAAGTATTATGTTGGTAATGATTGTCAATTGATAATTCATGTTACCCATATTGTATGTAACATTGTGTTCAAAAAATGTTATGACGGAGAAGGTTACGTCTAACCGAACATTCCATGATATCAAATCCTAACAAATGTTTCAAAGAAATAGATTATATTAATTGTAATAACATGATTTTATTTTAACTGCATATCATGTATGAAAAATGATTTTAGTTTTAAGAAATGAATAATATGATTATATGAAATGAATTATATGAAGTCGTGAGTAAAATAAAATTTAAGTCTGAAAAATGTCAAAAAAGTTTATGATGGTTCTTCAAACTACATAAGTTAACCCAATAATAAGAATCTAAGTTCAGAAGCATTGACAAAGGTGAAGTTAATCTTATCCAAATTAACGTATTTAATTTTCTAGTTTGTAAAATTAGTTGTTTGCCTTTATATATAGCAATAAAATTTCAATTTGTAAATATAATTGGTAATTGCCGTAGCGTTTAAAAATACTTTTTAAGCTGACGCTTTTCATTGTCCTTACCGTCACCCTTCGTTTGGAGGTAAACTCAGAAATAATATCAGAAGATAAAGAGTTCATTCCGATAGGGATAAATATATATTTTTATTTAGTTACGTCTACGGAACATTGTACTGTATAAATTGATTTATTCTTCAATATTAATTAAAATAATGGAAGTTTTGAAAGCCAGGAATATCTTGTGAGCAAGCGGAAGCGTACTGTGACCTCGGAGACACTGGATTTCCTTGTTCAAAGGAAAGGCAATCAAATACGACTAAGTGAAGAGTGTCTGCGATTTACGCGTTATTTTGGCCAGAAGCTGAAGAGAGGTAGAAAAATTGCTAACATATAATAAATGACGTAGTTGCAAGGAAAAGACGCAGATCGTGCGCGAGAAGGAGGGACTTTATGAGTTAAAGGACGACTATGGGTGGTATACCCAGGGAACAAGCCCGAGGGGCAAGGAGAGCCCTAGCTCTTAGAAATGTCAGTGAATAGGTAACGAAAAACAGCAGACAGGCGTCTACTTGGCAAGCGTCGTAGAACCGAAGACAAGGAAATTGTTGGGTTTGACATCATAAATTTTCGAAGGCTGTCTAAATTTAGAACTCCGTTGTTAAGAAATTGAAAAAACGCATTTGATTAGAATCACTGATGGGACGGTAGAAAAAAGATGACGCCGTGAAAGTGTGGAAATTTCCTAAAAAGGAACCTGATCGAAAATGGTATCATCGCAAAGGAGGTATTATTTTAGAGGGGGTACTTTTTAAAAACGAATAAGAATCTCATAGTTACAAAAAGTCACAAAGGAAAGCATACAGTAATTATGAACAGAAATGAATATACAGGAAAAGTATAAAAAGGCTTAAGAAACCATGAGAAATATCTTCAAGTTCAAAATGATACAAAAAACAGTACAAAACATTCAAGTTATACTTAAAAAATAGTATAATCACTATACAAAAATATTTAATTAAGACGTACCAATTTAAATAATTAAAATAAAGTAAGTGAAATAATAATCAAGCATATAGACTAATACAATTACATGATAGAACAAAGCATGAGACTAGTGATATTCGCCATTTATGGCCGTACCTACAGTATATATCAAAATTTATTTTAAAATTTCTTAAATCATTTTTAGAAATTGAAAATCTGCTTCCTTTAAAAACAGAACTCAATTTGTCAATAAAATAAAAGGATTAAAGATACCTAATGAGTACATCATGGTTTCACTGGAATATTAAAGATATGTACCCTTCAATGCCCTTCAATGCCTCATGACTTGATAATTGAATCAATAAGAGAGAACTTAAATAGTATTAATATTAAAATAAAATTTCCTCTAGATCAAGTAATGAGTATTTTAAAGTTTCTATTAAATAAATTAATAATTGAAGGTTAATAACAGAATATTATAAACAAATAACAGGGGGACAAATAGGTGGGACATCGTGTAATATGATGTGCGAAATAGCGATAAGGAAGTTAGAAACTGTTTGCTTGGAAAGAGTTGAATACCCGTACTATTCAAGGTATGTTGATGACACGTTCCTTATTGTAAAAGTAACGCAAGTTACAAAAGTTCTCGAGAACTTGAACTCATTTAATAGTACAATTAAATTTACAATAAAAGAGGAACAAGACGAAACACTAAACTTCCTCGATGTGGTGATTAATGCTGAAGGAGAACTGATGCCCTCCTGGTATAGAACTCGTATAGGAAACCTTAGCTTCTAGAAGAATGCAAAACTATAAATCTAAGCATTCTTATTTTATAAAAATGACCGTAATAAATGACTTACAAAGAAAAATTGATTGTTTATCCCATGAAATGTTTTTAAAATGTAACAATTAAGAAGAAATATACTTGTAAAAAATGATTATCCATTAAGTGTAATCAATAGACAGATCAAGAAATTTCCAACGAAGAGATACGGAAGAAAGAATATTATATGCAATGAAATTGTAATGAATGAGAATAGTAACAAAATAGGAATTGAAACTAAAAGAGAGAATGATATGATTCTGACAACATATGTATATATTTTTTTCATTTTATTTGCATACTTCCCGTGCCGCTACAATACAGTAAATACAGGCGTTTTTAACATTTCCTTCTATCTTTTAATGTTTTACTTCCTACGAGAAATCCGATGTATCATATACTCGTGCTTAATAGTTTACCTTATAATATTTTCCTGTCTCTTAGGCATCTGTTTTAAATACTAGCTTTTCAAACCTCCGTCTGTTGTTGTCCATATAGAAGAACAAAATAGGGTATCAATATTCAATATGAATAGGCGTGAGGCCTACAATTATCCATATGCGTTATCACTCTCCTGCATGAAGGGTAAAATCTTGCCCAACCATGGGGACAAGCCATGCCTATCCATATGGTTGGTTTACGTTCGTAACCGCGGGGAGAAAGGTACCTGTTCTACTATTTTACAATTAGTTCCCATATGTCATAGACTTTTTCCACATATAATGAACTGACTTCATATACATCTTGTATGCTTATAAATCGTGTGAAATCATTCCACACATATTTCTATCTGTCGCAGTGCAATATACCATTATGCTCTTTATTGATGTAACAATATGTACATAATATTAATAAACAAATAACTAATGTATTAAAGGAATTTAACATCACTAGCATGTATCGTGAATTTAATGATGTTGAATTTGTTAGAAGCCGGAAAGATAGGATTGAAACATATAATCAGCAAAATGTTATATACTCCATTCCTTGTAATGAGTGATGTTAGAATTATAGGACAGACGAAAAGGAAATTAAATACAAGGTTAAAGAAACATAAAAGAAAATTGAATAATATTTATGATGATATATGTGGTATTGTAAGACATTGCAAATACAACATTCATGTAATGAACTTTAAAAATACGAAGATTTTAAGAAAAGAAGAAAATTATTTTAAAATATTATATTTAGAAACTTTTTATATTAAAATAAATTAAAATGTAAATAACCAATTATAATGTAACATTTTGGCATAGTGAACGAGAAAAAAATCGTACAGTTTATTATTATTATTTTTTAAGCATTAGTCGAGATACACACCGATTAATGCGTTTCATTAGATGTGCAAGAAAGCTTCAGTGTACACGAGTTTTTTGCCACGCGGCGAATGTATTGGGATATACTGAAATATGACGACTTCAAATCAAACTAGATATCGTGTTTTTTTTGTATTTGTAGATGGGAAATGTAGCGTGCTATTGAAGCTTATCTGCATGGAGCGATAGGAGGTAGAAGTTGGGTGGTAGGGCTATTGTTAGTAGGTAAACAGGTAGCTGGGTTTATCCACAACTTGGCCCATGTAGAGGAGTTATTAGGATTAGTTAGTAATAGTAAGAGTTAGTGATACTGGTAGTAGGAGGAGGTGGATGGAAGAAGGAGTGTTCGCGTTTCTATTGTCGTAAACATTTGAACTAGGATATTGAAGTGAGAAGCTATAAACACTATTAAAAGTATAAAACTCTAATTTTTACGATTTCTCACATTACAGAAAATTAGAACTAGAACATGTACATAAAAGAACTTTATGCATTGAAAAATAAAAATTTAATACAAAAACAAAAAACATTTCTCCACTATGATATACATTTTTAATAACTAAGATTAACTAAAGATTCTAATTACCTGTCTAAAAGACAGAGATGCAATCTAACAATAAGGCACGTTAAATACGCCCCTACTTAAGAATTTATTTCTAAAACACTAAATTTCATAAGTTATGAAACTAATTAACTGTCAGAAAGGAAGAAGAAAATTCTAAGCTATTATAACAAACTTCTAATACATCACATTTAAAACACGACGTAATAAATATACTTACGNACATCGCCTTTAAAACACGACGTAATAAATATACTTACGCACGTATTTATATAGCTTTTATAATCTACATGTAAATCCTAAATATATGTTACCCACAAAGATAAAATACAAAAATAGTACATATTGAGACCAAATTCGAAGCAATTTATCATCCTCTAAAACGAAATACTGCGCTGGACCAAGAAAAAGAAATAAATGTCTCACAGGAAACCATACGTGACCCCTATTCTACTCGAAGCCTCTTCCAAATCCCCAAATGCTGCGCCATGCCTCGCCAAAAATTAATTGGTTTGATGTGAAAATTACGTGAAAAGATGTATGAATATCGAGAAGGAAAGTGTAGTATAATGACAAACGTGAAAAATATTGATGTGTAAAAGCTTGCTTACATCCTTACAATAAATTATTCTATTATAGACACTTAGAAAAAAATAGGTTAGGTCGATTGCAAAACCACTTACACATCTTTGCATGAAATTGTACGAAAAATTTTAATAATTAAAATTTGCTGCTGTCTTGAACTATTGATATGTCATATATACTCTCTCGACGTCTTATACTATCACGTGTCTTGAAGACACAACTTAAAGAAAACGATAAACTATCTCACTTATACTCTACAATATTTACCATATTGTTCGTTCACTATTTCTATCATAAGGAGAATAAAATTATACACTATTAAAAGTTTTAAAAACTATTAAAAGTATAAAACTAACATCTACGATTTGTAACAATACAAAAATTTTAAACTAGAACTTGCACATTAAATAAATTTATACATTGAAAAATGAAAATTTAATACAAATACATAAAAAATATTCCTCCACGTAAAAATAAATTTCTAAATAATTAATTTTCTTAACTAAAAATACTGATTACCTCTTTGAAAGAGGTTTAATCTAACAATAATGCACATTAAATAATCCAATATTTCAGAATTTATTTCTTTAACACTAAATTTCATAACCTACGAAACTCGTTGAAAAGAATTGTCTGAAAAGAATTAAAAAGGTCCTTCACTCTTTATAACCTAAACTAAAACTACTAATACGTTGCCTTTCAAAGATGTCGTAGTATATATAAAACGTTTATTCGTCAAGTCATATCCTAGATATATGTTACCCCCAATGCGAAAGCACATGAATTGACAATATTGAACAAAAATACGAAGCAATATATCCTCGCCCAAAACGAATGTACTTCGCTATACCAAGGGGAAAAAAATATTCTCATAATTCTCACAGCAAATCTATAGTGAATCATTATTCTACTCGCAGACTCCTCCAAATCCCCAAATGCTGCGCCATGCCTTGTGAAAAAATTAATAGGTTTGCTGGAAAATTTTCGCAAAAAGATGTATAAAAATAAAGAAGGATGGGAATAGTGAAATGACAAATGTTACAACCAACAAAATATCCTTAATAGTGAATTATTCCCCATACATGTTTATATAAAACGTCACATAATTTTTTATTACTGAGTTTTTCTTACATTTTGCACGAGTACATTGCGGAGATTAGAACCTACATTAAAATACGACGCAGACTATGAAAATTAATCGAGTAAATTCAAAACCACGGAGACTCGCATTTCATCTCATGAAATGTTTTTAAAATGTAACAATCAAGAAGAAATATACTTGTAAAAAATGAATATCCATTAAGTGTAATCAATAGGCAGATCAAAAAATTTCCATGGAAGAGATACGAAAGAAAGAATAATATATGCAATGAAACTGAAATGAACGTGAATAGTAACAAAAAAGGAATCGAAATTAAAAGAGAATGTTATGATTCTGACAACATATGTATATATTTTTTTCATTTTATTTCCATACTCCGCGTGCCGCTACTATACAGTAAATACAGGCGTTTTTAACATTTCCTTCTAACTTTTAATGTTTTACTTCCTACGAGAACTCCGATGTATCATACACACGTGCTTAATAGTTTACCAAATAATATTTTTCTCTGTCTTAGGCATCTGTTTTAAATACTTGCCTCTTCATACCACTTGTTGTCCGTATAGAAGTACATAATAAAAGTATCATTATCCAATATAGATAGGCGTGAGACCTACAAGGTTCCATATGCGTTATCTCTCTCCTGCATGAGCGGTAGCATCTTTTTCCCTGTTTTCGTATAAACATAAAATGTAAAAGGGAAAAAGACTAGCCCTAAAGCCCCACAAAAAAAGGGAAAAAATAGCCAGAAATATACATCAGTAAATTGCTGATTGATAGCAACAAGGTCATATAAACACCTTTGCCATCCACATGTTATAATAACTGCTTGAGTAAAAAATATATTGGAGTGCATGATCAACATGTAATGGCACATGAAAATTACATAACCATACAATGAAATAATATATAATTATCAGTTCCACTTAAATAATTTTCAATCAAAGAATACGGTGTGAATAATAGGAGAAACAAATTGTACTTGAAAATTAATTGCAATACCTATCACTTACATCTAATTATATTTTTCTGACAGAACAGATTCATAAAAATCCTGTCATATGTCCACAGGTGTATCCAGACCCATGCACAAAATCTTTCTCCCACACCCCCTCATATTTTGAACATATGGAAATTTTCTCATTCATTTTTAAATAAAGAACATGCATTTTAACACAAAAAATATTTATCAAAGTTGACAAAAATAAAAAAGTTATGAAGTATTTCAGAGATAAACAATTCATTCATGATCCATGCTCATCAAAATATGTGTTTCATTCTATAACACGATTGGATTGCTATGGCAGAATAGTCAGCATGTGGTTTGAGATGTTTGCTAATCCCAGCAAATTCTTTGTCCATATAAATTAGAGGGATAATATATGTAGACTTGCGATTCAACTAAACAATCGAGAGATGGGTTTATGTCATTTTCTCAGATCCTATTTTAAGTTACAGACTAACTAGTGCTGCCTAGAAGTATGAGTTTGTACCGCCTCCAAAAATGGAAGAAATATTAGTGAAATCAACATATTGCCTATTTTGATCCAAGGCCAACTGTACATAATAAAATGTTTCAAAAAATCTCTTAATTAGAAAAAAATTGTAATTTGTTTTCATTTTAGTAATATTTCGAACAATCCCTATTACTTCCAATTTAAAACTTATGGTGCCTTTGTATTCTAGTAACTTATAAAATTTTCTGTGACTAGAAACCAATTTCAAAATTATTAGTTTCTTTGGAGTACTCCCGGGCGGGGAAGTATTCCTGACTCCCAGTTTTCTTCAGAGAAACTTCCTTATTACATGCTCGGCATTACATTGTAAGAAAAACATTAAACTGAAGCTTATGTATTCGGAAGTAATTTGTACAAACCGATAAAAAGAGTAAAATATTAAGAAAGAATAAATGAATCATTTTCCAGTGCATCACTTGACAACATCCATTCCTCAGATAAAAAACCCATAGCAGCAATGATCAGCCTCAATTCAACGGAATATATATCAGAAGTAACAGCCTGTTTCATAATAATGTATAATGACCCTCAATTTATTTTTTCTTCTTCCAGAATCCACTTAAAGTATAGGGTATTCATTTATTTATATCCACTACATGTGTGGTTTAAAAAAATGAGACAGCATTGACAAACATTATTATTATTATTTGTATTATTATTATTATTATTATTATCATCATCATTATTATTATTATTATTATTATTATTAGTTTTCTCTATTTAATGTTAAATAGTACATAGATTTGTGAGACTATATCTTGTTTAAATTATTTAATTTACCCATCAATGTGACTACATCATACTATGCATAAATATGTGAAAAAGATAATAAAACTATTAGCGGCATTGCATAAAACGGGAGGGGGCTATTTTAACGAACAATGCAGCACAATTTGCTGTGGAGCATTTGTGCTATATTAATCCCTGTACTGTACTGTACTGTAAATAAAGTGTTTATTTACAGAAAAGTTTAATGAAAATAGGTTACATTTTATGAGCAAATGTAATACAGTTCAGTTCAAAACTTTGGGGTAACTTCATTCAAACTCAAAGTTATTTCCATTTATTTTAAAATACTGTGAAACTGTACTTGTACGTTTGATCAGTTTGTACGTTTTCTTGGGCCTCGAATCCATACCAAGAAATCACATCACTGGGAAAATCTCTTAACACATGTAATTGAATGATATATCAATTTCTTAATTAATGGCGAATCAATTTCGATCTTCTAGGGATCAGCTATAGAAAATTGAGAGACAGTCCCCGATTACGAAAAATTGATTACGGAGAAAAAATTATTTGAAACTTCCAATATACATCAAGTGTGTAGTGCGTGATACGTTAGTAAAGATATACTCATTTGTAAAACTAATATTATAAAAAACAAAAAGTTTATAGTATATATAGATTCAATTACTAAACGTTCGCTGTTGATATTTGTCAATATTTCCTCCGCGTGTACGCGGACGTGGAGGAGATAAATACTTGAAATGTTATCGACTAAATAATAATTTAGGTCATGCAAGAAAACTAATCCCCATTTGAGACGATGTGTGATAAATGGTAATAGAAGCCGGGACTCCTGCTTTGATTGCAGGTCTGGGTGGTGGTGCATAGTTGTGGAAGGCGAATGGGTGGTGTAGTCATGGAGTCCCTCAACTCCATTCTCCAGATGGAGAATGACTCGCTCAGATTACATTGTGATTTATTGCCCGCTTGCGACATTTTGCTTCACATGACATTCCTCGACATATTTTTTTGTTTTGGATTTCTAAAGTTTTGTACTTTCTCTTATACAAAGTAGTCTCAAATAGGAAGTTTTGTAATCGTCAAGAAATTCGAAAGCGATATTTCGTCGGAAATATCCGTTTTGGTTATCCCTCATTCACAAAAAATTCTTTTTGGCATATCTTCCGTCCGTCCATCCGTTTCTCCGTCTGTGCGCTGCAATTCTAAATAATTTGATGAATCAATTTGATTCGCATTTACGGTAGAATTTGCTTGTCGTCAATGCACGTGCTTTAATTTTCTTTTTACTTGAAAACAAAGGGTACTGCGCATGAAGGTAATCTTTTGAATGCACTCTTTCGAATGTTTCTCAAAAACGGCTCAAACGATTTTGCTTCCATTTTCTGTTCGTAAAGTACAAATAGTATTCATCACGTCCGCTTGAGCAGTATTTCGCTTGAATGTTTGGTATAGACGCAGTAAAATAATTTCTGTCCGCTATACTTACTGTTTCAAGAAGCTTCAATAATATTTAGCAGAGTAAATGGACCAAGCAGACGTCGAATACACTTTTCGTAAACTGAAATGAAAGATATGATAATGATAAAAGACATTGGAGGATAACAAACTGAAGTCTACTGAAATAACGCAGAACGGACTTGGTATGATTTGAACTAGGTATGATACGGTCTTGGTATGATTTGAACTAGGTATGATACGGTCTTGGTGTGACACGGCAGGGTACGAAAAGTACGGAATTCATGTAAGTTTCATCATTACGTTTATTAGTTTGGATTCCTGAAATACCTTTATGCCACGATCGGAAGTAAGGTACAGAAGGTCACTGACTATTTGAAGAAGTGAGAGAAATGAGAAGTAGAAAACATAGCAGCAGTTGTAATGCTGACAATGAGTCAACCTGGTAGACAACCGCCTTCCTACATTTTACGATCTAGAGGTAGTGGCGAGCTTGAGGCAATCATAAAGAATAATACTGAATTCATAACTCAACTTTGAAGATTGTGAAGAAGCGTAGTGTTCTTAAAAAAAGTTCATAACAAATATTGAACAAAGTTAAAGATTCATTTACACATTTAGAATGGACGCGTGAGATAATATTTTTGTGAGATTACTAATAATATCAATTCTAAATGTTACTTCTAAATAAAGATCGTTGACGACTACTAAATTATTTAAAGTCTGTTGAGAAAAGAAGCAGGTAAGTTCATCACATTCGACGTGTCACGTAAGTGGTGCATCATTATAATTATGCGACTGAGTTTGCGTGCGATATCGATAGTCAAATCGTATACATTGGCCAAGTTTATATGACGCATATATCTAAAGACCGTACGCTGTACAGACATTAATGTTGAAAGTTAATTAATTATTGCTGATGTTTGTGGATTCAATCCGTGAGGGGTCGCGTATGAAAAAGAAAAGGTTAATCTACGTAAAGAATTTCGCATATTGTTCACTGCTATTACATCACTCGTTGTACGAGGGCAAAAGGAACTTGAAGGGGGGAGTGGAATTTACGTCGACCGAATGGTGAGGGATTGGGGTGTGAGGGGGTGCTGAGGGGTCGGCTACGGCCTCGACGCTGTGTCCGAACACTCCCCCCCTCCTCCCGCAGAATGACCTTGAGTGAATTCAATAGTTTGTTTTGAGAGCTGTGTTCATATTCTTACGTAGCCAGACTGTGAGGAAAAAGTATTTTCATGGAAGAGAAGTCGTCTAGTGTAGATCATCTGTCCAACTTGACTTCGCACGCGGGCCATTTGCTTGGCAGAATGTAATTTGATGAATAAAACAAATGGGTCTTATTAATTTATTTGTTAAACAATATTATGATTCACATCAACAAAACTGGAAAAAGTTAAATAGTATAATTTTTTATTTTTAAAAAGTATTTTTAATATTTAGTATTTTAATATAAAGTTTTCATATTGTAATGTATCACATGGTATTTCAGAACACAATTTTCTATTTTATCTCATCCGACATACCACGTCAAATATTAATTATGACGGTATAAATTCAAAACACCAACTTGTGCCCTCCAACGTTTGATGAAAATTTTGATGTCAAAAGTACTTATAACTCGGGGGCCTTAAAAAGTTTGAGCTACCAGTTGGGCAGCGATGATCTTGTGAAATATGTGAACGGTAGACTTAAAACTGTTTTCTTACGATTTACTTTATTCTAAAAAAAGGAGTACTTTTAGGAGAACGTTCTTATTTTTATTTTTCATGAACTTCCAGAATTTGTATAA
>NNCF01126858.1:1084383-1251011 GCA_002313205.1 Laupala kohalensis | reverse complement strand
CGTGCCAATGTTGAGTACACATAAAACTAAATTAATATGAGCCATAAGACAACACAATCATGCAAGAAATTAGTTTTTGAAATTGTTATAAGTTGTTTAAAAAGTACTACAGCAATGGCGTGATAAAGCACGAGACGAATTTAACTTTTGTTCAAATCAATAAATTCTTTTACATTGTAGAAGCACTGGTGCAGGAGGTAGTTTTTAACCGCTGATTTGAATAGATTCAATTTCATAATATCTTTTATATTCTTGGGCAGGGAATAGACAATACCTTTCAAATGGACAGTCATTAATAAGGTGTCATGATTAACACTTTCGTTATATACGCTTTTCATATTAATAATTAAACTTTGAATGCCCTTCCTAACAAATGTATCGAAAAACTGCACAATTTGCCCTGACATTTGCTTCGTAATTTTGTCGTAACATTCCTTATGATTTCATAAATTCAAGTTAGGTTGCCCTTTCTCGGATATATCCTGGCAGTAACTCTAAGAGCAGTCTATAATTAATACAGAGAAATCTGTGTACATTGCTTAAGCCAGATTAAGGTTTTGAAATGATTCTATCTTCCTGCAAGTAGTCTTTGAAAATTTTCTTTGTCTTTTGTTTTCCTATCGAAGTCCTGTATATTTTCACAATAGAAATAAGCTGTTCCAATGATTGTCTGAAAGTCATATCCCCATAATACCATTTCTATGAATTATAAATTAGATACGAGTAATGTTGTCTTTCAACTTGTTAAATTAGTTGCAGTGCCCTTATTTATGACAACATGTATTATGGACGCACAAACTCTCGTACAGTACTTACTTTCACATTACGTTTCGGGGATGTATGTTCCCCCTCTTCAGATGTATTCTTCATTTCTTCTCAAAATTGTACAAAATCCTTATCGTAAATTACATGGTGCACTTTATACTTGCTGAACGCTCTCAGATGCATGCGTATACTGATTAAAAGTTATGTTAAACTTATTAAAATTATCTCATGCTATTTTAGTTGCTTGTTCGTCTAGTTGTGGGTCATAGGGTTTTAGCCTGTTGTGCGGCATTTTGTGCTATCCTCCAACTCTGACCACATCTGAAGAGGGGGAACATACATCCCCGAAACGTAATGTGAAAGTACGAACTGTAAAGAGTTTGTGCGTCCATAATACATGTTGTCATAAATAAGGGCACTGCCAACTAATTTAACAAATTTCTATGAATTCTTTAAGTTTTCTTATAGCTGTCAGGTGAAAATAATATATCTTCTTGTAGTTTGACGTGTAATTAATGTCTATCAGAACTGTGATATTTTTAATATTAGAATCTGACAAATATTTCTCATCCATACATCAGATCGTGCACTAAGTTTACACGGTGTATGGGAGAGTCTCCGACAGGACTACATGTTGAATTCAAATTCATTGTTGCATTTAAGAGCAGCTGAAAGTATCTTTCCGTGATAATTGTAGTTTTCCTAGAAGATTAACTCGTGCCAATAAATTTGAGATTACTATAATGGTACTCATGAGTTCTGTATGAAATAAAGAAATAATGGTGATAGGTTATTTTGAAAGCGATCTTCGTAAAATATACACCTTCTTCTGCGATAAGTTAGAAAGTATCCAATTTAGTATTGCAAGAAATTTCACATCTTACATGAAATATACTGATACGTACAAATAAAACTGACATTATTAAAAAATATATATTATTTCCAGGTGTTGGTATCATTAAATTTAGTTTATTTTAAATACCACCTTGGAAATTATACGTACAGAAAAAAAATAAAATAAAAGGGATTTTCCAAAGAAAACCTTATCTCAATTTAATTTGTCTATTAATGAACGCCATATAATTAATTAATACCCATTCATTTAATTACTATAACCTGAAAATGAAATAAATACAGTGCACACTTAGAAGCATTCCTGAAGTATGCAAGCAAGCTCATAATTTAGTTCACCACGAAACAAGATAAAGATGTCACATTTGAAAAAAAGAACAGTCGCGAAATTAGAATTTAAATTTAAAAAATTATTAAATGAAAAATAAAAAAATACAAAGATCTTACATAAAAATATTCGATAAACCTAGAACATTGGACAAGTACAATAATGTATGAACATAAATTGATCAAAACTCTCTTTCATTTGTCTCATACCTAAATAAAATGACAACTTTAGAATAACACAATACCCTACACCTACACATCTACTTGACAAGCTCATATGACAACGAACGACAGCGCTCAAGTATAAACACCTACCGTATTATATCCCTATTCGAATTAGTTTTACAGAAGAACTCTACTTCTTATATTTCATATATTTTCCTACTGATCTCCTGCATCATCGTACTCTAAAATTGTTTGATTGATCCAGGGATCTAGTTCCTGCACTGCAGTATAAAAACAGTTGGTATCTTCTATCGTTCTAAAAAAATGAGAATTTACTACATCGTTTTTGTTACTTGAGTTTAGAGTTAAGTGCGTGGCGTCCTCGTGTTCCGTACGTCGGTTCCAAACATTTGTTTCGCAATGCTAGTACCAGTGTACAGAGCAATCAATCTCGCAATTGCTTGACATTCTTTCCCTTTGAGCTTCGTTCGTGTAATTTAATGCGAGTCCTGACAAGAAGTACTACACACTAGTTATGATCTTCAGTGATAAGTATTTCCAGGTTTTTGTGAGAGTGCATTTAAATTTATCAAAACGAAACGAAGCATTTTCCACACTTAACTGCATTAGGGAAAAAATGTCCTATTAATTTTAAGTCTTTAAAATAAGGTATTCTTCCTTATTTTCAGCAGACTATTTTCTGCCATGGAAGTGTATAGTTTTCACAATTATACAGAAATCTCTTAAATTGCGGTGAAGGTAACAGATTTATTATTTTTGCTATTTGACATAATTAATCTTCACAATTTTTCTCAATCTATTAAAGTCAATTTATTCGATCTTATTTATTTTATTTGGACATTATTTTTCATCCCTTGTTTATCATTATTGTACATTATTTCATTATTGTGCATTATTTTTCATCCCTTGTTTATCATTATTGTACATTATTTCATTATTGTGCATTATTTTTCATCCCTTGTTTAAGAATCTGTGTATCATTTTACTTTCTCATATACGTAGTATATAGAAAGTATTGTAATTGTGAAAAAAATTCGAAAACGAAACTTTTGCGGAAATATCCGTTTTGGAGGCCCCTGATTCCGAAAAAGTGCTTTTGGCTGGACGTCCGTCAGGTTCGTCCGTCCATCGGTCTGTGTACAGCACTCTTGACTGAATGGTAAAACGTTTTTTTCATTTTTCGTATATAGGGTAGAATTTATTTCTGACATATGCACGTGCTTTCAATTTCCTTTTTTCTTGAACACAAAGGGCACTTCACATAAAGATCAAAGTACAGTTTTGAATATTTTTCAAAAACTGTCCAACGATTTTGCTTAAATTTTCTCTACGCAAAGGAAAATTTGTATGCAATACATCCGCATTAGAGGTATTTCGCTTGAAAGTTTGGTATAGACGCAGTAAAATAATTTACATTCACGCATTTGTTTAACATTCCAAGAACCATGAATATTATTTAACATGGATGAAGCAGAGGTAGAGTAAATTAATATTCTGAATATTTATTTTTACCTTCAAATCTCAAAAAAAAGAAAGAAGTTGAATTATTGGCTTTGAGCAACACAAGAATGTTAGTTATAGTTCATTTCTTTTGTCGTAAAGAACCGAAAAAAATCGATTACGTAATTTTGTCAAAATATCTGTCTTGGTTGTTCCTGATTCCACAAAAAGTTGTTTTTAAAATAATTCGACCAAAAAACGTAGTTTATTTGATCTCGCGCAAATAATATCTTATTTATATTTATCTATTATTAAAATATAAATCTTTCGAAATATAATATATTTTTTTCTGATCTTATCTCCCCTCAAAACGAAAAAACAATTTGTATATTAGAGATTCTTTTATATAAATGCTAGTAAAATATTTCTTTAATAAACCTTTTAAATTGGGTAAAATGAAGACAATCAAACTGTAGAGTAACATGTGAAAATCATCCCTCTCCTAATAGAATGATTTAATGCCGTTCTCTTGTCCAGACTTAGAAACGTATATGAGAAAGTATGTGCAATGGTTTTGTACCACTAGTTTGTTTATTATTTACCTATTCACAACGAAGTCATTAGCAAAGGAAGAAATTAGTAAATTATACTAAGAATGTAAAAAACATTTCGCTTTTATAAATCATAAGGTACATAAATATTGTTGAAATGTAAAATATAAAATAAATTTTTGAAATTGATTTGTGTGTAGAAGTGAAATACGTGGGCGAGTGCGAAATAACTGTAACAATTCGTGGATGAAAATGGTACGTGGGCGAAAAATAATTTACCGATGATTGAAGTAGGAACACTTGATTAGACATTTTCCACTTAACAAAAATTCCGTAATGGAAGTTCCATGAACTGAAAAGGACTATGGATCTACATTTACAAATAAAACATGTCAATTGAATAGAAACTAATAATGATGAAATCAAAACCTTCAATGACGAAACACGAGAACGAATTCAACATGACAAAGAGAGTTTACGAATATAATTCAGAAGTTGTTTAAAATGCTGTAAATTTGTATTAACATGTTAAGTATTTAACACAAAGAGCTAGCTTTAATTTTGATGTTCCTATGCAGGTCCTATCCCATGCTGAGGAATTTACGACTGTTCAGAATACAATGGAGTCTTATGCCCTTGGTAGTAAAATTTAATCATTATTGACAAGGGATGTCAATATCAGTGCAGTAACATTTGTCGAACTCGTGAAAATTAAGTGACTTCAATTTGCAAAAATCAAAAGAGAAAAAAAAGTCAGACGTATTAATTAATTTTTTTTTCTCTTTCGGATTCGTTATTTGAAGTGAGAAACATTAATTGGAGACAATCCGTTCGAATGGAAGTGAACTGCATTCCTATTCATTGACGTCTCGAATTTTACTGCCGAACTTGGAATTTCCTGAGCAAATTCTTCTGACTCGCACACAATGACATCGCGCGTCGTGATATCCTTCATAGTGACGCGCCCGCCATACCAAGATGTTTCACTGGTTGCATATTCGTGACATTGACTCCGTCGGCCAGTGAAAGCGACCTTGCACTGAACGTCCGACCTAGCCACCATTCCTCACGTTCAGGGGTATCCACAGAATATGATCTTGTTCTAACGCCGTCGGATTAAATACGTGTTTCAACATCAACTTGATTTATGTCTAAAATTTCAACCTCAACAGATGTGTATCTGAGTCATAAGAACTGGTTACTAATCGAATTTAAACAAAATATTCCGAAGGAATTGATGAGCACGATCAGCGACGTAAAAAAAATTGATGAGTGGAGAGAATAAATAGATAATAACTTTCATATTTTAAAATTTACATTGCTGGAAATGTTTGTCCAATAAATTTCTTTATCACACTATAGTGGATGTAAATAGAATATTTTGTCTAATAAAATAATAGACAAAATTAAATCAATAATTAATTCAATAATTAGCGGTAAGTTTGTTTATAAAAATAAATCTGTGAAGAACACTACCCGTATATTACGCAAGAGAATTGATCCAAAATAGAATGAATCAAGTAATAAATCAAAATGAAGAAATTAAATAGATAGTGAATTGAGGAGAGGGATCATTGGCATCAATTTTCAACAAACAAAAGTAATAAAACTCGTCTTAATGAAATCATGCACTCGATTAAAATATAATGAAATCATTCACTCGATTAAAATATAATAAAGTATTTTTTACGAACTAATTCAAGATTCTGATATACCTATTTTTTAATATGTTTCATGCAGCGTCTTTTTTTTTACAAACGTAACACATATGAAAACTATTCTAAATACTGTACCCTGAAAATGATTTTTCAAACATTTATTACATTTATTACAAAGCTGAAGGTTTCAGTATATAATTAAAATGCATATTCGATAAGTAATTAAAATACTTCCATAACTGAGGAAAATGAACAAGTAAAGTGAAATTTCAATATTTTGAGGGGAGACAAACTTCTTTCTTCTGCTTATTTAGCAAAACAAGAAATCTTACAATTCAAACTTTCAAAGATGTTAATGTAGTAACAAAATATACAGATCACGAAGAGTATGAAGTCGAATATTAACTGGATAATTTTTTCTTGATCTTGGTACAGTTTACTTCTTTCAGAAATATTGGCGATATGACTTCATGCAATGGCATTAATTCATTACTACATCAGTTTTCACCCATGAGAAAATTACGTAATTTGTAGCATTGGCAAAGCCCGTTGCCCAAACGTCATTTTGTTATTGGAGGTGAGCGATTTATATTTAATTTGCATGGAGTCATATGCTCGTGAAATTCTTTCGTAAATACAGTTTTCTTATACAAAATTTCCCATAGAATTATAATTTACCCACAATATTTTGGTTCCAAACGTCATCTGTCGAGATGTTAAAAATAAACTACTGTATTGCATCCCTTATTTCTAGTTTTAGAGAGTTTTCGTCCCGAGAAACGTTGATACCCAAAGATGGGTTTTTTATTTGGACATAAATAATATATTTTTAATACAAAAACATGTGATGTTTGTATCAAGATTTAAGTTTCTAAAAATGAAATTATTTCACGATTATTTAATTTACAGCTTAAATAAGCTTCCCGTTAAAAAGGTATAAGCATATTAGGATTCCTTGCAAAATTAATAATGAGATTAGGAAGATTGGAAATAGTTAATTCGGGAAATCAGCGTCTGGGAGGTGATGAAGGAACTATTAAGAATTTCTCTTTCAGATAAAAAGGTAAAATCTTGATGGAGGGAGGGGATGTAGGTAAGTATTTATTTTTAGACATGAATTCCGATGAACATTGGATATATTATTTTGAACAAGATTTTAGATGAGCCTACACCACCCTTGTTGACGTGTTGTGTAACTTCCGGTTAGTAATGTTCTTTATAGTATATAATTCGCATAAAATAATAATGAAAGTTATGCATTTCTATGCAAGAAATGTATGTAGTAACAGTAAATATAAATGAAACTTTAAAGACTGAAATCCACGGAAAATACTGTATTTTTATAGATTTATCTACAACGTTTTTCTCCTTGAATCGAAGTGGACTATTATAATGTTATTTCTCAAAATATCAGTTCACTCCACCAATAAATAGGGACAACTTATCGCCAATTCTATATCACAAAAGCATTTGAAAATGTATTCGATAATATAGCCGTGAGTGTAATATTCGTTTAACAAGTATTCAATATTTAAAAATTTCAAATAAAATGTAAAAAAATATTTTTATAACCCCCATTTATGAAGAAAATCATTCAGATATGCATTATGCTGCTATGAAAAATGAAATATCCGCGTAACATGCTTATATCTCCCTAACTTTACCTTTTAATGCAGAAAAAATAAGTATCAAAACTCAATGAAAAACGTAATTCTGTAAAGTGACAAATTAACATAACGAAAAGGTAAATTTTGGTTGGTTTTAACACCATATTCCGATAGATAGTTGTTGCGCTCGTGAATGGTGTTAATTGCTTTAAGAAAATTTCGCGGTCTACCTTCATCAACTTGAGTTGAGAAACTGCTTGATTTAACAATACGTCATAAATTTATCCGTACATATATATAAACAATACGAAATAAAATCTCGTCATATCAAAAAGAAATTAAGATCATAAAAATTACTTTTACGTAACCATAGAAAAATCGAAAAAAATGTTATGCTCTAATCATTCTATTTAATAGTTATGTTATTCTGTAGAGCCAAACTCTACAGGGATAATACCCATAAAGCCCTGATAATTGACATTACAGTTCATTTAGATCACAATGTGTTAAATACTACATGTGAGAAGAGAAGAAAATATCACTCTCTTTGCAGAAGCACATTTATCTGTGATAGTTCTTGTTGTGGTTCCTGCTAATTGCCTAGTCTTGACAAAATTAGGGAGCTCAAGGAGACCTGCAAACCTAGACCAAATATAGAGCTGCAAGATCGTAATTTGAGACCTATGCATAAGGCTGTATAATTGGGAACCACGACAGTTGTTTGCAAGGTCCTATTACTTGAGTGAAACGTCATTGCTCTTCAAAACTGTTGCAGTATTCTACTACGATCTTTTCTCTTCGACAGCTAATGCAGTTTTCAGTTATCTATTACTCCCGATTGGTTTTTGTTCGTTAATTCATAAGAAAGATGTTTTAATGATAATAGTGCTGTCATATGAATCCACATAAGGCAGGTTTTGGCACATATTATGCAGTTACAGACAATTCAAATTGACACAAGAGACAAAGTTGTCAAAACAAACATCACTCACATACAAAAGAGAATTTTCCAAGGCGAATGCTGAAGCTCTTTATGACCCTATCTAACGATAAACCCTCTGAGCAACATCCTGAATGCCAGACTTTTCAGTAACGAGTGGAAAACTACAAGACACGTGATCTGCCATCTCCTTTGCATAAACGATGTAAAGAGTTTCATCGAGTGAATAACTCTTCAAACTTTCACAATCAGAAAAGCGCTTCTCATAGAACATACAAATAGCGTTTGGTTAAGATTAATGCCGCTCTCGTCACATTCTGAAGAAATTAGTAAAGGTTCCTGGACTGATGACATTCCATTTGCTTACATGGAGAATACAGTTACCTTCAAATATCTAAATAATCAACAACCCCTTGTGAATTTGGATAGATGGATGAAAAATGAACTTCTGGAAGAGTTCAAGAACAAACTGAATTTGGTAAAAAGGTCACTTTTGACGGGTAGAATCATGATTAAGACCATTAAAATATTTACATACATGATTTTAACATACTGCTTTGGAAATAACCTGTGGTCAAAAACAGATTTGCATTATCATTCATTAGAACTTCAATGACAAATTAGTACTACCAAAATCCTTCGTAGTGAGCTCAATCCTGACTCACATGTTTCGACATCAAAAACCACCACGATCGTCAAATTTTATCCCCAAGGTAGTTTTTCCACGAAAACATCTCTTCACTTGACAATAATTTACATAGACACATTTTGTATAATACTATAAAATTTGCAAACCATACCACAGAAACGGAAAAAAACTCTAATATGTGAAAAGGAAGAGTGTTGGTGAACCAATTCAAATCGTGGAAATATTTACTTCTTGCTGATACCCCAAACTGAATGAAATGGCTTGTTCAAAGAGATTAGATTGCGTAAGAGGGCTTTATGCTGGGAATACAGAATCAGATGGTGCCTATAAGCAACTACGAGAAATAGAGATACAAAACGTACAAACCACTTTCACCAACGAAAAATACCGACAATGTAACATTCACAATTAAAACTCTGAACATGAAATACGACTGGATTAAAGCGAGTAGTTAAAACCGCATAAACAGTTTGCAGGAATAGTACGCCTACAACTCCCAAAGTAACTTAGATTCATGCATTAGTATAAAAAATCTACAGACCTGAATCTCAATAGTAAACAAAAAACTAATGTTCGAGCATTCTTATTGACATTGATACCACACTAAACAGAAACGTTCAGCAAAGATGAAAAACGGCAGAAAGTATAGTGAACTTGTCACTGAACTACGATAAACAACTCTTCACAAATTTCTCGTCTCCAAAATCATTGTTCTCTTTAGTTATATCAATCTGGGAGTGTTTTGGAAATACAAGTGAAAATTCATTATTGCAGTTAAATTTTTTATAAACATCAACCATTTTAACTTTACGTACTTCAAATGAGGTTAAACATGTGTATATCGAGATTTGTAGTGTGATCTATATTTGTTTGGTAGATAGAGAAGGTATTGTGGGTAGCGCCACTCTCGTATACTACGCTCATACATATACCAATTAATTTTGTATGCATAGTTACTAAATATCACAATATATTTATAAGTTTAGGTCATATATATGTTACTCAATACACACACACAATGATAATTTTCAATATCCCGAAAACCGTTAAATGAACTTCACACAGAAAAATCACTTATATTCGAATTAAGAACTTGCGGAAGAAATAACAAAAACAATTTGGAAGAGAGGCTTTTTTGCTTGTCCGTTTCTCTTGGAATATTCTGCGCACAAAAACACTACAAAAGAAAAATAGAAGTATTTTTCATCCCTTTCGCGGCATTACATCATATTAGAATTGTCTTATTCGTAATTTTTTCATTTAATACAAAAAATTGTTTCTCAGTAACCTTACTTGGTTAGAAATTAGTTGTTGGTTATGTTATACTTCCATGTTCTTTTTCCAATTTGGTTCTTTTAAGTACTATTTTTCCAAAATGTTATTAGAGTGTTAAAGTTTTTTATTTCATATACTCTTGGTTTTGTTTGCTTATGTAAAATTGCACCATATGTACACAATCATTCAAATAACAAAATATGAAACACGCTGCAACCTGTAAGAAGATCAGTAGGTTAAAAATTAATGTTTCAAAAATAGTGACGATAGAAAAACGTATAATTAGACAAATTTGGAAACTAAAAAATAATGAATTTATTATTTCTTCCTCGTAGGGAAATAGTGAGCGTGAGAAGTGGTTACAAACTTCTGAAAAACAAATTAAATCACTTGTCTTCAATCAATTCTTTTACCTTTCCGGTAATGTATAGTACAGATATCGTTGTCACTATATTAGTAGTCCCGACGATGAATACATAATAACAATACAAATTTGCAATTAACAAATAAAACTGGACCACTTGAGGTAAATGTGACAGCATTTTGTGGAATGGTGATTGCCCGTTGAGGTCAGCAAGTTTACTTAACCTCGAGCATACAAGCAGTCTGGCCGAATTCTCTTGTTTTCCTCACCCGAATGCATAGTTAATCTTGCATCATAAATTGTATCGTAAAACGATATAACAAAGGTATTTTTTCTGTAATAAAAATTGTGTATTCCATTTCAAAGCTTTTTTGTTTCCTTATAAAGCTTTAGTATTATTAAAATAATTCGTACATATAATAAAAATCAAATTTTCTTTTAAAACGTACTTATACGAAGGTAACGTGAGTATACACATTATTTACAGTCAATCGAAAATTGAACAATATTGCTGTCAGATAGACCTCTCTTGTTCTGGATGAATAAGCAGCAAAGTACGTGTGTAGGCAATGAGAAAGTCAGTTCAAGGCTACAGAATGATTTGTTACAGGATGGGAAATACTGGATATCCGGAAACAGGACCAAGTAATGGAAGATTGTGCAACACTCATGTTCTTCCATAAGAAAAGTAAAGTCTGTGAATGCGGGTTTTGAAGTTAATGAAACAATTGCGGAATAAATATCACGAAAATACAGGGAAGGATTTACATATGAAAAATAATGTTCAATCATATTTTAATGGAATTTTTAAAAATATAGCATAAGCAAATATGAAAATAATGACTCATGAAGAAAACTCTTCTATGTATGATTATTTAATTTTTGTTCAGGATTCAGCAAAATTAACTAAAGAAACTCTTATATCAATCCATACGTTGTAAAATAAATCTGTTTTTGATGATAAAAAGTATTATTGGTTGCAAAACTTGTTACTATTCCTTTTTCATCCTTCATAATAAACTAATTATCAAAATTGAGATGACCTTTGTAATTATGACTTCATGAAAAGTACGGAATATAATTCCACTTTTCAAAACAAAACTTATTGTTTAAAATGTCTTAATTGCTGCCAAACACTTCAATAAAGACTCAAGCGACGAACCCTCACTCTAGCGTCTGCTATCCATGAACGATTCTTTGCCATTCTCAAGCACAATGCTTCAACATGAGCAAGATACGTGATATTTATCTCATAACAAACCAAAGATCAGTATGTTATCCCCACCATCAAGGTGTTCAAAGAGATTTTGGATAATATTTCCAACTCTCATAACTAACTGATGGAAAACACTTTTGACCATATTATTATGTTTTACCAAGAGATTTTGTAAATAACATTTAACAGTCTTATATTATGTTCGAATAATTTTTGTAAATTATTTCTCAATACCAAATAATGTCAAACGTGCATATTAATTTATTATTAATGATTTTGCATTAAATCCATACTGATATATAAATGCGTAAAGCGAAAGCGTGTCTGTCTGTTCGTTACTTACTCACGGTTAAACCACCGAACCGATTGTGATGAAATTTGACAAGGATATAGATTAGATGCCCATAATGAACACATGCTAATTTTTATTTTAAAAATGCGTGAAAAGAAAATGATTTTGACCATAAATGTCGATGACATCGGGAAAAAAGACAGGTGTATTCGCTTACGCCACCCAAACAGTTAGAGATAAGTGATAACTATAAACGGCAATATTGTTCGTCTCAAAAAGTTCAACAAGAAAGTCCGCGACAGCATGTCTATCTATAGAGGTTTATCCACATTATTGAAAAAACGTTATTAAAATAGGAGTGTTCAAATACGTAAATTTAAGAGAATAATTTAGGAAGAAAAAAACAATCATCATCAAATTCAGTGAATTATTTGCTTTCTGCATTTAACAAAGATAAAAGCCGCATTTCAATCGTAATATTTTGACGAATAGTTCAGATTTTACAAGAATTTTAATGAAATGATGCAGCTGCGTCATGCATCGGAAGCGAAATTTCGATCGGTGAGGATCCCGCGAGATGGTGTAGTGTATGAAGTAAACTTTTGTATTAAATTTGTATTATTATGAATCTGAAAAATTAGGATGCTGAACATGTTTTCAAAAGCCAGCAAGTAAAAATATTTTGACTTTATATCATAGATTTAATTTTTTCCCGAGTAAAAGAAGATTAGTGTAAGAAAACTCCCGAGCAACGCCGGGTAATCAGCTAGTAATCCATAATTTGAACAAAACAAAGAGATAACCAATTTTCACTGACAAACAAATGAACACTTCCGAACCTATTGTTATCTCATTTGACAATGAAACTCCATATTTCCTTCAAAGTTTAGCGGACTTCGAAATCATCGCTTGAGTCCACGACTAAAACTTATTTTCATAGGTTTCTTCACTCATAATGATCAAGAGATCATAAAGAATTGGTAACCACACAAAGATAGTATTACCTGTCAAAACTCCCCATAATTTCGTTTCACAGATTGTGGTTAATATGAAAAATCTGTTTCGCACGATCGATGTAGTAATTGGAGAGTCCTTGTTTCTCACACGTGCATGCAATTACCTTAAACACCTGGTAGAAATATTGGCATGTATGCCATTTTAAATATATGTACCTTTTCATCTTCAACAACTTCTATTGTCTCGGTGTATTTACCGAAAAACAATGGAAAGTTGGAAATAATTATGTTTTTGCAAATTTTGATTACTTAAATTTGTACTTGTTTGAGATTGCTCTCAATTTTTATTTATCAATATATCGAGGAAACAGCATATTTGTGAATGTTTGTTCACTAAATTACTAATTCATAAACAATAACGTCTTAGTGATATATTTTCTACATAGGATGAAGTATACTTGGTAATTGTGGAGCGTTAGCAACATTATCAAAGAATGATAAATTAAACGTCGTTTGTATGTTGCTCATAGTTTTAACGTTATAATGTTTTTTTGGCTGCATAGCAGTCATCGTGAGTAACATACTGAAAAATAAACACTCTGTATTTGTTCGCTCTGGTTTGCTCACTCTGTATTTGTTTTCTTCTGTTCATTCTTCATTGTTCTTTATTTCAATATTATTTACACTACTTTCGATGCTGTTTTAAGATCTCAGTTATTGTATACGTTCATATTTCAATTATTGTGTATATACACATACCCATGTAAAGGATATGGAAAAGAGAAAAAAATTCCTTTAACTCAAATATCCGAGAGATAAATTTTTCAAAATTACTTTGATTGACATACTAGATCATAAAACTACCAATACATCTTCGACATCAAATCGATACACATATTGAAAGAAAACTAATACATCAATTGGTAAAGACAGTAATTCATCAATTTATATACTTCTGCAGAAGGACACCAACGCGAAATTTTTTGTCATTTTTGAAAGTGGAATTATTTGTGAATAAACAGTGTGTGTGATGAAAGTTTTCATTTAAGTAAGAATAACTACTTAGTACGAGATAAAGTTTTAAAAACGTTTCCCCATATTAACGTATCTAGAAACACTCCAGTATGTACTACATCTTAAAAGCCGATCTAATGCAACTGGACGTAATATTGCACACACGAGGACGCACAGTTCTCCGTACCACTGACTACTTTTCCGTAGTTACATTCCTACGCCGCATCTCGGATTCATCCGTAGCTTCCAAACCACCAATTCGTACACCTTTGTATGTAAATTCGTGTGCTTTGAAGTAACAGCTCCTGACAATTGCGCTTGACAACGACAAAGTCGTCAGTGGCGGAGATGGTGGTGGAGGTGGCGCGGGCGGGGCCACATCTTCGCGGAGTTGGTTGTACGGGTCTTCCGCCCCGCTCGCACAGAGAAAGTTGGCGGCCCCGCCCGTCTCCCGTTCCCAGTCCCGCCTTCCAACAACCCCTCCCGTCTGTCCCCGCGGTGCTCCTCTCCACGGCGGGACGGACCCCGCCCGGCAGACGGCGAGGCGGTTGGGCGCGCGTCTGCAAGGCCAAGGCTGCGGGCGGTTGGTGCCCGCGGCGACTCGCACCGCCCCAGCAGTTTCGGTATATAAGCGCCGCCTTGCCCCACGGTCGGTACAGTCGCTCTCGGGAGATCCACAGGAGCAGCTACCTAACACTATGAAGGTCCTGGTAAGTGTAAGGATTGTGTTGTGGATTCGGGGGATATGAAGAAAGGGGTTGAACTATTTGGGCTCTAACCACAATTTAAACAGTACAATACAATCTAATAGCTATTGTTTCTTCAAAAGAAAACTCTCACGGAAGGAAAAAAATTATCTTGTTTTGGAATTAAAAATTTATATTTTTATGAGGATAAAATAATTTTTGGTTGAGATAATATAGCTTTTCATGTTTTAAAAAATAACAGTATTTAATGTCATTCTGAACACGTGGTCTTTTGAATTTCTATAACTTTAAAGTAGTCTGAAACCCATAACCATAATAGTTATAACATTATCTGTTGTATGGACACAGAGTTGTAATTAGACACCCTTGACTGACTAGAACTTTATGTTCCTAGGTTATCGTGTCCTGCGTGCTGGCCGTCGCGGCCGCTACCCCCGGTCTGGTGGGTGCGCCCATCGCCTATGCCGCCGCCCCCTATGCCGCCGCCCACTACGCCTCTGCCGTCGTGGCCCCCACTGTTACCAGCCAATTCCACGCTCAGGATGAATTGGGCCAATACAGCTACGGATACCAGGGTGACACCTCTGCTAAGCAGGAGGTCCGCACTGCTGACGGCATCACCCGCGGTGGCTACTCCTATCTGGACGCCAACGGCATCGTCCAGAGCACCAGCTACGTGAGCGACCCCATCAACGGCTTCCGTGTGGCCGCCACCAACTTGCCCGTTGGCCCCGCCGCCCCCATTGCCGTCGCTCACGCCGCCCCCGTGACTGTTGCCCACGCCGCACCCCTCGCCATCGGCGCTCCCTTGCCCGTTGCTGACACCCCCGAGGTGGTCGCTGCTAAGGCCGCCCACTTCCAGGCTCACGCCGCTGCCAGGGTAAGAACTTCTTCACCTAGTACCGCATCCCTTAGTAGTTTCGCAAGATTTCTCAGTATTATTTGAGTTTTCTCTTACTATCTTGTGCATTTCATCCCACTAAATATTAAATTAGATATTGCAAAAACGATATTGCTTGTGATCGTATTTTGGTTTTAAAAGTTTGATTTTTTGTTAATTAACATACAAATAGTAACACTAATATATCCTTTTTTGTCTTTCCACGACCACAAGTTTACATTGTTGCCTTTGCTTCTTTCCACAGTCTGCTCTCCTGGGTCGCAAGAAGCGCAGCCCCGGTCTGATCGCCGCCCCCATCGCCCCCGTCGCCGCCTACCACGCCCCCGCCATCACCGCCTACCACGTCCCCGCCATCGTGGCTCCCGCCCGCAGCTTCGCTTACTCCTCCATCACCGCTCACCCCAGCGCGATCTTGGCCGCGCACCATGGCGCCGTCGTGATCGCCTGAGCTCTGGGTCTTCCGAAGACAAAGCGACTGGCGCGGGATCTGCTGGGCTCCATCGACACCAGGAGCCAGAGCAACCCGCGCGCCTTCCCCCAGACTCTGACGACTCGGCTATCCAAACTAACTTATTCTTTGTTCCTCTGTGTGTGCTCGCCTGTGCTCTTTGAATGATCTAATTATTATAATAATAAAAACCCGAGTTGAATGCATGGTGTGTTTTTGTTTCATTTTTTGGTTTCTACACAACGATGACACTCCTCACTTGACCGAAATCACGAAACGATGTATATAATTGAATAAGCAAAGATGGATTTTATTATTGAGAGCCTAAACTTTAAGAAGTACAGACCCAGCAAATCATAAGAGAACTTTTTTTTGTTTACCATAAAATAAAATTCTTTTGGGTTCTATCATATCCAAATATTTAATTAGTTTTGGCTTGAAAATATGTCGCTCTAAGTATACAGAGTGTGCTGGTTAAAAATGTAGTTATAAAACAAATGCAATCAAGAAGACCCCGTTTTAATTATTAGACACGTGTTATTACACAAAGCATTAACCCCGTTCATATAAATAACTAAGTTATATATACTTATATACAATTATAGGTCAAAATTTCCGTTTGCAACTAAATAATTTTCTTGCCCGGTCAGAGATATGTTAAGTGAACAAACAGTTAAATACAACTTTTCTTCTTCTTAACCTTTCGCGGAATTCATGATCAAATGCATCTTCGACTCCCCTGAAATGGCATTCTGCAATACGTGACTGCATACTGTAATGCGTTGTCAATGTGGGAAACCCGAGAGTCCCGTGTTTGGCCGTTTAACCTTTATTCCCTGAATTATTTGGATGCGCAACTTAAGTAAGCGTAAGATGATCTTCTCAAACAGTCTCAAAAATATTCTCTGCAAAATAGGGAGGATGAGGACGAAGATTACTCAAGACACAGGAGGAAAATCGGGTCTTTCGTTCTAATAAATATTCTAGCGAACAACGCATCCACTTTTTACATCGAGTTTGAAAGAATCCACGCCTATGGCCTGATCCAATTTGCACAGAACTGGTTTAGATTCTAGCATTTCGGTTTCAGCATTACATTGTATGGACGTAAATGTTTTTCTTTCTTTAAAGCTCGTTTAAACCGTAAACTGCTAGTAAACTGCATCATAGTTGGAGAGTGGAGTTTTTTTCTGGAGTTCTAGAAACTTTGTGAAGAATTCGTAATCGCAAGGCTCAACCGCACAGCGAAGTCAATATCAATTCCAGATATTTTAAATAAGTAGCATGCTTTTCAAATTTTATCGCCTATCTAAATCAATTGTGAGAGCGCATAAGCAGTACCAACATAAAATTAAGACAATACATTTCACAAATAATGGACACAAAATTTTCAATTTAAAAATATTAAATTTATCTATTTTATAAAACAAATCTAAAATGGTTTTAATTATAACAAAATTGAGTATACTTAATGAATCAAACAAATCTAGCAATTAATGAAACATCTTAAAGATATGTATATGCCCAATATATGGAGTTTGATCAACACCAGACTGGACATCAATAAAATAAAAAAATATTTCGTTTGTCTTATTTTTTTCCTGTTACTCAAATATGATTCGAAGAAATTAAAGAATCTATTATTTACGACAAAGCCAGGCTCGCAGACAGAAATTTATTTCGTGTGTAGTAGCACTCGACTAACGCTGGCCTGCGGACAGAAGATTTCGATAATCATCACAAAAATCAGGACATTAATTGCATGTTTTGATCTCGTGTTGAAGAAATTAGATTGCAATGATCAGCGATAACTGCGAGGAGGGGTACTTGAGTTAGCAGGGCACATCTTGAGATTTACACGTTTTGAAAGTTCTTTATCTCAATTTGCTAATTTATTGTAAATTAACAATTTGTTAATTAAAAAGATAAAAAATGAAAAAAATATTTCAGGACAATAATTTATCAATATATTTCTGGCAAGAAGTAAGATTCTCCCAATTCCTTACTTTTCACGTGGCCATATTATGAAAAGGTGAAATAACTTTGTTTTAAAACATAACTTATAACTAAATTAAGAAAAAAATATATCTTCCATTCATAGTATATGTTAGCAAAAATAAAAAATTAATCAGAAATATTTCTTCTATTTCTCACATGTCCTTTACACTTGATTTGAAGTAATCATTCCAATAAATCTGATTTTCAAGCAGCTAATCGAAGACTTCAACGAGAAATATGACAAAATCTGTAAAAAATATAAACTATTTCATTTTGCAATTCAATGTAGTGTTTGTGAAGAAAATATCATCACAACCAAGGAAGTTCAAGCACTGAATTGTCTACAAAGACGATTGCTTCAGTACAAACTAATGCAACTGGTCAAGGGTTGCAAAAAAGTTTTTGTAAAAAAGGTAGGTCAAAAACATGTGCATGTGTTATAAGTAACAGATTATGTAATTCAATATGTCATCAAAGTATGTGCCTTGTTGTAACATACTTTTGCTGACTATACCTCTTCCAACTATCAGTTTTTAGTGTGAAAAATTCCAGTATTAATACTTGCACGATCTAGCGTTAGTTAATATACAGATTAAGTAGTGATTTCATAGAATAAATAGTTAAAGTATGTAAGAAAAATGAAATCCAATTCTTTAACAAAAACCAGCAGTTATTATAGATTAACTGAATTTTATACTTTAACTATAATATATAGACTATATAAATGGGAGTATGAATGTATGTATCTATGTATAGTCCATCATACCTCCGAAATGCAAGGAGCAATTTCAAAATGGCAAAAACCACTGTGGGGGTAAGACAACTCGAGCATCCTTTGGGGAGGGATGGGAAGACGATGACATTATCGGGAACGACCGATATTAATATAGAATACATGATTTTGAGGACCTTTGAAGATATTAGTGTCACACCTACTGCTGCGTAAGTCCACAATTAGTTCTCATGGGTGAAATTACAGTCTTGTCACCCCGTAGATAGAGGGTGGTAATAAAAAATAAACGAAAACCCCCTATATTAGTTTTGACATCGTAGTTGTCGTAGCTGCTGGGTTGAACAGTGACGCTTCCCATATCGCGTGAGTCCACGATCAGTACACATGATGGATAGAATACCCCTACCAAATCGTGTGTAAGGGATAGGAATAGAGGACATGTAAAAATATGGTAAACGACCAATATGTCGAGTTGAATATATCACAATGTTTCCGGCATCACTGAAATAGTGACACTTCTGGCTTTGTTTAAGTCTAAACTCAGTACTCAAGGCAATGAGACACTCCTTGCGTTCTTAAAAGGGGGTGAGAAAGGTAGTGATAGAAAAAAATAGCAAAGGATCGATTTGCGCCTGATCCATGGTTTTCAGAATTAAATAAATACTCCAACTATGTCTTTTCTGTTTAGATCACATGGGGAGCGCTGTAACCTTCGAGGGGGTGAAAAGGGTGAGTAATGGGAAAATAGTGAAAAACAATTAGTTTCGAATCGACAATTTTCGGGGGATTCTAGGATGAATAATTATATTCCTAGTACCAAAATGTCCACGGTCAGCCCACATGGGGTGAATGACACCTCTAGAAGTGGAGTTCGGAAGTGCCTATACACATATGACATATTTAAAACCCGATATTGGTGTCTAATCCATAGTTTTCGGGGTTGTTAAGATAAATTATAATACTCCCAACGGCGTTTAATTCCATGTTGAGACCATATAAGTGAAATACTTCTAGGAGTGATGTGGGATGGATGTCACGTGGAATAATAGAAAACTACAAATTTGAGGGTCGAATCCATAATATTCTTGGTCTTTGAAATGAATAGGTTCACTTTTGAAGTTATGTAAGGATACAGAAACATACCTAGAGCCCGTCTGGGTGGAGTAGTGAAGGGGTATGTAAAAATAATCGAAAATGTCTGCTACTAGTTTTGATTTAGTAATTTTAGGGGCTATTTAGATGAATTATGTCACGATGCAGTATACGGACAAGTTCGGCACTAATGGACTGGGGAGGGGGTGACATACCCCTAATTCTCCTAGAGGTGAAGTAGCGTTAAGATAGTGAGAAGTCATGACGTGGTGAGGGTCTCAGTGATATTTAGACGAAAAGAAATAACGCACATCAGTAATACCAACTAGAATTTTTTAGTCCAAAATGTTATAGTTAAATGCAATACAGAGTCAACCTTGACTATTATAGTCGCTGAATTTTGTGTCCAACATAAGAAATACTGCGTAGGGGAAAGTCTTGTGTCACATTCAGTGCGTCTTCATTTCAGTCATCTCACCTTTCCGAACCCTAAGCTTTGGGGTGAGGTGAATAAGACTCGAAATACGATAGAATCGCGTGGTTTCACTACGAATAAGGACAATACTCTGACTGAAGTTAAATAACGATACAACATTGAAAATGCAAATATTAGAAAATAAGAACACAAAAGATGTACTTCCAAGACTTGCTTCCGGGCAACGCCGAGTTCATTCACCTAATAAAAAATTAAATTACGCGTTCTTATATCTGTAATGTAAAACAAGAGAAACGAGAGATAAAATTGCCAAAACTACTATTTTATTAAAAGAATTTTCTAAAGAATAGCCGTTGTCGTCGATGACAGGTTTAGTGCCCAATGCAGGTTTTAACATATCTTTATTTTTCATAAAAATAGCGATTATGATTTTTTTAAATAAATTAATATGCCAGACGTTTAAAAAAATATTAAAAGTGATTGTAGCAGAAGTTACAAGTTAGAATAAGTTTAATTCTTTTAAGTTGAATTTTGATTTGATAAATTCCTTTTGTATTCTCATAGAGAAATGTGTATGTGACTTTCATGTCATACGTGGTTTATTATCCGTATAAATATATTTGAGTCCAGCTTCTTATTTATCGAACGGGCAGCAATAAACACAGTATTTTTACAAACACCCAGCAGAAGATTTAAAATGTCTTACTGCTATGGATATTATAAGTAGTTACACCTCACAACTAGTATTTTCAAGCTCACAAATTTATGTTAAATCTTTCCATTTAAAGAGTACGAAAAATGGGTTTAAAATTATGGGGGCGTTAATTACCCATGGTACCTTACATGTAGCAGATGATTAACGAAATGAAATTAAGTACTTCAATGGTACTGAACAACATGTACCATCTACATGAGACTTTCCAGATGCTGAGGAAAAATCAATATTTCGCAGGTTTGTATTTTAAAGTCATAAAAACATTAAAAGATTTCAAGTTAAATTGTTAAGTTGATCCATTTAAATATATCTAGTTTATTCAGCGGAAAAATTCCATGAACAAATCGATGAAAAAAGAAGAGAATGGAATCTTTTATTTCCTTTCTCATAAATGAATTTTTTTTTCAGGAAGCAAATTTCAACGGAAATATTTCAAACATTACTAAGATTAGAGTTGCGCAATTTTTGTTTTTAAAAAGTTTATTTAAATGTGGTAAGAAACTTGGGACAGAAATTATTGACTACCTGTGGGGATTAATCATAAATGATTAACAGGCATGTGGGGATGCGGTAATTCCGACACTCATAGGAACGGAGTGGGAAAGGGGTGACATGTAAAAATAATGAAAAAAAAAAAAAACAGATTGGAAACCATAGTTTTCGGTGCCGTTCAGATTGATATTCTGCATAATTTCACATTCTGTCTACATGGGAGATATGTACTTAGCACACATTCCCTAGCGGGGTATAAGATGGCAGATAAAAACAATGAATAACGACCGATATTGGTATTGAACACTTCAGTTTTTGGATCGTTCAAGGGAAGAGTGACACTCTCAATGCAACTTAAAAGCCCACAATCACTCCCGTGAGTAATAAATACCTTTTGGATATGGAGTTGGAAGGGGATTAAATGAAAAAAATAAAAAAAGAGCGATATTTGTGTTGAGAGCATAGTATTTAAGTCGTATGAAGCTAGTGGTGATATTACCGATTGTCTAAGTCCATGATAAACCCCTATACATCCCTAACACCTCTTAAGAAGGGAATGCCGGGTAATAATTATAGAAAATGGTATCACTGACGAGATTTCGGTGATGTACAGATATTCAGATAACGTGTGAATCTAAATTAAGCCCCCGTGGGAAATAAGACACCCCTTGCACTTTTTGGGTAAGGGTGGGTAAGCCGTGACGAGGACAAATAATTGAAAACGACCAAAATTAGAGTTGAATACATCTGAATAAATAATGTCATCCTACATGCCGTTTAAGTTCACTATCAACTTCCATACACAACGAGGAACCCAAGGGAAATGGATGGCATGTTAAGATAATTAAAATTTCAAGTCTCAACAAGTTGTGGGTCACCGTCAAAACTTCGAAAAATTGACAATTGTATTTTGTCATTTTTATGTCGAACTTTGAGATCGTTTTTTATTGTATTGTTATAGTTTTATCAACTTAAACGAATATTAACACTAGTTTTTGTGAATTGAAACCTATTTCTCGCAGTTCAAGTAATGGAAACGTAACTTGATCTATGTTTAATACATTCATGTAAAAGTCTTGTATTATTCAAATCTAGTTGTTATAAATGAACAAATGCAATGGTTCTTGTGGAACTAGTGAGAAATACCAACAAATAACAATGTCTGGGAGTCTAATACATATTTCTCCTTCTTCTCTTAGTGGATTGACTTCACTTTTTTAACATGTACTAACAATGACTTTGTTTAAAATCGTTGATGGTTCTCGGAGACAATAATGTTATAAACTTTTGATACTTAGTGGCACTTACTCTTGTAAAGAAGCATACGTAATAATGAAAATCCTTCAATAACAACTTTTAAAAATATAAAATAACCAACAAATAATAATCATAAAACCGTCGTTTTAATATGTGACAAAGTCATACAAAACAACGAAAAGGGTAAAAAGATGAAAAACTGACGAAAAGTCTATGGTTAGTGAAAGCTGTATATGGAAATAAAACAAAACTCAATAGCAAAACAAACTTTTCTGAAACGCTACAACGTACTTTTTCATTTATTTTGATCTTAGATCCTAGATCACCCTGCCTTTAACAATGTCATTACAGGGTTCTGTTTTGATTAATTTCCAAACTCTTTATCTTATCTATTGTCGTATCATTTTTTTCTATTCCATCTTCATGGCATCCCGAATAGTTCCAACTTTTGTGAAGTATTCTGAAAATAAATTGAATTTAGATTCATCTTGTATTAATTTTTCCTTGTTTCTGTTATCAAAATGTCTTTACGTTTATAATATTAAAAAAACTCGTTTCTAGCCATAAAAATCACATTCCCAAAGTACATGGTATTCGTCTTCTTCACCCCTGCCACACAAACAATTTGTCTCTACATCCTTTCCAATCCTCTTTATATATGTCAGAAAATTTTCATGACCTGTGAGAAACTCCTTTAAAATCTTGTTTGGTTTAAACTATTTTTTCTTTTTCTTTTTGAATGTTACTTTAGGTATGTACTCATATGTTTTTCTGCCTTTTCATGTCTTGCCTCATCGAATTTGCCAACCGTTGAGTAATTCTTTTGTTATTTTTCTTCTTCCAAATTTATCGTCTGTAAAATTCGTCATAAATATGTTCCTTAAGGAAAAATATATTGTGTAATAAATGAAACTAAATTGCATTAATTTTATCTTATTGGCCGTTAAATGAAACTCCATAGGTATTATATCCCCTTACTTTAACTTTTTACTTTTTCTTTTAATCCAAAAAATTTTTTTAAAGCAGGGAATGCTATATAGCGAGTGTGAAGTTAAAAATGTTATGAATGGTAATAATTTATGGGTATTTATATGGAAATGAAGGAACAAAGACATACGACTGGGGGGCGGGTACTTTTCGGTTCGTTATCCTGGGGTACCCTTTATTGCTGTTACTACGACTTTTATTGACAAAATAAAGATAATAAAATACTGAAAATAATAAATAATACGACAAAATGACAATTAGCGTATGATCTAGCATTCATATATTCATTCGCGATTGCTTTTTGACAAATTGTAATTACTTAACCTGAAGATCACACTTGAAGTGAATTATTCATCACGTATGCGACAAATACCCCCAAATTTTCGAAGAAGCGGCTGAACTCGATAGAAAATCGGACAACGATCTGAACGTTACGGCATCTGTGAACCACCTGACTTCCCAGTTCCCACATACACATCGGTAGCAACGGGCTCTCCGGATGGTACTGAGCTATAACAGATCGTCTATTTCGTCGATGCCAGACAAGACAAATTTCTGACTGGACGCACCACC
Organism: Laupala kohalensis; assembly: GCA_002313205.1. NCBI lineage: Eukaryota > Metazoa > Arthropoda > Insecta > Orthoptera > Trigonidiidae > Laupala > Laupala kohalensis. Next base: position 1,226,580 of record NNCF01126858.1, on the reverse strand, counting down.
GTGTCTGAGTACCCGCCGTGGAGCAAAGCTTAAAAAATTTAACGGACTTAATTTATAGGAACATGAATGTAACGGAAGTTAATAGAACCGTTAATGGGATTATAAATAACCTTAAACGTTAAAAAGTAAAATAATGTTATTTTCATGAATTAACGAATAACGGATTAATGCCTTTCTGTCCAGGTGTGATCGTATAACCCCTTGGCCGCTTAAAAAAGTCCACCATTCTTAGGAAGAAACGTGCAGATGTGAGACAAGAATCTCCTGGAGAAAAGAGTTGGGTCATAACAGTGCCACGATATTAGGAGAGTATCTCCTCCAAGTATTATGGAACAGTGCGACGGTGTCTACAGTTGATGACACAGCATGCTATGTATTTGTTTATACTGTTCTCTTCTCTCTTCTGAAGGTGGAAGCACCTTCAAAGAGTACGTAGAACATAAAATTTTCCCTGCTTACGTACTCAAGCTGAGTCCCTCAAGTGCTGGATGAATGTTGATTGAGATTTGTATTATTCAGATAACACGAAAAATAGTACCGAAACCGCGAATTGTATGGTTTGCGGGGAAGGAAATGATGAAGGAATTATTTTTTAAATGTACTGTAATGTTATGATAATCGTTTAGAATACGTTAATTTTTTTCATTAATTGTGACAATTATTCAAAATCTGATTTAAAACACAGAATACACAAAATATTGACTTGAAATACTTAGTAAACAGAACTTAAAATACAATTTTGAGACTTTACACAAAGAACGTAAAAAAATTGAAAAGAGTTAAGTTTTCACAATTAAATGGCATCTTGCAAGACTTCTCAAATAAAGTTGAAAACAAAAATTCGGAAATATTTGGGGAGCTTTGTAAAGCACATGTTTAAAGCGAATGTATTCTAATTGTAAGTAACAATGGTCCAAAAATGATGTCCAATACATCACACTTTAATCTTCCTGTTGAGGAATGGAGAAAGACGTCAGAACCTCCTGGCATATTCGTGTGGAGTTTTTTAATAGAACTGGATATTCTTTTTCGCGGATCATGCGGAGGTTAACGAAGAGAGATCACAGCACGTCTACCATATATTACATGTACAAGACCAACCAGTTATGCGGAAATATTTGGAAGTTTTTGAAGCAAAGCCAATTTAGTTTTGTATGCAATGTCTTTTTCTTGCATGCATTATGAATTAAACGGAGATGAAGCATGCTATGTGTTGGCTCTTACCGTTCTTCCTAGGCATAAATAAACTTTATAGTCATTGGTCTTTCATGACAATAATCCTCATCCTAAGTTTCTTCATTTATAAAACACTTGAACGTGATGGTCAATGATGACTCTTGTTGTTATAAAGAACATTTTAAAATATATATGACTTTTTATAATGGCTCAACACTCTCTTTGATTAAATTAACAAAAACAAAACATCTAAGAAACGTTTAGCATCCGCTGACAAGTTCGGGAGAATCTCGAAGAAGGGATTCAATGAGGGGAGCGATCGCTTTGGGGTTAGTGATGGAGCGACCATAATTGGATTTTTTCTCGCTTAAGTTTTCAAATCACCCGTTCGGTTTACAAAAAAATAATACAAAAACGTTTTTAGAAAATTTATTCTAATTTTTATTTTCCATTAAAGTTATCATATCTTCGGCTGGAAAATTGTTATTTTCCGAGAACTGCGCAAAAATGGAAATTTTTCGTTATTATTGTCATAAAAGGTTTCCAGTCAAAAAATTTATGTTGGTATGCATCAAATGCGTGTTCAGCACCGCAAAAAACGAAAAATTATTTATCTGTCAAAACGTTCCACCTAGGCTCTTAAAAAATCTGACGCTGTGCAAAAATAACTGGAGATTAGATTTGGCGCCATAGTACATTTTCTTTGAAGATTATATTCCATTCTAGAACCAAATCGAACGAACCACACGAAGAACCCCATGAACAATGGTTCTTGAAATAAGAAAAGATCTAAAACTTATATTTACAGCCTCAGAGTAAAGTCCAGTAATGCTCAAAACCGCATCGGAAAGTTTTGGAAAACTTATATCTAATGCTTGCTTTTTGGTGCTGTAAACGATCTGAGATTTCAAAATATGTGTAGTCTGAAGGGCTTGAAATTGAAAATCAACCGTTCTCAAAGGGCTCATAGAATACCTCTATATCGAGGAACAAGGTTAAGGTAATACTTGCCATGGTTATGTTATTAAGTTCACGCTAGGACCAGGGATTCCAATTAGCGAAAGCTACAAGGAAGTAAAAAGTAACAAGATTCAATCGTTTGGAGGGACTTGATACTCCCTTTCGGAAGGGGCTGAAATGTAAAACAAAATGAAAATGACTGATATTAGAGTTGAGATCGCTGAAATTAGTAGTGACATTATTGAAGAGGCCTATGTCCACAAACAGACCTTATGAACCTCAGCACCCCTGGGGAATGAGATGCAATAAAAAATATCGAACACGTCAGATACCAGTGACGAATCTCGTTTTCGATGTCACTGAGTAGATAGTGAAATCCCGATACAGTGTCAAGTCAAAATTCATACCTCATTGAAGAAAGACACCACTTGGGGAGAAGTCAAAATGGGTTTAGGTGTAAAAACAATTGAAAACTTATTTTGAAATCTAAGAAAAATGAAAATTCCATCGCAATCACAGTTTTAGAATTGATAATATGTTTAATTAAACTACCAATGCCCTTACGTTCAAGTTCAGATCTTACAGGGGAACGGTATCCTTAGAGTTGGGGGTAAGTAGGGTGAGACGTAAAAATAAAGTAAAGAGACCCGTATTAGGGTCAAGTTTGTGTATTCTGAGATGAAAAATCGTATTTCCAATGACCTTATGTAACCATTCAGACTACATAAAGGGTATGATGTCCCTAGACGTGAGGGTTGGGAAGAACATGACTCGAAAAACTATCGGAAATGGTCGATATTTTTCAAATTGTCTATTCCCCAGCTTGGAGGGTTGATGAGATGATGTTATATCAGAGTTGGGCCACCGTGGGTGTTGGGGTGGGTATGAACAACCCTAAATATCCCATGGCTGGAGTGGGAATAATGTGTCATGTAAAAATATTTTATCAAAAATATCAGTAATTTGAGTTTAATGCATAGATTTCTGGCCTTTCAGATGAACAGTGAAATGATGCCATTTAAGTGCAAGTTCACCACCTATGGGGTTTTAATATCTCTAACTGTCTTAAGCGTGGAGTGGTGTGCAAGACTAATTGGTTACATTTCGATTGATTTGTTTCTCGCGGATAACTTCTTTCTCAAAAGTGGTTTCACCCAAAGATTTCTATTTTCATGCTCCTGGTGGCGAAACTGAAAATGTGTACAATTAAATTTTGTATTAAATTGGTATTTTTATGAATTTATAAAGTTAAGAGTGTAAAATAATATGTTTTTAAAAACCAGTAAGTAAATTACTTTGATTTTACAATATAGATTCCAATTTTTCATGAGTATGAATATGAGAAATAATATTGGCAACGCCCGATAATCAGCTAGAATATACATTGCATATCTATTGATGCTAATAATTCCAGGATATCTCTCAGATAGTGTTTTCGAAAAAACTATTATTAATTACATTGGTGAAAATAAGGGATTGAGGATATACACATATACTATCAAACCATCAATATTAATGGGTAACATTCTCAGCGATATCAATGGGAATGTGAGAAAGAATAAAGTTGGGGACGCATTACAAAATCGCGGGTACTCAGCTAGTATATACGTTTGATTATAAAAATTGTATTCAAATGGTTACTAAAAGCATTATAGTTATTGTTGCATAGATAAAAGAAGATAGATTCTCATGCTTCCGAAATAATTATGGATATTCATGAAAAAAACACAGAATGATGTTTGCCTCACGATAATATTTTAGGTTAGCTTTTTTAATTTCTTCTTAGATTCTATTGTGGACTTGCTCTTTGAATTCGGTCGGTCACGCTTCTTGGAGAGACAGGTCGCCCGCCCTAGCGGAGAATCTGGATTGCAAAATGAATTCGTGCGAGACCCGCATCCTTGGACCGGAGACGCTGCGCTGCTATCGCACGTATGAACAAGGGCAGCGGTGGCGGTGGCTGCTGTTTCTTGGGTGTGGTCAAAGATGCTGAAGCGCCTCGACCTGCCCTCTGAGCGCAACTTGAACCGGACCAAGAAGTTCTTTTGCAAGACGCTAGGATGCGTTGCTAGCACAAATTATCTTTAATTCCGCCTGGTCAAATAATATGTATAATACAACGCAATAACAATGTATAAAAGTAGAACATTTGCAAAGATATAAATATTAAAATGTAAATTCTTCCAAAATTTATAGCTATATAACAAATATCAGGGAATATTTCCCAATATTATTTTAAAATTAAAAAACAATATGTAATACCTTTCGATAAAGTTCAATCAGTTCTCCCGCCAGCTAGAAGACTTTCTGCTTCATTGACCCGGAAACACAAAAGGACATTCTCTGAGACGTATTTTCACTTATTTTTATAATGTATCACATAATCTGTAATATACCTAACTCGAGCATGTTACCCATTAAATTACTAAAAATGTTTTTGTATTCCACATTATGTGATACTAAAATATCTGATCAGTATGTATAAAGTAATGATCACTTGATTTTTAATGCCGGTTTTCACGTAAGTTGTCTTGTTATTAAAAATTCATCTTCCACGTAATGTCTGTATTTGTACACACTAATGTGCCTTTTTTTATCTCCCACCACATTTACATTTCACTGGATAAAGTTTGTGTTCCAAAGGATGTTTAGTCCCTTCAATTTCTTTTTAATTTCCCCTTCCGAAACTTAAATACAATTAACTTATCTAATTACGCAAAGACACATTTAAGAAAATGCTGATTGATGTTTAGGAAAATATTAGGTAACAGGAATAGCCTATTTTAAGTTAAACTTTTTATCGTGTTGGGGGGAATTTTCACCATCGTACCGAAAATGACGCGCTACTGCATTGCTCAAATGAGAAATTATTATTATTGTAATACGAACAAAATAAAGCAATAATTTGATATCTATGAGCAATGTAAGTCTGGACGAATTCATGAATTTCTAACAAAGAACCCAAAAGAAAACTGGAGAGTATGTTGAGTGGGTAATGCGGCTGTATTGTCAAGGCAAAGAAAACGAAGATTTTTATTTTTTACCACGAGATCACTTAGCGAAGCAATATGCATCGTGCCATTATTAATGGTATGTTCAAGCTAACTTGGGAAAATTCAGGGTCAAGAGTGAAAAAAATTAGAAAAATCTGAAGTAATTATTATTCTCATGTACGTACACAACAAGTTCTGATATGTACTTAACACACGATGTACAATAATCAGACCATATAAAGTATCTTCCACAAATAATTAAAAACCATACGTTAATGTTATCCATTATTTTTTTCTACTTTCCGATCTTCCCCCTACCTTACATGCAAAGATCTTGGTTTTAGAGTATTAATATCAACATTTTGTGAAGCCTTGTTTAAAACAAGTCGTTCTAACGAGAAGAGACGTGAATCTTTAATCCGATGAGCTTGAATCCTGAAAAGTCTACATCACTTTATATATGTCGTTCGAAAGCACAGGATGAAACAAGGATGCACCCATTGGAAAAGAAACTTGAAGCCTGTTTTTTTCGTAGGATTTGATGCCATCTATCAACCAACACTTCTAACAAAATTGCTCCGTAAACATTATTTGAGAACTGATAACTCGCTGTCATCATACACTAATGATGGATGTTAGCGCAAAGGAATCTCGTTTTCTTTTAACCACATGTTAGAGAGCCATCTTATAGATTACATCAACAACCTTCGTCAGAGTTGTCAATATCAGGACCCGATAACTTTTTTATGTCATCTAACTGTTAATACAAGTACTTGTTAAATAAAAAGTCTTCTCGTATATTGGACGAACCACCTCAGCTAAGAACTACTCACTGTGACTTGTTTTCACTATATCCATATTTGTAATCTCTTGTCCAATTAACATTTAATACATTACTTACATACACACGTACGTAATTAAATAATGAATATAAACTATTATTCAAATTTTCGAAGACACTTAGTTCTAAAAGTTCCGGGCTTCTCCTCTTCCTCATGTGTTTCACAAGGAGAGAACTTTGATTCTCCATTCTATAGTTGTTTCGCTTCACGCACCTCATTATCACTTATTGCTTGGATAAATGGTTACCAATATGATAATTGTGGAAACAGAGCTCACACTGAGTTGCTCTTGGCTGGAGGATTGAGTCCAATATAAACTCAATACTTTTTCTTAAATTGGGGCTTTAGGGCTCGCCAACGTCAAGGTCATGAGAACACTCAATACTAAATACACGCTAACGCGTTGACTAGACTCTGAACAGTTCATTTGACGAATACTATGTAATAGACATTTGAAGTAATTTAATGTAATATATCTTGGTGTCAGCCACTATGCGGTCAGCCACATACATATGCGATGATTGGAACAGCCGCAGAAACTGTTGGGGGATCATACAGAAAACAAAAGAGGTAATGAGTTGGAGAAAATAATTTTTGAAAGAGATCTGTGTACAGTTAATGTATATGGATAACCAACCGTCCGAACAGCAAATGGAACATCAATAATAGATCTTACTCAACAAGCGAGAAATGTGCGAACAACGGCTACAATGTGGGAGGTTAACGAATAGATCGAGAATGATCATAAGATCATATTATTTACGATCGAAAAAACTGAATATGATAGTCAGGACGAAGGGAAAAGACTAAATTACAGAAAGATAAGCTGGGAGAAGATTAAGAAAAAATATTGGCATGAGATATGAGATAACTGACAACCAACGAATAGAGAACCTACAGCATTGAGAATCATCATGCTGAAAATTATAGAACCATTTTGCGCAAGGAGGACACAGGAATACAGAAGAGGACAGACATGGTGGAATGATGAATTACAGGAAGCGAAGAGAGTGCGTAATATGAAGAGAAAGAGGTATCAAAGGCAACAGAAGGGTACGGAGACACATAAAAGGGAGAACAAGGCATACCGAGAGTAAATCTTTTTTCTGGATTAGTCTTCTTTATATCCCTGACTATTGAACTACTCGAAGAGAGCAATTTTTGTTTTGTTTGGGGGGCGGGGGGCCTGAAGGTACAAATAACATGTTAATAAAGGGATTTTATATTATGTTACCGAAAGCATAAAATTCTTTGAAAATAAAAGAATTTTGTCAGACTGTTACTGTTTCGAAAAAGCTTAATAGACGCTTGTAAGATCGTGCAGGCAATAGATTAAGTACACCTGAGACGATCAGCCAACTCTTGCGTACAGGTGTGCCATAGCGCCTGCGCAGTTCAGCAAAATTGACATTCCCGCTTTGAAGATATTGTATATTCTTCAGTAAGCGGGAGGCCACCGCTGGGAAAACACTGAATTTTAGTCAGCTGCAACTCCCTCGCAAAAGGGTAGTTTAAAATTGCGCCACCAGAGTCCACCAGTGATCGAGATCGCGAAGGGCAGGCGCAAGAATTTCAGAATTCCTTCATCAGAGCGCGCCACGCCTGAGCTTCCCTTGACAGTCGAATGACGATGGAAGTTCATCTGTTTTTAAGGGTGCTTTTTTACGAGAAACGAGCTCGAGGATGAACAGGATGAGATTACGAGAAACGAGCTCGAGGATGATCTACGAATAAGATTACGTATTGTATCTTATAAAATTCGTTTTTTGGTCATTTTTTCATATTGAAACATTTATTTAAAATTCACATTATAAATGGTGTGAATTATTTCTTAATTTCAACTTATTATTGGCATAGCAATAAAAAACTTCACGACAATGAAATCTTACTTTTTTATAAGCTCCAATGAGATTAATTCTGCTTCAACAATAGGTGTGTTTTTTATTTGAAGTGATCTTCTTTGCTATTCATTCTTATTAAAAACCTGCTCCAGGAAGCTGCTGCTGGCACTGTGTCCAGATTCGCTGTCTTCTTGCAGATATTTTGTGTTTTGTGTTAAACAGTTACTCTTTTACGAAAATCTGAAGAGAAAGTTAAGTATAGTACATAAACCTAACATGCCGATGTATTTCAATACTCTGCAATTTAGAAACCACAATCCATGTCGAATAAGGATTTATTCGTCTACCGAGTTTTCTTCTCTTTTCTTTTAACAATGTTGCGCTGACAAAGTATATCAGTTTACGAACAATAAACTGTAATAGTAACCCCTGTAATGATTCTAATTTTGGAAAATACAAATCCTTATCCAGAAAAAATTTGAGTGCGAATCAGAGTGCAATACTATTTCTCTATTGTGCTAAAATATAGTCTTTTGTCGATGTGGAATGGTTACGAATGAGGGGTAGGAATCAAGTTGAGACCTTTCCAAATGTTCACTTCAGATTGAAAATACAATATTAACAGAATGGGAGAGTTCAGTATGTGAAAGATAATGTCCATTACGATTCCAACCTTATACGCATTCCATATCAAGAGACTATTGTTTTTGTATTAATATGCTTAACTCAAGAATACCAAGTAAAGTGAGTAATAATTTAAACCAAAAGTTTAATCAAAGTATGGGTAAACGTTTTCTTATTTTGTGAAACCACAAGGTTTATCAAACAATTGCAAGCGTTTATAATTGGATATCTCTCGAGCGATCGCCCGAACAGCTAGAAAAATCGACACAAAATGCTTCCAATTTCTTGGCGAGACGTAAGTTTTTTAGAATACGAAGAATTTTCTTACGTGATTACTCGGTATTATGATGCTTTCACAGGAAGTTTTAGACAAAAAAGTTTAAAAAATAGCTATGGTTTATTAACTGTGCAAGAATCACGAAAATATCAAGAAAACATTATAAAACTCAAGAACAGTGTTTATAAATAGTATTTGTACATTCTATTAAAATTTGAAATTGATCCGACACATAGATTTTACAACATAATTACCACCAATTGTACCACTAATGAAATGTATTTTCCAATTTACAAATATTTAGATGTAATAACTTTAAAATTGACTGATCACATTGTCATGTCATCACCAGTATTTTGATCAGTAAGTTCAACATGCATAAGATATATTACAGAAAATGTTCGATTTTCCTCACACAAAAATCTTCCTCCTCCAGTAGAGTTTTTATATGATAATAATTTTTAAATAAAAATAATTATGTTTGCCTCTCAAATTCACAAATTGTGAAATTCACAGGCAGACAGATGCAGCGAAGAATGGGGATTTTAGTAAAAAGCAATAGATCAAGAAATAGAATTTTTTTATATACTGAAAATTATCAACTTAAATAGTTTACAGTCTTTCAGGGGTCAATATATAAACATTTTATGTGATATAATACATTATCGGTACCGCTTCTATAAGATCTTAAGAGTATTCTCAAAATTTGAATAAATTCTACTTAAAGATAATTTTCAATTCCCACAATAGCGAAAAAGTTATATTTTTTTAAGAATATTCGTGACATTTTATTCTAGGCAATTCTTAATCCATTTATGTTTTCAACTTACCATGCTTGCTAAGATGATCGTTTTATTTTTCTCTCTTTTGCAACCTGCTTGGGACAGCTTGCATTGGTCGCATGTGTGCTACCGCTGCACCACCTGCCTTGGCTCTCTAAGTCCATGGGCAATTTTCACTTGACCGTAGACGATGCAAACTTTCCTCATGAACAGGTACTCAGAAGTTGGGAGTTAAAAATGTTCTCCTTTTCCTCAAAATGTCATATATTGCTGAGTTCGGTTACAGAGGGTAAAAAGTTTATTATTTTTTTCGAAATCATGCATATACACTCATAATTTCAGCAAAAAGTTATATTTAAAGAGGACTCTTAATCATATCACGTCTACTGATGTCTCTTGATTGATGACTTATTATCAGATTTCCTCTCTGATACATCTTTGTCCAAAAATCTGTCCTTTCTCAATTACATTATTTCATACTTTTGGTATTCTAAATTCGGACTGAAGTGTTTTGTTTTAACACAACCCTTCGAACTTCTAGCATTCAGTTACTATTTTACTCAAAATGTTCTAAACAGTATAACAAACAATACATTGCACTTGTTGGGTATTAAAAATCTTGATGTAATTTTTTAACGTTTCCAATTTGTTGTCAATAATAGGATAACTAAAACACAAGTGATAAAGCAAAATTACTCAAATATTCTAAATTTTGAACAAGTCTAAACAAAATGATACAAACTTACAAAACCACGAAGAAAAACTCACAATTCACGCGTTTACAATTAACGGACTAATTTAGAAAGTATCCGGGAGAAAGACAAGACATAGCATAAAATGTATCGCAAATGCTTCTAGATTCCTGCCCTTTGTAGCTATTAAGTGATATTGGCTAAGGAGGAGTTGTTGTCCTTCCACTCTTTTATCCTTCACAAGAGGTAAATCTCGAAATACGAACTGTCTCTATGAGGTCAACCAATACGTGTAAGTAAGGTGTGTCGTTGGAGTAGGCAGTTTTCCAAGAGACATCAACAACATACTTGCCATTTGCTATGTCCTCATTTATTCGAAATTATGCCTCGATTTACTCGGAAAAGTTTCATTATAAGTTCATTAAAGTTTCATTCTCTTTTCTCTTTCGGTCCCAAACGGTCAGTTGACACCACCGTTTAATGGTCCCGACGTTCTTAATAGTATGTTCTAACGTGGTAATGAATGGAAGAGAATTAAACACGTAGTAATTGTAGAAAAAAATTTACTTTCTCATGTCTGTAGTACATGAAAAGTACTGGAAGGAGTGAAAAATTTGATTGCGAGAATATGGCGAAAATATCTACTTTAAGGGTAGCTGATTCAAAAATAAAAATTGTTTTTGTAATCCTGTTCTTCAATACGCAGCGATTCTAAATAAACGGATGAGTCATTTTCATTCCGATTTCGTAATCCGTATAAAATTTATTCGTTGTCTAATTCAAGTGCAATAAAAATTTTATATCACTAATATTAAAGCACACTTCATTGAAGATCAAAACACATTTTTTTAAATTTCTCGAAAACAGATCGTTTTTAAAACATAAATGAAAATCTGTACATAAAATGTAATCAGTATGTACGTGGATCACCCGCAAAGTATAAAACGATAGTTTTGGTACACTCCATTAGTAGAGATTGAGACTACATTTTGCTTGAGACTAAATGTGTCCTAAGTTTCTTTTCTAAGTAATTGTCATTCAAATTCAATCACATATCGTAACGTTGAACAAGTTTTTGTTTCCTCGATACATATTCCGTACGCGCCAAGTTTTTGAAACCATTAGTAACAGTTACTTGAAGTTCGTTATCATTTTCAAAACGTTTTCCACCTAAAATCTCTTTCGGATTTTGAAATTTCTGTTATAACTAGTAGTGTGTAACGCCGTTCGTTTTTTCAAAGCATAACGGTGAAACACTGTAGCCTTCTTCATTCATAGTCTTTCTTCTTTGCATGTTGTCTATCAGAATGACACCCTTTTGATCACAAAACATTGTGACTATCACCTTTTTTTTTTGGAGCTCTGCTCTCGTTAGTTTTTTTCTTTTTGGTTTCCATGGGAAACAGGAATAATGTCATTCCATTGAATAGCGCTTTGCTTCTTGAGATTTATGCGAAATCCAGGTCTATTTTCAATTGAACGAACTTTTTGCATTAAAAGAGCGAATCATACGGCATATCAGACATTTGGAGTGATTGTCAATTTTCACAAAAATTTCAAAGCCGCACAACTAAACAACAAACGTCGGTAGCGGATCGAGACTAACTTCAGACAGAAGCAGAAGAAATTCAGAGTCAATTTATGAGCGGGGTCGGCCGTCGGAAGATAGTATCACATGTCATATGAAAACTTTCTTTACTTTACGAGTTACTTGTCGTATTTCTTCCGCTTAAGGGGTATTTTGTGTGAATGTTTGGAATATATGTAGTAAAGTAATTAAATTATCTTTACTACACATAGTGATGACCTGAAGTAGTGCAATGTTGAGTAAATGATTAATTAATTGTACGTATATTCCGTAATTGCCTATAAAATTATCAAAGTACATGAGTTTTAAATAAAAGAGATACTGTTAACAGTGATTTATTTGTAATTTCTTTATAAATGTATAAAGAGTTCTTACTTTTAGTTTTATTTGTACCATTTATATTGATCCACTACTGATTACTCTCTTGATGTGATCACGTTCATCCCTGTGAATTTCTTTCCCATGTGCACGTATTTTGCTCATTGTTCAAATACAAAATACGAAAAGTTAAATCCACCTAACTTCTTACAACGAAGTTAGTTACTGAACAGTACACACGAAAACAAAACTGGCACACTTAACATTAGCGCTAGCTCAGTGACATCAAATTCGGTCAACTGACGGATATGTTTGCAAGTTACGAATGCTCTCAAAACCAACTATTGGAGATATGTTTACGTCTCGATCATCTATTTCCACATCACGTAATAATACCACAGACGCAACCAAGAATACAATGTATAAATGATATAGATGTGTGTACACATACATATACACATACGAAAATCTTGAAATATAGCGACACTACAGCATTCTATTCAGTAAAAAGTTATAAAAATAAGGAAAAATAGAAAATAAAACACATAAAAGTCACTCAAATGTGTAGAAATAGTTTCGGTTTTCGACTTGGTCAGTCACTTAGATTATCTTTTGTATGTTTTAAATTCTATTTTATTAACTAATCTTATTAACTATTTCATTCTTTCTTTAAAGCCTACATGGGAGAGGCTGCGTGGAAATCAGTGAACGCTAGGCTACACAAACCGAATTACATTAGTCGCGGCGACTACAAGCGTAAAATAAAATGAAGGAAACAGAAAACAGATATTGGTAAATACTCTTTTTTTTAATATCATAGAACCATACAAAAGACTGAAATAACTTACCTGCAGCAACACTTTCGAACTTACCAAAAAGAGTAAAATGTTTCCGCAACCGTCTTCTTGCTTCGTCGATGTAGGATCATATGTGAAGTGTTTGGAGTCCAAGGGTATAGAAAATGCTCAGTGTGAATAGTAGTAGTGACGTGTAGTGAAGTGATGTGTTGAAAATTTTGTTCTCAGCAACCCTGTTGGTTTTATTTTTTATAGTTATTAATTTCTTTTATTTATGTTACAGCAATTAATTTTACGTTAAGGGTATAGGAGGAGTATGTGTGAATATTGTGTGAATATTGTGTGAATATTGTGTGAATATTGAGCGTGTTGGTAGGTATGAGCGTGTTTCTGTAACTGTTTGTAAGTTAAAATGTGTTTGTTTGTGTATGTGAATATACACACATATGAACCTCATGTAGATAATTAATTTCTTAAATATAATTTCTTTCTCATTGTAACCCTGTGTAGTAATTTTCTAAGCATTTTATTCCGTTTGTGTGTGTATTTTACTGATATTTTTATAGATATTGTTTTGTAACCTCGTATTATTGTATTACGTATGTATTATTTTCTACCTCCCACCGAGCATTACTCACTAGTAGACTAATAAATTATTATTATTATCATTATTCATAAATTAAAAAGTTTTAAAATTAATGAAAATTAGAAAATAAAACACACAAAAATCCTCTGAAATTTGAAGAAACAGTTTCGGATTCTGCCTTCATATTATCTACATGACAGATGAAGGCGTGAGCTGAAACTGCTTTTTCAAATATGGAAATTTCTTTTATGTGTTTTATTTTGGATTTAAAACTGTTTAATTTATACAAGACGGTAGTGTCTGTTTATTTTCAAGATTTCCTCATATATATTCGTGTATGTACGTATATATACTTAAACAACACCTGTGATTGCCGTATATTGGGGAATACTGCGCTGAATACACGGAGCAGACACCAACGAGGCATGCATCTTTTTTCTTTCATGTTGTTTTCTTAGCCTTTCTCCATTTTGTACGGGTCTTACAATAAAAAAGAGTTTACGAAAGTTAACGGTTTCATGAACTCTCCATAGTCGACCTAATACTACAAAGACATAAAAGATTATGTTGATAAGATGATTGAATGATTTATGAAATATTATTCACACACAAAAGTACAGCTTACATTTGTTAAGTTTCTTATTTCTTACTTTACTAACAGACAATTTGCATGATTTCATCATTAAAAGTTCATGATTTTCGATATAAAGAATGGTTTTTAATTTCAATAATTATTGATGAGTTCACTCTTGGGAAGGAGAAATAGACCTCCAGAAAATTAACGTATCAAGTAATAACTATATTTAGTAATTGTTACAAGGTACTTGCTTATGAGGCTGAATAAAGTTAAATATTTTGAATACCTACAGATTGGCTTCCACATGTTGTACCACATGTTGATATTCATTATTCCACTGATACCTTGACCTTTCAGACTTCAACAACATTACTTTTCTAATGCTATTATGTTGCATTCATTTGCATAATAATAGCAAGTGTGGGGGACATTCATTTATCGACTCACTAACTTTTTTCGACTCGCAGTGAGTAATTCATTCGAGAAAGGAAACAAACTTGTGTAAACATAATAGATTTTATCACAAAAAAGTACAATATGTTATGTGCTATCTATATATTGAAGCTAAAATATATTGAGGTTACATCAACCCGATGTTTATAGCCGGTATACACTATCGTAATGAGCTTAAAGGTTGTAATCTCTTACTGCAAATTATTTCTTCTATATGAGAATGCGTTTAATACATTATTGATTTATCACTTTTTTCTTCATATTCTTATAAGAAAAGAGAAAATGGAATTAAGTTATTATTTATGGAAATTAATTTTACACTGTTATGAGTTAATTTTGGGGTAAAATTAATTTTTTTTAGTCCAATATAATTTTGATTTATTTATCCATGGAGGACTTACAAGAACAAATTTACAATTTCATGAAATATTCGTTCATGAATTTTCTTGTTTCGAATGAACAATTAGGTTTTTTATATTTTTTAATAAACAATAAAAGAAAAGTACATTGAAATCTCATTAATCCAAAACTCACAGAACTACTCAAAACTTTGGAATTAACGAAATTTCGGATTTTCATTGATTATTAACGAAATTTCATTGTATTTGCTTGGTGTTGCTCGACGTCAATCTCTGCGTGTGGTGACATCATCGCTGCCACCAGAACGATCACCTCTGCTCTGTATACGTCATCTACTGCCATCGCCAACACCTCAGGCGTCTGGAAAGCGCGGTTTTGTGGTTCGTTGCGCGACTTTCGATGAGGAACGCGCCTCCCGAAAGTTTGAGTTTCCGAAACAACCTTTGTTTTGTTCTCGGAGTCCCGAAGCCTGGGATATGCATGGCGTGTGTTGTTGCAATGGAACTCAATGAAATATCTCTGGAATTTGTTATGAACACGAGATGCAATGGACCGCTTTATAGCTTTCGCGTTGATTTCTCTCAAACAGTGTTGTGGCAGTGAAATTTTCTTTGGCGATTTCGGAACCGTTCAATTACACATTACTTTTTTTAAATATATTTGTACAATTTTTTTTGTAGTTCATGGGGTATATGAAGACATCTGAGATTATTCCATTCAAAAAATTTACAAGGGTAATTCATGATACATGAGAAATTTTACAAAATATTTTAGTTGTAGCATAAAGTGTTCCCCATTTCATTTAATCACGGGTGGTAATCTTCAACATTCAAGCTTTCCTAGCCATCTATTTTGAATGTGAACCATATGATTTTGTGAAAATTTTAGAGTTTCAAGATAGGAATTTTAATTGTATTTCTTGAGGTTTATCTAAACTAAATATTTTAAAGTACCTCTTCATTATTTTTAAAATGAAAATTTTATGTTGTGACTGCATATTGTGATAGAATAATAACATACCTAAGAGCTTCNAGTTGGCGTCAAAAGACAGGGAAAAATGGAGGAGGCTTGTCGAGGAGGCGAAGGTCCATTTGGGACTGTAGAGCCAACTGAAGAAGAAGAAGAAGAGCTTCCGAATCAAAATATTCGATTATATTAAAAATATAAGTCGATCTATTCCGGAATTCTGCAATTCGTTATCTATTATTTATCCCACTGAATGTCGATATGAAAAAATAATCATTTGAGGAGAGATCAGTCTAGACATTATCCCATAATCTAGACACTAGGCACTCTCATCTATTCCAGTGGAGAATATTTACACTTCTTCGAAATCATCATACAATCTTTAATCTTTTCAGATTCGCAACTAATAAATAATTTTCATAAATCAACAAATCCTTACAATAAACAGACACATAATAATATTAGTTGGTTATTGTTGTTGTTACAAAATTGAACGTTGTCGAAGGGAACATAAGCGACCATATTACTCGGCCACCGAGGAGTTACAGAATTTCAGCTCTGGTGACTTCGTTGGAGGAGGTGGATATTTTCCTTAAAGTGTACCGCTTATTTGACAGTCGGGTCGTCATATTGTATCATTAATACCAACATTAAATTATTTTTGGCAAATGGAGCATTTAATCGGTAATTATTCCAAATGAAGCATTTAATGGCTACCCGTAGAGTAATGATTAGTGCTCTTGCCATAAACTCGCCTATACCTCTGGTTCAAAAACCATTCGTTTCAAGTTCACTTTGGTGAACATAAGTCAGCGGCAGGGTTTCTCTGGGTACTATCATTTCCCTTTAGATTCATTCCACCACAAAATGGATCTGATACACTCGAACTTGTAAAAGTATGTCCTGTAAAAGAAACAAAAGGAAAAAGTAGATCGTAGGAACAATTGTAAACATATTTACGATCACAGTCACAATTCTATTGACCTTCAACAGTCATGCCAACAAATAATATGTGAAAACAATTTATTGCATAAAATACATT
The DNA here is from genome assembly GCA_002313205.1 of Laupala kohalensis. Lineage (NCBI taxonomy): Eukaryota > Metazoa > Arthropoda > Insecta > Orthoptera > Trigonidiidae > Laupala > Laupala kohalensis. The sequence continues at coordinate 1,209,706 of NNCF01126858.1, read as the reverse complement.
TCTAATAATTCCATTTTTTCGAGTGAGGTGGCACCATAACTTGAGTAAAAAAACTCAAGAGATAAACTACAATCCAACGTTCGCAGGAGTATTCTAAAACTTCCCATTGCATAAATTCCTGCAATAGCATCACTGCTGCAGTTGTTCGGTTGAGCGTTCAAGAACACGTCGGCGAAAAAGACCATTCCGAAGATCGTTTCCGTAAATCATGGACGAAAGAAGCGGCTGTGAAAGACAGCGGGGACCTTGAGCGTGCAGGGAGCACCGACCCCCTCCACTGACATTCCCGTTCGCAAGGCCAAGCCCGTGGAGCAGGTCTGTCCCACTCAGAAACAAACGTCACTCCACTCGGCCCTGACAATGGGGACTTGACACAAACGTGGGTCTCATTCGTTTCCGTGCCTTTTGTTTACAATTATTTACAGTCGAGCGCAACGGAAAATGAAAACACCGCGAATCGATACCTGAGTTTCGTAGTTCAGATGACTTGGGGGAATCGGTAGAACCAAAATATTTGACCTCGACGCTTTCATTTCAATTAAACATTTGAATTAAGTAGGAATTGATTTATTTGCAAATTCATGGAATACCCTCGCGATCAGTTCAATACTCAAGTCACTATACAGCAATCTTTCTTTTCGAACAAAATTTATACGAACCAGTGTTGTGTAATCACGAACATGTTAATAATTATTAATAATATAATTATATTATCAAAATGTAGTTGATAACTAGATACGACCATGTAGGGGACAGAAGGCAACTTTATACTCCGGAAGCAAGCTAGGAACCATTTATTGACCATTAATAACATACATCCATTAAATAAAAATGAACTCGTGTTAAAATTAAAACACCGCAATTATATTCTATTGTGAGATTGGCCTCGAGTACCTGAAGAAGGTACGTGCATATTCAGGGATTTGTATTTTTTAGTAAAAGTGAGTGTTTTATTGAACCCTGTACGGAGTAATTCCTTTTGAATAGCACTCCATAAACAAACCTCCCAGTGCTATGAACAGTCGAATATAAATTATTTACATCACAGAAAGTAGGACAAATTAAATATACGATAAATAAGCTGTTCTTCATACTTACGGCTTCATTGAAATTCACAACACCTTTTACCAGTTTCGAAGAAATGAGTATCTATTAAGTTCTTCGAAGAAGATAAGAAAGTCGGCATATTGAAAGAAACAACTCGGTGAAGAGGAAATAGTAAGTGGGTGTTGATTACATCTAAATAACATATCTCACTTGAACTTGTAAATAAGTATTGGTCAGATTTTTATGATGATTGCTTTAGAGACGTGATATAAGGAGAGAAGAAACCTTTAAAAAAAGAGAGCATTTACAAGCCAGTAAAACCCTCCGAATTACATCAATGAATTCGGGATTGGCACAAATGGGTTCTTTCCTGTTGAAATTACGTGGCAAGTTTTACACTCCTGATAAGCTGGTGTGGTAAATACACTCATTATTTATCGCCTTTCAATTGAATATTAATTTTATGATTAATGATGACTATCTCTGTATGTTTTCTAGTGACTTTAGATTGGTAATTGTCCATAAAACATGATCGCACTACTTAAGATGAAATATATAGGTATTTTACCTTTTCCAATAAGACGTAATATTGCTTTATCTGCAACGAAATATATTTTGTTTCATGCCACGGCGCATATATTTCTCTAAGAGGTGCCTTTTTTGTTGTTCTTGCCCTAATCGTTAAAACAGATATGAAGAGAAATTATGCAGGAATCTAATTTACATCATACTATATATGATTTTATTGAAATACTGTTCAGTCGTTAATTTTGCGTTATTAATCAAATAATTGTACCTTATGTTGCCACTAAACAATTTAGTAGCATCCGAAAAGATTTAAACGTATAGCCATGTACAACAAACCCCGAATAAAAATAAGATATTCGTACAGAATTAAAGTCATAAAGTGAAGAAAGGAGATTGTTATGACATATCACTGAGAAAGTACCTACTGAATAACTACAAACTTTATTCTTATTCTCTCTTCGAAATAATTTTTTACGTGCGTTTAAATCATAAATCTGAATAATAAATGCAAAACAAAATTGAGAAAAATCCACACTAACCCATAACAGGTTCCAAGAACAGTCGAACTCCGTAATTTATTTGCTGGGGCGCAAAAGATGTTTTCCTGTCGATCTGACTCCCGAGTAGACCTTACACTTTTACAGCAAGTTGAGTAGGACTGGAGTCAGTCTAAACGTCGAGAAACGTATCTCGTCCAGTCAGCAAGCAGCTCAGCGTTCTACCCCGTAAGCAACGCTAAAGCCCGATTCACTTTTTCAATTTTCGCACGATCAAGAATTTATTTAATCTTGCTTTGTACGTTTGCACATCTAGAGTTTACGTCTGGTGGACACTGCAGTGATGGTGACGAGTAGAGCTAATTTTTGCGTATGCGTCATTCATGTCAACATGCAATCGAGACCATCTCACAAGGAGAGGGTCTGATTGGGGTTTTCGCTGGGTTTCCCTCAATCGCTTAAGGTTCAGTACCGGGATGGTCCTCAGCTTGTTTTCCCAGTAGTAGATACAGCAAATACCCTCCCATTCAAACTAATTTTGTAATGATATTGTAAATATTTTTAAAGTGGTTAGGCGTAGAGCAGACCTCGGTCTGAGTCTCGCCACTAATAAAGTCATTTATTTATTTATTTTATTTATTTATGTAGGGAAATAACATTTGGTAATGGTAACATTAGATTGCCACTAAATTAAAATAATAGCTCGCACTATCCAACTAAGAAAAAACTATTCGAACATTTGTTTTAACTTTTTTTTACCAAATTAGGTATCAGACGGTTGATGAAGTTAGACTCTGAACCCGTTTAAGGTGCAGAGTTAGATTCTCGGTATTTATTGTATTATTAACGTCTACCATAATATTTTTATCAGAAATCACATATTAAAATTCAATGGAAGCATAGAATCTATCTGATACTGATCACTTCTAAGTTATGTATAATATATTTTGATACCTGATACCTCCGCGGCCGGGATCGACGAGCTTTAATACGATGTTCGAAATGTTAGCTTTTAATATTTCGACGCGTCGTAACCTGGACAGCTTAAATCCCATATTAAATCCCATATTATGATATGTTTTGTGTTTCTGACTTTTTGTTCATTGTTTTGGTTTTTGTTCTTCACATGTACTGTGCAACAATTACTCATGTAGTCATGATTCATGTTTATTAATACCTGAAAATGATTTAAGGAGAGGTCGAAACGTTGTTTGAAAAACGTTAAAGACTACATTTAAGATCGTCAAATAAAGGTTTACAATTCCCAGTGTTTATTTTTTCCTAAGAATTATTTTTGTTATTAAATTTTGTTTCTGAAATGTATGATTCTGTATTTCAATATATTTATATTTCTTCAATATACTTTATTCCATGGAAAAGGAATTCCCATGATTTTTTTTTCATTTTTCTTTATTGTTTTTTGTTAAAGATTGTTTGCAAAAAAGACTTCCCATAAAATCGTTCGGTGTCTTTGGAAAAAAACATCAAAATTAATAGTAAATGTTGTCAAGGCAAATGACAATACTGTAACAAAATTTTGATATTATTTTGGAAGCTCCGACTCCATACGTAGTACTCCAAGTAAAATACCGCATAAACACTATTGAAAAAACTTTAAGATACAAATTTTTTTTTTTTTTTNNNNAGCGGTTATTATATTAAGAAAAATTAATAATAATGAATTCAACAATTTGTGTATAGAATATACAAGTAGAGATTTCGTGGAATTACATCGCAGCACCCACATTTTAAAGAAATAATTGATCACCACACTAAACCTACCAAATAAATTTTCCTCTTTCATACACACACACTATATATATATATATATATATATATATATATATATATATATATATATATATATAATTAGTAACAATTTCTACATAATCAGTAATAAAATAAATAAATAAAGGAAATCCTTGTCTAAACAGTTTTCACCCTCGAAATCTAAAATAGCTTTAATAACATAATCTACTAAAATTTTAAAATATTATATAAGTTATTATGAAATTGTTAGGTTTTAATGATCTTAATATATCAATTTTCCTTTGTGGGAGTCATCATATGTTATCAAATTTTCTTACATAATCAAGATGTGCATAGATAAGTCACTTTTTCGCCACACAGCAATTTGATACATTTTAACTCTCTTAATATTCTTCATTCTTTTACTGTGATTGTGATTTGTTCACCCAGGTTCAGATCTGAATTGAATCATTTGAAACATTTACAGGAAGTTTCGATACTGACGATTATTAATCATGTTACGTCGAATGAAAATGGGAGACGGGACCGGTGTTCGAACCCGGGAACTTTAGCTCAGCGCGCTCATGTGCCTACCGACTGCGCCATCCCGTTCGCCTCTCGGTCCCCGAATTAGTATATGAACGAATAGGAATTAGTATATGAACACCAGTTGCAACGTCAACATATCAATGGCAACTTAGTATTCTGAGAATGTTCTCTAACAAATCAAATGGCTGCATTATGTAGAAACAAAACGCTGCAAGATCACGTTATCACAACTGAAATGTAATCAACTCCACACGTCCAAATCATATACTATCACACCGTAACTGAAGCTACTCTCCAAGAGCTTTGAGTGTTCAGTGGGTCGTGCCATCCATTCTAATTGTCTCTAGTTACAGCAATCATTCGAAGGGGCGTATACAAAAGAGTAATTCTGGCAATTTTAAAGTCAAATAGCTGAATCTATCATAGCATCAAATCTAAACGATTAAGTGGGGGATAACCACGCTACAGAATCGAGGTGTTGTGTTTCCGCATTAGTAACTTGATCGGATCCCTCCGAAAATCCTTAATTATCTTATCCTTGAAAGGAGCGACCTCAGAATGAGTAATTATGTCCATGTGTCCGTGGTTGTCTGATCGAGATTTAGCGACGTAGGTGAATGGTCACAGTGACATCAAATCTCTTCCTCGTATTTCCGAATAAGGCACGCTATATTTTACATACCTCAAATATAATATTTTTTAAATGAAAATATCAAGTATCATTTGAAATTAAATAAAATTGCATTGTAATAAAAAATTGTTTTTAAAGCGAGAATTTCACTTTCCATGAAATATATTACTATAAGCGAAAATAGATGACCATTAATTTTACTGAACTTTGTCGAGGTCTTATAAAAATCCGAATTCCCTGTCATTACATTCTTACTTTCATTACTTCATAATGCTTATAATTATACTCTAAAATATTCAATCTGAGAGTGTAAACAAAGCTCTGAAACATATCTGCAGGCCCAAGTAGTGAGTCATGTCCAGATATTCCATTTGGCGCCTCATTCACATATTAAAGCACGATTTTAACCATTCTTCGGTGTCCTTCGCACCTAACGACTCATAAAAATGAAAGTAAGCGCTTAAAATTAACGTGCCATAGAAAAAACCTGGGGTTTCNATATATATATATATATATATATATATATATATATATATATATATATATATATATATATATATATACAATCATCGATTTATTTAACCCATCAATGGGAGAAACTGTTATTGAAAGTCTTTAAATAGAAATTGAGTTCTTCAATGTCTATCAATTTTATGTAAGTATTAAAATATACTCAAAAAAATTGGATAAATGTAGTATGTGGATCTCTTTACGTGAAACGCAAGAAAATAGTCTATAACCCTCGCTGATAATTTTCACATCATCAGTTTATTGTATCAAAAAACAAAACTGTATTCCTAATTCACATAAGAAAAGAAACGATTAACAAAAGTAAAGAATATTACCCACCAATACTACAAATCAACCAACATGAATTTATTAATTATTTTCTAAATATCCATGGCGATTTGAGAAAGAATATTAGCTGAAAGTGCACACAAACCAACGTGGATGTGGTCATGTAGTTGGTATTAAATCACAAACGATTTTTAATATGTGAAATTTCTTGTAAATAGGTGAAACGTAATGAAAATATTGAGTGCATTGTTTTGACTGAAATTTATCAATACACAGAAAAAAACTATTAAATAAAAGAACTTAAAATTTTAAGGAGATTTTGCATTTGTATCGTACAGGCTTAGTAAAGAAAGGATTTTTGGATGATCATATTTCACGTATACAGAGTCAAATGTCCTGGAATGTCCTGAATGACCTCCACTGCAGTCATTACACGGAAAAGTAGATCGTCCTATGACTCCACAGGGGTCTCGTAAACAATACTCTTCATGTAACCGCACAGGAAAAAGTTCAGAGGTGTTCAATCGGGCGATCGTAGTGGCCAATGAATCGGTCCACCGCGACCTATCCACCTGTCCCCGAGTGTTTGATGAAGGTGCTGACGGACGTCGAGTGAAAAGTGAGCTGGCGCGCCATCATGGTGAAACCACATCGTCTGACGGATATGCAATGGCACATCCTCTAAATGCTGTACCAGTACGTCTTGCAGGAAGGTCAAGTAGCTGTGACCCGTTAGACGTGGCGGTAGAATACACGGGCCAATCAGACGACCATGCATAATACCAGCCCACACATTGATACCGAAACGATGTTGAAATCGATGGGTATGTGTGGCATGAGAGTTTTCCTCATTCCAAATGTGGCTGTTACGACGGTTGAGCAGACCTTTGTTTGTGAAATGCGCTTCATCTGTGAAAAGAATGATCAAAGGAAAGTCTGGAACGTCGACACAACGGTGTAGGAACCACGCGTAGTAATCGGCGCGTGGCGCAAAATCAGTTGGATCCAATGCCTGCACCTTCTGAAGGTGGAATGGGCGAAGTTGTTGTCATGGAGAACTCGCCAGACGCTGCTCTGGGATACATCTACGGCATCTGCGATGTTGAGGGTACTCGTAGACGGGTTCTGGTCGACCAGTTAGAGGACTTCCTCTTCCACTTCAACAGGGCAGCGCGTCCGGTCACGACCACAATCCGCTCTATTAGCCTTGAAGGTGCCGGTTTCCCGAAGACGTTCTTCCAATCTTGCAAAACTGGCATGTGATGGACGGGCACGACCCGGAAGTCATTCGTGATACAGGCGTTGTGCTAATCGACCATTTTGTACACTTTCACCGTAGATAAGCAACGTTGGTGTACTCGGAAAACGTGTACTCCGCCATTTACTAATGCACTGTCTTTCTCGATCGCTCAGTGGCAACTGATGTACATGCGCAACAATTCATTGGATTGTTCTCTGATGAGACGTGATATGACGTCACACAAGACAACACGAGACACCGTCCTCTGTCAATGTGTATTGCCTTCTACCGTTCAAAATCGTTTTATGAACATGGGTCCGGACATGTGTCTATTACCAAATATTGCTGTTTTGAGTCCCCTCTACAACACCTATAACTGTGTAATAGGAATTCTGAATCATCCTGTATATGTAACGCGCTCGTTTGGACGAACTACAGATCTGAGAAAAAACGTATACGATAAGGTTACAGGAAATTTTGTAATGGAAAATTCGAAAACACATTTCTATAGGAATGTGTGTAGGTCATGTCATACCCTAAGCAAAAAATGAAAAGATTTTATTTCTCGAGACTTTTTATTCTTATGGAATGAATGAAAGTTGAAATTCGTAATTAGCACTTCAAGAAACATACATGTGCAAAAATTCTTAAATTCTTCAAAAATTTCAGGGAACTTGCTGGAGCAAAATTCAACTCACTCTAAGGGGCAAACACTTTAGTCTGATGAAGAAAACGTAGGTGGGTAAGTTTCAGATACTTCACTCTAGTTCATTTTTAGACATTATTTTTCTGGATAACTTTCGTCCAGGTGAAAATGGCGACGAGTCGGGAATCGAACCTGAGATTTCGGCTTACTTTTCTTTGAAAAGTGCGTGGTTAATGTAAAAAGAAAGAACCTAAAAAGGTAATTTTGTTTTTGAAGTACTATTTATAATTAATTTTATAGAAATGGAAAAGTTGAAATTCCAAATCAACACCCCTAAAAATTAAATTCCTAAGTTCAGGACTTCTAAACTTAACTCAAAAACTCTCATAAAATTGCTTCAAAATTTCCTTCAAATATTAAACATTGTAGAAAATTTTACCTAGTTTCTTTTAATCCAAAAACAATTAATATAAAATGTATTTACTTTACATGGAATAAATTAAAATAAGTTTTAAAAGATATTTTCCTTTCTGGGAAACTTTCTGAAAGAGACAAAGTTGAAATTCGAAATCAGCAACCACAATAACATAAAAGAGAAAAAAAACTTTCCAAAATTTCTAAGGTACTCTCCTTTTCAAACACAGATTCAGGATTTAACATCAAATAGTATCATTTCAACTTACACGAAAATTTAATATATGATATATCAGTTTTGAACATTAAAAAAAACAGATAAAAAGAAAGAATTCACATTACGGACCAGATAAACCAACGATATGGACTAGATACTTTTACGGACCTCATTTAATAGTTAACGTTTAAACGCATAAATATAACTTTTGTAATACAATTCATTGTACATGATTAATGTATCTTGAAAACCAATAAATTAGTGTGTGATAAAATGTGATACTTTTTTTTTTTTTCAAATCAAAACCAGATCCAAGTTGTTTGCCTCAGTTCAAAAGACCTTGAACTTCTCAATAACCGGCCTTTGTCTTGACAGTAGGACGACGCCTACTTTGAAATCTCTCACTCATGCTGAAGTAATATTAATGCATTTATGTTCCCATTACGATAGGTAATCCTAGAATTGTTACAAAGAATTCGACTTCCTCGATCAGTACATTTTACGTTCGATTTATTATTCCTGTTAATAATAATGTGTGCAACTGTATGTACAAAAAGGTGTTGCAATGAGAAGAAGCAATTTTGTAAGATCCACTTTGACACGCGATATTTGATTGCCTTCCAAGGCCCTTCATGACAGGTCGTAACCATATCGTTATGAAAGTACTATCCAGCTTTCAGCTTTTTATAGTAGTATTCGTAGTTTGTAAAATGATTAATGTAATCGTAAAGTGTCTGTGAAACACTAGGACTGCGGTAATGACTACCATTGATGTTGAACATCCCATTTGTGGTGTTTAATCCCCTAATAAACACTGTTTATAATTAAAATGTTGAACCATAAGCTCTTTCTGTAATGTGTTTTTCTATATTCCTAAAACTTTTTTGTGTTACTAAGAATACTTTTTCATTCGAAGTCTATGGACGATCCATAGATGGGCTAAAAAGTTCATAACTCCTCAATTTGAAACTTACTCAGGATAAAGTTGTACTTGATTGAAAAATGTTCTTAATTCCATGTAAAAACATTAATGTAACTTTCTTTGCGGATTACAAGTTATAATTAGAGATATCCATGAGTTTTGTATTAAATATTTTTTCTATAATCTCCCTATACATATTTGTGCGTACATATTTCGAAAATAACACTACTGTAATTTTTAATTTTTTTTATCATGACATATTTCTTGTAAGATATCTCAATACGACTGTGCAATTCTTCGAGAGTGGAAGAACATAAAATGATTAGACCCATTCAAAAAAATTCATCATAAGAAATAAGTTAAACCATATCTAGTCTTTTTTAGAAACAAATCATGTCTGGCGTTTTTAGAAACTTTCTAGAAATTATATTGAAAAGTACTTCACCTAAAATAGAGAACAATCTATATATTTACATAATAGCATTAACGTTTATTCAGGAATCTCTATAAGTATCAAAACACGATCGCATTTATCCTCAATCGTTGAGATACAGTACGACAGTAAATCGTTTTCATCCCTACATATTAACAGTTGCCTCCTAGCCAAGAAAAACTGTCTCAAGGATAATTTGTAATTGGACTCTTACATCACGTTGTATGAATTTAAATCGGAACATGGAGGTATTCCCATTTGCATGTGCAAGAGAAAACAGAATATTCGTGTAATAATGTACAGCTGGGTGATGAATCTTGGATTCTAAAATTCAACTTGCATTTAAAAATACATTTTCATATGGATGACACACCACGACACAGAGACTGATGATAGGTGTTCAAAATTATGTTTCTGTAATACTAGAATTATTTCCAAGAATGTATATTAGTAACAACTTACAACATTACACAGTATTAACCTTAATCGTTTACACAAAAAAATATCATTTTTATTATACAAACTTTAAATTTATATTTTTTTCAACTTTTAATTTTTAATTAAAATCGGCAATTATATTAAATATAAAATCAAACCTATTACATGATGCATTTTCATTTTATAGGAATTTATCAATTACATTTTTTTTGGTCAAATCGTCGATTTGTCCCTTTTACATTCCATTTTATATTCTGCCGCTTGATTGTAACAATTTTCCAGATATATTAAAGTATGTATTTTTTAAATAAATATACTACAAATTGATTCAGGTAATACTAAATATCACACAAATTTCTGAACTATTGTTTATTCTTCAAATATTGTATATTACAAATAATAACCAATATTTCTTTTTCTTATACCTAAAATAATTTATCACAATAAACTTGTCAGCAAAATTCAAGGAGTAGAATATCTCCCGTTATTCTTCTTGATATTTACTCATTATTTTTCTATTTTCTTGGTCTACATTCGGTGTCGTGACCGAAAGAATTTTGCTGAGCGTCCGATAGATTATACTCGACATTTCTTCCCAATTTATTTAAATGATATTTAACATATTCTATAGGAACATACGTGTTATTAGAGAAAGCATAAATTTTTTCTAACCTCCATGTCAACTTTCATAGCCCTGGTAAAAACCTAGAGAAGAAAATACTGTTAAGAACTGGTAAAAATAGATCGGAATTCCGTGAGATGCTATTTCATGAATCGTGAAGAACAGAAATATTTCTTCATGAGCAACCTCATGTAAATAATGTCCTGTCTCTTTCATCTAGAGATTTCCTTTAATTTCGAACGGGGAATTCATGTATCATGGTTGCGAGTAGGCAATACACTCGTATGTGACCTAATAGCAACTAGATCTTTAACCTCAAAACAGGTATTTGGGTCTGATGAAGAGTGTGGATAACATGAATGGGAGAAGAACGAACACTTGGAAACGATGAACTAATAATGAAACTGGTTACTCGCATGTAATCTATAATAGAAATCAGAAATTTGCGGTAAAGTCAGGTAGTCAGAAGGTGTACGTCAACAGAGTGGAACGCGCAATGGCATTTACGAGATGTTTGAAGGCGAATGAATGCTAGCAGAGCAGCACGGTGACAGGGGTGACCGGCTGGTAGATTGTTTCCCTAATGAGGGCAAGTAGCCTTGTTGTGTACTCTTAATTCAGGAAATGTATTTAAGTTAGAGGATACCATGTGACTCAATGCATAAAATATAGAATGCATCATAAGATATTCAATAGTCATTTAACTTTGAACAGACGAAAGGTATGTCGTCTTCTTATTAAATTATATTAGGTACTTTAAAGGATGATGCACATGGAATACAGGCTCTTCCAAGCTTTTTTGGTTTGATTACGCTACAATCGTCCTCGCTGACACCATCCCAATAAAATATAAGGACAACGACTCAAAATTATGACAGAAGGGTAATTGTCTTGTAACCTGAAATGATAATCAGATATACGGGATTCGGTCCCGTAATCTTCGGGTTATGCACTTTTAACTTATGACGCCATGAGAAGTATTTCTATTGTCCACGGTGATTAGAATGAATAAACCTAAAGATCACGATTGCTAAAGCCGAGAAAGTCCAGCAGACATTATCCCATAGGATATCCACCGCATACCATTCGCTTCGCTATTCTATTTCACTTTCATTAACTATTTCAGCGAATTCATACATTGTTATTTCTGTATTTAATTATGGATTGTGTGTAGTAATCATCATACATTTATTAGAATAAATAACTTTAATAAGTACACTTCCGAAAACTTATTTCCAAAACATCTGTGAGGGAAAATCGAGAAAATTCAGAGATATAAATAATTTCTTGTGTGTATATATTTAAAATCAATGTGACGCTTCACACACGCTAAATCTCTAGTTGTATTATATTAAATAACATGTGGAAAGCTTGCAATAAGGTATTTAATCAGAAAATTCCTCGTAAACAATATTTAAGAAGAACTTTATGCAAATTTAAGTCTGCAAATGTTATAAACATTATAAGGACATTCCAAATGATGTTTGAATTTGATTTGACACCAAACACAAACAATTACGGTGTTTTAAGCTACTACTTTAGCAGCACATAATGTAGAACTCGACAAATTCCCCGTAAAAGCAGGATACGTAAACCTGAAATCTGCAATGAGTTATTATGCATATTTAATTAAAATTACATTTCGGAAAAGAATCCAAGAAATTTCAGAAAAGAATTCGCTCAACTGTAACAGAGTAAAATATTTTCACGTCTTTACTATGTTGTTCAGCGACATTTTTCAGAATTGACTATTTTTATATTTTTATTTTATTTTTTAAATATTTTATACGTAAAAGTTTCTCATTAATTATAAAATAAAGCTGAAAGATGCAACATTGATAACTTAGACTCTTGAGAAAATAAACAATGATAGGAAATTTAAGAATGGTTTTGTATTTAAGTTCATTTCCTTGTTAAAAAGTAAATAATTTATTAGATTCCTTTTTTTTCTAAAACATAATTCTGTGAACATAAAAATATTTTGGTTAAAATTTATCGCCATGAAATAAAAATATTCATGTATATTTTTCTTACAGTAATCAAAAGTGTTATACATCATAATACTAATTACTGCTCATAACATAACTGTAAGAAAATATACGAAAAAAAAATATTTTCGGAAAGAAAAGTAGGAGAAAAATTCGTTCGATGCCCTCAGCAGCATAATTCTGAGTTCTTGCAGTCTTTAAACGAAATGTTTGGAAAATGTTTTAAAAATACAATATTTTATACAACAATTCTCTTGTTGATACACCCTTTACCAGCAAGGGATATTATAGTACCATGCCATTAAAGTGAGTTAAAGATATGACATTTAAGAAGCAAAACACAAGTTTTATAGTTGTCACTTATATATGAATCTTCACGTTACTCAAAAAAATAAATTTTATTATCGGGAAATATCACGAAATGTAAACCAAATGACGAGTTGGAATATGAAGAAAAAAAACGTATTTCAGTAAATAAAATTTTATTTCGTTCCATTGTGAGGAAGAAATAGTTTCGTTGTTTTCATGTCTGCGAATCTTTTTTGTTTGTCCATTTTCCATTTTACGATCGCGTTTATTGTTTGCTCACGATGTTGAAGTGATGCTATTAATGATGTGGGTTAGTGATATTGTGTAACATCTTTTATCATCTATTTTCTTCAAATCTTTGTCAGGAAATTATTTTGGGATAATTGATGTTATTCTTCACTTAATTCATTTAATTTTAATATTTTTTTTCAATACATGAGACATTGAACTAAGTGTACACCCCTGATACATGTGAATCAACCAACCATTGAGAAGCTGCAGTGCATGTGGGGAGAGATTACGACGTGAGAATATTGCGCAGTTACATCCTACGGTAAATAAGCGGAGAATACCAGGCCAGGGATTTTGCGATACGTGAGATTACACTTTATATTCCACGAAATATTTGAGCATTACACTTTGTGAAGAAATGTTGCTATTGTCTTTCTTCCAAATCTACACATGGTCTAGAGTAACGTTATAACAATGGCAATAACAATGAGTACCATCACCATCATACTTTTCAATCGGCTATTATATTCCCCTTTACGTGTTGCCTATTAACTGGTTTGTTTTCATGCTTCAGTAGCTCACATTTCAATCGGTATGCATCACGGGATATTGTCGAGGTATTTTGACTGTGAAAGTTAGTTAGTGTCGCATTCAATATCCAGGTCATTCACCTGACTTACAGGAATTTTCGTTTTTATTATTTTTTCCTAAACTTATTTGTTGGTGAGAATAAAGTCTTTCTCAACACATTAGTAAATAATTCATCTGTTATAGCAGTCATATTTCTTAATATATTTTATGATAGAAAAATTAAATAGTATAATTCCTCATTTTAAAAAAATATTTAATGTTTTTAATGTTTAGCATTAATATAAAATGTTGTCATATTGTAATGTATGGTGGAGTAATTACGGACACAATTCTGTTTTTTTTTCACCGGATATGTCACGATTCTGTCATCGTAGATTTATAACACCAAGTTGCGCTATAGCCCAACGTTTTGTGAAAAATTTTGATGTAAAATGCACCATAACTCGCGGGTCGTAAAAAACGTTTCGCGGGCCGCCAGTTGGGCAGCGCTAAGTAAATGCATCATGTGGTAATTTTCTCCGTGATTCATTCGATGGTTATGTGGTAAAGCATCTGGATTGTGTATTTGGTTATACTTTGAGGAGAATGGATAGTAATTTGAAATAGAAGGGACGAACAATCTATATCGTATTTGATAAGTTTCTAATGGAAGTCAGAGAAAAACCTCCTAATCTCAAGGTATTATCTGTACACAAGATCCCAGCTCTGGGTAAACATTCCAACTCTGGGTAACTTTTGTGCCTAGTTTTGAGGTAATAATAATCTTTACACTTCTAAAATATTGAGAATCTGTCATAAGATCGCCTGATGGATGAGTTAAATCTGAGATTGGTCTCACCAAATTAAAATAACGAAGTGTCTGAATATTTAAACATTGTATTAATTATGATAATCTTCTGTGAAATTATGCCTTTTATAAACCTTGCTGGCTATCGATTCAATATGTTCTGGATAAAGAGATGAGAATCATATTTATCTAACAGAGGCCACAGAGCCGTGAGGTGTACCAGATACTTTGTATTTGTAGTTCATGACTGATTGTGATTTAGTAAATCTCATTAGTGTTCATTCTTTAAGAACTTTTTTTTCTGGCCAATCATATAATTAATAAGAAGTGAAGTTCATCAACTCGCCATTTAAGATTTGTACTCGCTGTGTACGACCATAAAGGTAATCGGCAATAAATGGGAACATTGGATAGTCAACACCTAGTAACTTCGGTGAACATTTATGTCAGCACAATCTAAATCTTTCGAAAAAATTGTCAAGATGACATGCCACTGATGATTAGTTTCTCACTGAACACAATGACATGATATTTTTAGGAGTGAAGCCATAACGTTCCATAAACACATACTTAAACATGTGCTTTTTTGAACTACCATAAAAAACATGATGCTGTTGTAGTTGATATATAGAGGACAGGTGTATAGTTCTATACATCAGAATTACTTCACTTCTTGATAAGCTTTTTCTAAAGTGGAACATATTAAACGACAGAAATTGTGACTATATAATCGGACCACACTGAGAGTAAATAAGTAAATTATGAATGTAACAACATGAAATGTAAAATGTAAAAAAACGCACTAAAACAATTAATACACATTAGATATAATTTTGCGTGAAAATAATATTACTCTTTGAAGTGAAACACACTGTAATCGTTGAGTCGATTAACAGATATTATTACTTTCGATCAGTCTAATAAGAAGCGACGAGCTAATTTGAAAAAGAAATGTTGTGTTATTTAAAAAAGAGGAGTTCGTTCAGCCTCCCTTGTCATTCCAAACGCAAACCATCATCATGGCACCATCGTGTAGTCTATTCTACAAGTAGCTCAATATCTTTCATATCAACATAAATACATCGTTTATTTTTACTAAGGTCAACTTTCAAATACTGATTTAAAACTCTGGAAACTGAAACGTACGAATTTAAAATGAAACGAAAAGATTATTTCAATATGATGTTGCTGTTCATGTTCCACAATAATTTGAAAAATTAATAATTCTCTAGAATTTCCTTCGTCTTTTTTTCAATATGAATAATTTAGTAGAAAGACTGGATTTTTGAAATCCTAAAGAATGTGTATACTTATTATCGTGATGAAATACCTATTTTTCATTTCGTTAATTAAACTTGAAAGGAAGCTGTCATAAAATACCATATTGTTGAAACATTTCCTGAGCCAATATAAATAAATTGAAAGGAAATTATTTTATCGACGACTGAACTTCAGTTTTCATTTTTCTTCTTCAGGAACACAGAAATTAAGTTATTAAGCATACTGACACAATTTGATTATAATCACGAAAATCCCAAATCCACTGGGAATTTAATATCTTAGTCACTACTCGCGTGGCAATTGGCGTGGCAACGGAGGTGGTATCGGGACTCCCTGCTCTGCTGACCCTGGCAACCACTTTTTTGCGCGGTGCTTTCCGCGTCAGACCAGCGCAGAGGGCGGCGCGGCGACGGAAGTGCGTAACTCAATCTTCGCGCCCACGAATGACCGAAAACAGCGACGACAAGGTGCAGAGCGGCGCGGGGATGGCGAGGGGCGTGTCTCGAGGCCCGGCCTCGGCGGTGACACAGACGGAGGCAGCAGCGGTGGCGACGGCGGTGGCAGCGGCCAAGTAGCGATGGATGCTGACCGTGGACGGGAGAGAACAGAAGTGCCGATGAAAGAGAGCGTGACGGCGATAATGAGAAGGTGTAGGTGCAACTGTGGAGCATGTGGAGAAATATTTTGCGCAGGAAAAAAAAACAGGTAGTGAACGGCAAGATGTAATGACACAAAAAGCAGTAATAGTGGCGGAAAAGGTGTTATGTGACAAAGGTAGGAGCGTTGTGCCAGGAAAGAATATCGGAGTTCTGGTTGTAGTGGTAGCTCTGGGTATGATTATAAACTACGGAAAGTACACAATGTCCGCAGTTGACACTGGCTAAGTCAGGGGCAATTTACAATTTAATGCACAGTAGAACCAGTTACGCGGAATGACATCATGAGGTGTTTATATATAATTTGCTACTGAAGAGAACGGTGTAAGTGGAGTAGAGGAGATGATGAAAGAAGAGGAAAGAAAAGGTAGTGGTAGGACAGCGGCAGACCCAATGGACACCGTTAGCTCTGACATTTGCCGAGCGCACCTCGTAACTTAACCTCGCAGAGACCTTGGCATTTCCACGTCAACCTGAGAGTAGGTATGAAATTTGGTGCACCTTGTTACATTATCTGATCGGAAGCGAACGAAGGGCGAACACACACATGACGATGATTCTATCATTGTAAGTAATCTAAATGAGATTCCATGAGATAGCTTCAAAGTAGAGGAAGACTTGAAGGATTTCGTGAATGCGGAATAATAGATTGTAATCGTGAGTATGCAGTAATTTCTAGTGAACGCGTTACTCTTCCCTTCGTTTCCTTTGCCTCTGACCTCGCCATTAACGGCGCACTGAACGAAAACAAAAGACAATAGGAATACGCAGTATAGGAGTCCGAGGTAATCGATGTGCAAGCACAAGAGGAAATGTATGCACGATGAATGTAGGCTTGTTTATGTTAAAACTTCGCTTAAAGATTCGATTTTCAATTCGTTTAAGTATATTCGCACATCCAAATTTGTAGGGGAAGTAACGCATAAAATAACTTGCATTCCCGGTGTTTGTTTGTATCTCTGCGTATCTTCGGTGAAAAAAAAATCAGACAAGTCTTTGTTAATGATATGTCGTGACTTGTCATGATATTTAAGTAATGTTATCTGCTAAGGATCTCTTATCGTTTCTTGAATAAGGTACATGCCTTAGAAAGTAATCGTAATCATTAGTTGACCTTGCTGAACTTTTCTAGCAGCCGTATGTAGGCAGGTGAATACCCGTTCCAACAAAAAATTTGTACACAAACCTCAAATCTTACGAATCATTTAATCGAGATAGGTATTAAGCTAATTTTCATTATGTCACCACTAGTTCCGGCAATTCAGAACTAAATCATGGAACAGACAGACACAAAACTGAAGTGAATTGAATTTATTTTTATTTTTCTCACAGCGTCAAAGCCTAGATGCATTCAGTAAGGGACTGTTCGTACTCTTAATTAGATGTAATTAGACGTAAGTTTATTCTTCCTAGAAAATAATCCAATTCCTCAGCCGCGCCTATGCGAATGACACGTTGGTGAAAAAGCAGTTCATTGAACCTACATGGTTTGAATTAACTGTATCATAATAGCATTTGAATTATCAATATAAAACACTTGTTGATGGTTAATCGCCAATTTACGTTTCTCTCACAAAAAGTTATAGAAGATGTAAATTTAAAGCAAAATATTAATTTATGTTATCTGAAATCTTATAATAGTACGCGATTGTGACTGATAAATTATGCATTGAACAAAATATTAAAATTTTCCATAAAACTTAACTTCTTTCAATTCACAATAGTCCTTTATCACTTAGAGTGAAACCAACAAAATTCCAGTTCAAAAACAGGCCGGGTGTTGTACACATTACTTGTAAATACCGAGAGCTTCTGACAGGACCCTTCGTCTCGTTCTCTAGGGAATTGAACTCTTCATCAAGACCATAAGGGGTTCGCCAGGGCTATTTGCACCTGCACCCTACGACCTCAGCCTAAGGACGAGCCGCATTCCTAACATTTACAGCGAATCTAGAGGTCACCGCCTCTCACCTTGGCTTCTTATCCACGTCCGATCTAAATTAAATATTATCCGTTAACAATTACGATACCTGCGATCTCGCTTCCATGAAGGTCAAACTGACTTGCAAAGTGATCTCACCTCATTTATCGATCACGCAAAAAGACAAAAAGTAACCTTCGAATGAAATATTTCTCCATGCAATGTCAAACTAATGTGATTTGATATTCAATGAAGTTTTGCGAAACATTGTTTTATGAATTTAAGGTATCAAAACTTGATATTAATGAAGTTCAAGTCTCTATCGAAGTTTGAATTGAGTACATATTTTTCATTTGAAATACTTTCGATTTTTTTTTTTTATATATATTTTTTTTGAAGAATATTCAAGACAATGCATTATTTTATAATTCACTAGGAGGTGCGAAACATGTCGTAGACATATTAAACTCTCAAATTCTGCCTTATTCACACGAACAGAATGCGGTTCACCAAGGGCATCATATGATTCATCAAAAATTTCATGTAATGATAGTCTCACAAGAATTCTTCCACATAATGACTTACAGTGTGAAGGTGAATGTCACCTGTCGTACAACACCAATATCACGGTTTTTATTTATTTTGATTCATAATATATGGAATCACGTTTTATTTATTTTTATTTATTTCTATTTATTTTTATTGATTTATTTTATGCCTTTTTGCGGTATTTCAAAATTTTTATGAGGAAAGATCTCACAATTAGAAGTAGATCAAATATTACTTATTTTCATTGTTCATCCTAGGGATTGCATTTAATTCTACATTATTAATAAATTATTATTATTGCTATAATAATAATTATTATTTCTTGAACTTTCTTCTCAGAGTTCCTGGTAGTTATTTCAGAAGGTGTTCAAGTAAATTCCAGTTCCCACTGAAGGAATTTTCCGGTGCTCACTTTTATGAATTACATGAGCCGTACCAAGGATGGATATTCTTTGGACTTCAGGTAGGTAGATGTTTCCAGGTAGGTAGATGTTTCCAGAAATTTTCTTTAGGTTGTGTTCCTGTGGCTGCGATAATTTATTATCATTAGTAGTAGTATTACTATGGGAACATTATTATTGGGGCATCAGAGCTTGCAAGTATCAATGTCATCATCTGCAACATCCATGTCATCGGGTCATACAAAAATATATTCTTTGAATTTGTAATATAGAAGCATACATCACTATTCCTAATTTCCTTCATACCGCAATGGGGTGTAGACACCGAAAGAAACTTCCTGCTCATTCTCGAAGTTCAAAATGGGTGACCTTTGGCTTCGGGAGTCAAGAACATGAACGCCTCCTGCGCGTCAAGTGCGTGAACTTCTCGCTTTCCTGTACGATTCTTCCGTGATCTTTGTGGTTCGCGCCTTCTCAGGGCGGGTAGTCGTTAGGATCGCGTCGCTTCGCTCCGAGGCCGTTCAACGCGCATACTGCGATCGCCACCCTCCTTGCCACCGACGACCACCAACAAGGGATGCGGGGCGCGGCTCTTCGCGAGGCCACAGTGACGCATGCGGCGACCACGCGACCACAGCGCGCGTGCCTTCGCCTCCGTCGCTAGCACTCTCAACCACCGGACAGACGCGCAGACCACTATTTGCGGCTATATAGATCAAAGTTTCTCAACCTTTTTTGCACGTTTGTTTTTAGTTGTCATGAAAACCCAAATATTGATAATATAATAGTGCGTTACATCGATACAGTATGATTCTCGAATTATCGTATAGTCGATACATGAGAATATATATCTACCTGCTTTAAAACAAATTTTACGCTCATTTCGAGTTTCAACTGTTATTCAAAACCTTTGGTAAATACCGAAGTGGTTTATTTTCTTAAGTACATTTCCGTTTCTAAACTGAACTAAAAATACATTAATATTATGCTCACGAATTCTGTCAAATATATAGGAAATTTTAATCTATTTTTAAACATTGTGACCTAAATCGTGACCTATTAGTTACGATTATTCATCATACAGTTCTAAATAGATTTTTATTTTCTTGCTCAAGGGAGACTAAACGACTAATAATTTAATCTGGCAGTTACCTGAAGTTTATTTTCCAGAAATATTTAAATTGTGGAACAGTGAATTTGAATGTTGGGGGAAGGATGTCCAATTTCACACTTGCCCCTCTAGATCTCCCGTTGGACTTTGTGATGACAACTGATTATACAGCTTTGATTTAATCAACGGGAAAAAATTTGATATAACTTCAAATTAATTAGGTCCAATATACATGAATAATACATAGTTTGGCTTTCTGTCATCACAACAGTTTTTAAACTTTTTTCTTTAAAAAATGGTTGGGGGAACATGTTTCATTGTCCAAACTTTGCCTCATTTAAAATTTTCCTAAAATAAATTTTATAAATTGTTAAAAACGTGCCAAATTGATCAAAAAACAATTCCTAGTTCAACAAAGATCAGAAACTGTTAAGAGCCAATTAGGTTAACAGCCAATTGCCCTGAAGGAGGACTAAGCAAAATGATCAAATCGTGGGTAGTTTTGTCTTCTGAGGCGCAGTTTGTACCGGATAACTAAGTATACATTGAATCCGACCTACATTTATTAGATAACCCAAAACGTATCATGTCTTTAGTTTAAAAATTACACATTTCTTATCTTGGAAAAAATAACACTAATGTCGAGATGATAAATAAACTATACATTTTATAGTCAAGTGTAGGTTACTTCGTCGGCTATTTATTAAAGACAATCGCATTCACAGAACGTAACAAAATTTAAGAAGTGCAAAGAAAGTGAATTTAACTGATAGCCAACAAATTATCCTTAAACTGAAAATATCCCAATAAGCTGAAATTTGGGGAAAGAAGGGAGCCTAAGTGAAGACCTAAGAGTTCCTTACGAAGAGTCCGCAATTAATGAAAATGATCGAATCTGAACCACCGTAGTGTTTTTTTTTGTTTTTTTTTTTTTTGTTTTTTACAAGGCAAACGCATCTAAATATTCAAGTTCGTTTGTTAAGAATTGAAAAATCAACATTTATTGATGTTAAATGTTCAAAAGACGGAACTGTTCCATCCACTTGCTTTCAGGATGTGCTACGTGTAAGGATGATACTTGCTATAAGAAAAACTCTTTTCACTTGCTCAAGTTCTTACTAAAAGCTATTTCTTACAAAGGAGGTTGTATTTTTTTATTCAAAGGTAAAATATTTGTCCTCCCAAGAAGTATTTTACGTGCTTAATATTTTGAGAAGATTGTAAGTTATTTGATTCCATAAAAAATAAATTATTTTGAAATTTCTTAGCTCTTTAATTTTGATGAGAACTGTATCACAAGTTTAGAACTATTTCCAACAGAGGTTAAATCTTAATCACATGTGAGAATTGAAATGGCGGTCGCAGAAAGAAGAGCGTCGTGATTCTTTGGCCTCGGCACAATAAGGAAATGATCTAGATGAAGGCGTTTCAATCTAAGATAAAATAGATACTTACTCTAAAGAAAACTAAATGGGCCTGGTCGTAGAGACAAGAAAAAAATACTATGACTTCATCTGGATATGATTCCTGTCGGTCCAGTGAGCAGTCCACTATTCTGCCCAATCAGATCTGGTAAATCACCTTTTATTGTTCTAATACATCAAATAACATTTAAAGAATATATTTTGTATTATTGTATCTTAACAGTTTCAAAAATGAACTACACGAATTACATTTACTGGACAGTTTTGAAATATTTTTTTTCTACATTAATTCAGAGCAATGCAAAATATATAAGTTATCCACCTTGATTTTTTTCACTCAAAACAAATTCCAGAAAGTCTTTGAATATGGGTCCAAACGCAATTTTAAAAAGATATTTCCTACAGGCAAATGTTTCGAAAATTAATTGAGTTACAATGTCTTCAAAATATGATACAATATCTTCAAAATATGTTACAATGTCTTCAAAGTATGTTACAATGTCTTCAAAGTATGTTACAATGTCTTCAAAGTATGTTACAATGTCTGCTAAATATGTGGAACATATTCAATGAAGGAGACCTTGTCGTCAAATAAGACAACAGCCATATTTTCAACGTTATACGGTATAGGGTCTCGAGTTTCTCTCAATTTATAGCAGATCTGCAGTTAAATGTTCTATCACTGAATAGAGGACGATGAAGCGGTGAAACATAACATTTGGACTGGGATTTGGAAGGAGCCGTATAGAGTCGATGAGGTGACTTGTCACGGTTAAACATTTTTCTCTAAAATAAAATTTAGTATAGAATCTGGAAACCATTGGAGAAAGCAATAGAAGTCGTCATAGGAAGGAGATTTCAGATTCTGTAAGTCCAAGATTCATCCCTGTTCAGTAGCGTAAATAAGACTACAGTCAATACTAGGAGATACCTAGTATATAACAAGCATGTAGTATCTCTTAATTTCTCCAGTCGAATGTTGTTCCCATTAAAATGTTCCTGGAGAACCTTCATGTCCAAATGCCAGAGTGAGCGTTACATATCACATAATATTTGATCAAAGTTATTCTTATGATCATGTTTTCTCCCTCTTGGATTTTTCGTCCATATCCTCTATTGGTGCTCTCGTAAAAAATGAAGACTGAAATGTCAACCTAGTACAAGTTGTCGACCGTAACTGTCAAATCGATGGTGTTACGTGGGACGAAGTATGCAAATCATTGACCTTTCATACTCAAGGAAGCGTGTCACCGAAGTTCTGTAATGACTTGCTTGATCTTGAGTTTGCTTTGAAATTCATTGATTTGGGACTTCTTAGGCACTGCCTTCTATGCGACCTATGTTTTTTTCCACATATTAAAAAGATCGAGTTGTTTTATGAATAATTAATGCTGGTCATCTTGAGGTATTTCCGTTGATCTTTAGACTTTTCTTAAATTATTCAAATAAACATGAATACCATATTTGTTAAAATGTGACTCATTTAACTCCTACACTAAAACTTCTACGATTTGAGGATAATAGTTTGAAACAGGCTTCTTAGTTTAAAAAGTTTGATGATAAATATGTTTTCTCTATTGTCTTTGATCAAGAAAGTAATAGAACAAGTACTTCGCTCCACAAACATGGCTGATTTCACCCCATAATACAGAAAAAAAGATACACATCTCTTATGAAACTACACTAACTTATCCAAGGTAAAAGATGCGGTAATAGCCAATATTCAATGCGCTAAATACACTATTGAATCACTTCTCCAATATCAATAATATAAATTATAAACTTGTGCGTTTAATGCAAGTATTGAGATATTTGAAAACTGTTGTTGTTTATAGTTCTATATAAGCTCTTTTGTATTATTGATTCTATTTAGTATTCTACTAATATCATGACAGTCATTTCATAAGTGTATTTCTAATTTACTTTACTTATTTTTAATTTTTATGTCCATCATCAAAATGTTCCGCGCATTCTGTGTGTCTCATTAATGATTTATTCTTTAGGATTTTTGAAAAATATCCATTAAAAAGCTAAAACATTCAAATTTATTGGTACTACAGTTTTCAACGATCGGCATATCACGAAAAATGCCACCTCTAACTTGTCTTCCATAAATTTGATACCGAACAAACCAGTTTTCAGATAATGAACACCGGATACAATACTTTAAAAATTTAATTCCCTTCGAATATTTTGAGACAAATGTAAAGAAAACTATTTTATGGAGTAACGGGGAAAAATGAATATTTCTTAATCTAATTAGCGTAAATACTATTAATTAGAAATTTATGGTATGGATAAGAAATATTTCAATGTCACAAACATTAATTTAAAAAATATAAAGTGATATATCAATGTATTGGCAATTATTTGGAATTCAAACCAAAATTCTTAAAACCATAAAAAAACAAAAAACAATTCTGATTTTGTGTGTGGGGAATGTCTTGACCCTTCGATAAGAAATGATGCAATGTTTGCTAGTTTCCAAAGAGTAAATTAGTATACTATCCTCCTCCATGTGGTCATTCATATTTTTTTGACATATATCACTAAATAACTTCCCTCGTTGTGTTGTATTACATAGATCTACCACATATCTGTAACTATAATAAAAAGTAGAAACCCCAGGAAAAATTTAATTCTTGTAGATTCAGTAAATTAAATAATTATTGACAGAAACTTGATACAAAACGGAATGACTATGTTGAGGACTGTGAGTCAATTAACAAATCTTTGGAAAAAAGCATGAGTGTACGCCACCATTTCCGATCAATGTGTCCAGCAAAGAAACCTGGGCTGGTAAGTCAAGTGAACTTCATTGAAAATACGTAGTTTGCTGTCAAATAGATTCTGGGGGCACCGGTTATTCATCAATCACAAGTCTATTCCAGGAGTTTTACGTGCACTTTGATGTTATCTTTCCGATGAATACTTTCCTATAAATTTTGTAATAATTATTTCTTCCGAGAAGAAAATAATATCATCACGAATTACCTATTCCGAAATGGATTACGATAACCGAATGAACTATAGAAGATCTATTGGGAAGGGACCACAAATAATCATAATCATAATGAAGACAAAATCACCTGAATTAATTTTAATAGTGACAGAAAAATTATCGCCAATATTCACACAACTTTAATCCACTAGCACTAATCGTTTTCGCAAAATTCTTCAATAACAACTTTTTGATCAACGTATGTGATCCTCTTTAGGCGTTGAAAGTTATAAGCAATATACTGGCATCAACCATATCATAAAACGATTCAACTATTTCAAACTTGTGGTACAAAACCATTACACAGTCTTGCTCATAAATGTTTTTAAGAGTATACTCGTATTTAAATATAGATTTACTAACAGTTCATTTAAATAAAGAAGTGATAACAATATAAAAAATATATAGAAGTGAATTGAATCCGTAAAACACGTATTATGTTGATGCAATTTCGTGTACGTTGTAATTTTCTGCTTCTCCTGCGTATTTTATTGTATTCATGCTGTTTATTTTGGTTTTCCAAATCTGGATTGTACCGGTTCTTAGTGTATTTACTTGGACAGATAGTATTCTAGATCTTGAAATAGTATTCCGATCTTGAGCAAAACATAAATTATTTTCCTATATCTACACCTAACTTTCCAGCTGAATACCTCATACCGGAAAAATTAATAGCTTATGCGAATATAATACCTTTCATTTTCTGTTCACAATACAAATAAATAAATATTCGGAGCAACTTTAGGGAAATTTTCCAAAATGTACTTTGATTTTTTGCTCTTTAGAATTAAAGTGATAAAATATCTGGGGCACGTGTATCGACAAGAAGGACATCTACTCTAAATAAACATGAAAGAAATTGACTTATTCGTTCAGTAAGAAATACTTAATTAAAAATTCATTTCAACAGAAAGACATGTATGTTAGGATAGATATGTCAAATGTCTAAATATCGCAAAGGACAAAACAGCTGTCTAGATAACTTCTTTAACTTTTTTGAAAGTATAAAAGAATGTAAGTCTCTGAATTTACCTGTAACGAATTTAAAACTAATTTACATTACTTTTGTTCTCGCAATTTCTGCAATGCCTATTTTTAGTAATTTGATTGTTTTGCCTATTTATACAAAATGTTATGCCAAAGGTTATGTTACAACATACGTCACTCTTATTGATATTCTTAACAGAAAAAGAAACGTTGGGTGCGTCTCTCAACCACCACCATATAACATTTTAGTCGTACTCCTGCAGCTCTGACGACGTATCTAAAAATAAAAAAGCCTGAAACAAATCAGGAATTACTTAGGTCGATATCTAGTGCACTTATTAACACTGTCATAACTTTCATTTTACCTCCAATTATAAATTTATTTCATCAACATTTTCTGCCAAAATAACGAGTCTAGCTCAAATTTATCTCTCGATATCGTACTCACCCGAAAACGTTGCAAGCTGTTCTGGTTGAACCGACATCCCAATACGTAACTTCTGAACCAACTACGAGGTAACTGCCTTTGCTTTATTCTCCTCCCTCCAGTTAAGCCTTCGGATATGTTTTGAGATAACGGTTACGCATGAACACAAATGCTACGCTCTATTAAAACCTTAAAAAGCACTTCTTTTTTTAAATGCTCCAGCCTAGATTATTTAAAATTTGTAGAAATTATAAAACATCAAATATGTTAGTTACGAATTGTAACATTCCTTGCACAAGATCTGAAGGAATGAATGTGGTGACCGGCTAATACTTATTATCTGCAATCCGATTCGATATGGAGACAGAATCATAGGTATACGTTCAGCAAGTGTATGTTGAACTTCTAAATTTATCTATTTAGAAACTCATGAAAAGTAGGTCTATAAGTTATAATCGTAGAATGTGTTTGTGTTACCAACTATCTATCACAGTTTTTCTCGTACTTTTTTATTTATATAATTTCTATTAGAAAGTTCCATGAGGAATAAATGTGAATGATTCTACAAATAGGGAAGATAATATTAGAAATATTTCACCTCTTTCACCTCATTAGCGAGGAAATCATGACGCATCTATGAGTATCTATATTTTGAAAAGTCTCAGAAGACATCGTGACTGTGCACGCTTCAAAGTAAATCTCATTGTCCATCCTTATTCTTTATGAAACTTCGAATACAAATTTGAATTTGAAATTTCGATAAACTATGTACAGAAAATCATCTGCTTCCTAATTTACATTCAACTATACGTGCGTAGTTCCATATACGATCAAAGAAATAAACATTTCTGTCCAACAATGACAATAATAGTTAAGAGAATGTATGATTTACATATGCAACTTTTCTCGACTAGAAAAAGTATCTTCATTTCTGTAGTACAAAACATTTTTCTTATTTTATTTCCTCCTGTAAAATAACATCAAAAAGTGCGTATTATCTAATAAACAAATTTCTTACCACAAATTTCTACCATCAACTAACCATCCACTTACAATACCTGGTTGATCCAATTTAATCGATAAAAAATAGTTTCTATTCGCAAGTCAACTAACTACTAATGAAGAATTTGATGTCATTCTATTGTTTAATTTCTGATGTATTTTATCACTGTAAACTTCAGACTTTTTCAGCTATTGATTTTTATGCATTAGGAAAACTACTAACTTTTTGAACTACAAGAGAGGAATAGAACAAGGACGCTGGGTTTAGTCCGTGGAAGATATTCTTCGGATGTATTTGCCTGTTTGTCTTGAAAGAAATTTTGCCAAAATGTTGTGAAAGAGCAAATTCTAGAACTCATTACTTCTCCCTCAACTCTCGTGTCCTTCTGATTTCTTCCTTCCCTTCTCAAGTCAAAGTAATCTGAAAAGCCGATTTCAGTGAATAAATCCCAAGACAAATCACAATTCTTTATTCGCGTTCTCACTAAATCAAGCTCATATGTATTAGCATCATAATACCGACAGAGTGCTGGCAGAATTCTGCCATCGTCATTTTACTTGCTACGCATTCAACCTTGAAAATAAGTGAAATGAAATATTTTAACAATAAAGGTACATTACAAATATTTTAGTATCATAACTCCTACAGAGCAAATGGCATTTATCTTAAGTATGACTTAACACAATTGTACGGCGAGTTCCCTACAAAAAATCTGAACCAAGATACATGCCGAAACGAAGTTGTCACTCCCTAAAAGGAAGGCACTATTGAGACCCAGATTCCTGTTGTGAGCACAGCGCCTGAAGAATCTACGACTTGGCTTTGCGCTCTGAATTTTTATTCAAATTCAAAGTCCCTTGAGAGTATGAAAACATAAATTTATAAAAAATCACAGTTTTCTTATGTTTTTTACGAAAGCATGATATTATAACGGTTAGTGAATTCAATTACATAACATATTTAATTATCGTGTGCTCATGATAATCACCTTAATTATTTCATGTTATTATTTTGTTATTATGTCATAAAAATATAATACTTAATTACTACATACTCCAATAGTCCGTAATAAGATCTAAGAAGAATATACATTCTGAATCCAAAATAACCTTTACTGAAATATTTACCTTTCTGTAAAAAAAGCTAACTCGCGAACAGTTTGAACTAAAAGAACGGATCATAATTATCATAGTGAATAGATGTCATATTATCATAGATAATTATCAGTCATTCATATTTTATTTCTAGTTACGAAAATACGAAATTCACGAAAAGCGTTAAATTTTACTCTCAAACACTGACCTTGGTAATTATAAACCTTGAACGGTCTGTGAGTGTCAGGGTATAGCACTATTTATGGTAACGCTCGTAAATCACCCTCCTCAGGCAACGCTTCCATTACGTACATTACAACTGAGATTAACCAAAAATAAAAGGCACACATGGCGGAAAGATGAAAGGGGAAAAACGTTAAAAGTTCTTAAATAATTTTTGGGGGGGCAATAAATTTTAGAATTTACATCTAAGCTGTGGAGCATTAAAATGTATTTATGTGTATAATACACAATGTAATATTCAAGCAGGTGAAAACATTCTTTAATATATAAATAATTTTCCATGTCCTAATTCTAATCGAAAATTTGAATTTTGGTATGTTTTTCTTATTTCATGTATGAGTTCTAATTAGCAACAAATATTGTTAAGGATTTCTATGAATAACCAAAAGTTAAACGATACACATTCTTGGTGGACGGATAATTGATTAAATGGCATAACACAATTTTATTTATATATATATGGAAATTTGAAATGAGAAGAAAATGTAAAAATATAAGAGGTAATATATTAGTTAAAATTAGACCCTTGCAGAATCTAACCAAAAACTCTAACTCTGCGTACTTTAGGATAAGTAATGACAAAATGTATTTTTGGATCATTGATAAAATTATGGGCATTTGTCTCATTTTTTCATGTTTTATGGCTGAGTATAAAAATATTTTAAGGAAGTGTTAAATAACATTTATTTCAATTTACTTTTTAAAGTCTTGATTCGTTTCGAAAAAAATGCAAATATTTTTTTCATCAAATTACAAACCAACTCGTATGTTCGTCAACCACTCATTATGTATGATGTACTTTATTTTTGAAAAAAAATCGTAAATTGTTTTTTAATCACCCGTGTTTATGAATTTGGATTATGAAGAATCGCACATGGCACATTTGTTTTGTTTCAGACCCAGAGAACTAATAACTTCAATATATCGGCAAAGAACTCCTGCAACTATTCCCTCGTGATAATTATTTTGAATTTCATATAACTATAAAATAACGTAAAAATGGTGTTCAAAGGAAAAATATTTACCTTTAATTTTATCTGCAATTTCATAAGATTTTACCAACAGAAATGACCATGAAGAAAAAAAAATTGCTCCCGTGAATACCACGTTAGAAGAATTAACAGGGAAATATAACCCATGGTTGAGAAAGTGACTGCTGAGAAACCTTCACGTAATATCTCTCGCATATTTATGTTCTGTTTTATTCCTCTTTATCCACAAAATAAATCAATTCTGCTCCAAAAAACAATGAATTAAAAATGGATATCTGTCAACTCAATAATACAGAACGCAATATTTTTTTAAATTTACTTTTCCAATTTTCATGCTATATACACAGAGAACACTACAATCTACCGGAAAAAATAACTACTCGCCAGTTCTTAAAAAGCAGAGTCCAACAAAATACGAATATGATAGGTACATGTTTCTTATGCATAAAATTGACATGTACATGTTTCTTATGCGATAAAATTGCTAAATTTTGTTTCGATTTTATCTTGGAAACTTTTATTGATTTTGAAAATAAGATATGAAAAACGATTAATCGCTTATGAATCCTTTAAATCAGATATTCTAGATAACCGAGTTTCAGATTTACGGGATAAAATTAATATTGATACGGGTCTACCGTATGGAAAAAGGGTCTTTTTACTTGTATCTGTGTATTTCTCGGCACGCTGACGAGTCTAGAACAATCAATCCTTTGTGAGAGTGGGTGACACTTGTGATCACGTGTGAAAGATGCAGAAAGCAATGACTTCAAATTCCATGAGATGTAATGAAAGAGGTCTTTTTAATACAAGCGTTGCCCTATCATCCCGATATTTGGTCACTGATAAAGTAAAAAAATTCCTTCATAGCTAAAGAATAAATCGATAGATCCATACAAAACATAATCGTATATGATAGTTATGTGAATAGGGCTCTATTTCTGAATAGTTCATTATGTCTGCATTTGTTTCCAATCAAAAAAATCGAAAAATATATTACAAAACTTTTATATATGTTCAAGCAAAATATTTATAAATACAATGCTTGAATACCCATCAACTGTAGAATTGACGAAAAAATGCCCTTAAAATTTCCTATCAATTATGTCTCAGTTAATATTTTCAGTAAGACACACTGCATTCCGAAAAAAAATCGATATATTACTTTTATTTTCGCCTGTCTTTCAACTTGCGATTGAACGGATTTGACAGGATCATGCGAGGCACCGGAAAGCCGATTGGGGTTAGATCGTGATTTTTCTCTCGAAATTAAACTATTCTTATATTCAGAGAAACGAAAATTATCAGCATTGAAAATAATTAACGCAGGGGGAATAAGTAGAAGGTAGTATGATTTATCTTTTGTTGATTAATCTTTTGTTGTCCACAGACACGTTACGCAGCTGACCTATATCCTCCCCGTGAACTGTGCATAATTCAGCGAGAAAGGGAACGTGATATGGAAACGAAAGGAAAAATCAGAATATTTTCGCTCGAGAATTCTTTTGCTTCATTCAGCTGCAAGAAAGTACAGGAGATTTCACGCAATATCATGTGGTAAATCATCGCCAATAGTTTGTAGTAAAATAATTGTATATACTCTCGTGTCTCAAATATCCCACATCACCATTCATGACGATAGGAAATTGAAATAATACGATTCTCCTTTAAAAATTCATCGATTCGTCTCGTCATGTAGAAATTAACGACAACTTCCCACGATTCCACCTCTGGACCAGACCGTAGGCCAAATTAAAAGATGGCTGGACCAACCGATGTAGGTTACAATAACGAAATATAAATATCATTTAAAGAACACATATTTCATGCATACGACATAAAACTACATCCAATTTAAATAAAGTATACCACAAAACTATATTCGAACAAGAAAAGCTCTGAGATTTATTTTCCATGTTTTCCATAATGGGAAGTTAGATAAAGTAGTGACGAACTGTCTATAGACTTTATGGGATGGGTGACTTCGTACCCCTGAGGTTGACTGAAACCTCCGTCAACCGAACAAACCGAAGCCTGGTAGACTATTGTATGTTAGGATACTGTAGGGTCCTCAACAGATAGATGTGCTTGATCTAGTTAGGATATAACACTTCATTTTCATATCAATTTTAGGACTACTCGAAGTTATTTCTTAAATAAGCAGTAAAAAATCTCTCACTATTTCTTAGTGACAGAAACAACAATTCTTTGGAAGTAGGTCAGACTGCTTTTTATAAACGTGTGTGAAGATCACTAAAAGAACTTAAAGTAAATGAAAATGATAATTCCATTAGCTGATACATTTCATAGAAAAATAATATAACAATCAATTATTAGAATGAACCATCAAATTATGAATTTTTGTTTCAAGCATTGTCTGATTTTTACATTGTCTCAAGCAAAAATTCATAATTTGATGGTGTAATAAATGTTTATAATCCGTATTGGAGAACGTAACTCAATTCCCTGCTCACTGGTATTTTTATTACACGCAGAAAAACTATTTCAAATCATTAATCAGCTAAAAATACGTGAATTCATTTTACGTCTCGATGATTCTTTGAGAATCTTGGAACATTTAACGCATTGTCCTAAAGTTCAATTTTTATTAAATAAAAATCATGTAATTAAATACAGATCCATTGATCCCAGCAAATAAATAGTATTTATGAGACGTAAGGTTAGCATCGCCACGTATAAAAGTGTTATAGATGCAGTCGAACAAAGGAAAGGAGAACTCGCAAATTACAAAAAGATATTCGTGATATGATCAAATTAATATTCGTTAATTTAAGTAAAGAAGTAATATACAATGCTATAGCAATAACGTATTATGCCAAAAGAAATTATGTTAAATTTTTCTAAGTGCTTTACTAACTAAATTAGGCTTATATGTTCTGCTATTAAGTTCAAGGATTGTGCATATACATATTTAGTAATGACACGAAAATTTACTAGTAATTATTGTAATTCTTAGAGAAGGGTTGACCCTTGGATAATTATTTAAATCATGGTCTATCTCTCCGTCGGTGTATATACTATAGAATAAGTATATTCCGATCTTTCTAACGTGGAACGTACTTCCCTCACACTACAAAATATTACAACATCGATAAATATTGCTTTCAAGAACTACAGTACTTGATATGCAGCGAGAATAATTGTATGACACTTCCGCGTAGAGAAACCGCATACGACATAAAGAGGTATCTACATCTGTTAAACAAGGTCGTTCTATTTATTAGAAACACTTAATGAAATTAGTCACAGATCTGAATTCTTTTCAGATGTATCCTGAAATCATCAATAGCGTTAATTAGTTCATAGAAATAAATTTTGAAGAAGAAAATTTGAATTTAGATGTCAAAGGAAAATATGTGATAAAACGTATTTGCGACAAAGTATACCAAATCACAGAATGAAACAAATAGCATTCATAAAAAAAATAACTCGCATCTATCCTAATATCCAAATACAGTAATTTATTAGGAAACTAAATGTAAAAATATCAAAAAATTATAAACATTTTTGGGGAAAATTTTAAGTCCTTGATATCTTATAATTGATGCAGGAGCAAAAATACATAATAATTTAAAAACATTATTAGAACAGAAAAATATTCTCTCGCGGATAAAGAAGTCTATTCTTAAACCTGTTACTAAGTCATACCTAATAGATTTGTCCAACAATGGCATCGCTTCTAAGTTACACAACAAACAGCGTTCGTTGGTAACATTAAAAAACATTAAATAATGGTTAAGTCTGAGGTTTCACGGAGTAATTGGTAAATACAAGATTCTTACACCAGATGAACACCAGAAATAGTAATATTATATTTTCTAAAATATGATCTCGTCCCCGAACAAATATTGAAATAAGAACAGATAAAAGTATTTTATGTAATAACATTCGCTGTATGCAAGAGAAACTGAAAAACCCTTATTATTTGAACATTCCCTAATGAAGTAAAAGACTTGAAAGATGTAGGCCTACTATAAATCTAGATAACTATTAACTAGAAAACAATTAGAATTGATTACAGCGATTAAGAGTAGTATGAAGTATGAGCTTCATGAAGTTTCTTAAACGCATGTACTACGTTCCGTATCAATCCCACTGTCGTACCACATTATGACAATAATGGTAAAAAGATAAGTTACCTTCTTCTACGACCTAGTACCAAATGCATTAAAAAGCATACTGAAAAATTGTTACAAATACTTACAATTGTGTTCCAATTGTCGTGAAAAACCACGCTGAAGTCCCACTAATCTCTTGACAACAGGTTATCTAGTCCAAGCAACAAAATTTGTCTCCAACTCATAACTATATCTCTGTGTTATCATACCTCCCCTAGACGCAGAAAAGTGCCTCGTGCTGTGTCGCGTGCACCTCACACGTGAGAGGCGCCACAATCACACATTCTTCGTCCATCGCTCGCGTTGCCGCCCCGCGCTCTCGGAAGAACGCACATAAAAATGCCAACAAAGATCTTTAAAAAAAAAAGGAACAAGTACTCGTGGGGGCGGTGCGGGGGATAGCGTGCAAGGTTGCAAAGAAATCACAATGTGGTCAGCAAACGGGACGCGCGTTCCCGCACCGCCTCAGCCGCCTCCGCTCCGCTTCGCGACTTCGTCACCGTCTGCATCGCCTCCACCGCCGCCGCCGAGCCGCCTCCGAGTTGGATGCCGCCACCGGCACGCGGTGGGCGCGGTTGCATCACAAGGTGACAAAGCGGCGCGCTGTATAAAAGCATGCGCTCGACCGCCGTTCGCCACACAGCAGGTCGGACCAGCCCCGTAGTAGCCACTTGAACCGCACAGCAGACCGCCATCGATATGAAGCTCGTGGTGAGTCATCGTTTCTTGATTAGAACATTTCACAACAATGCCCTTTCTCTATGGATATTTCATATTTTCAATTTTTAGTAATATTTGTTAAAATATTTTATTTCATAAAGTATTTGTAAAAATATATTATTAATGCGGTTAGGAATAATTATTGTGTATGCCATGTAATTTACAGTGTATAAGTTTGTTTTCTTAAAAAATTTGAATTAAATTCCACTGCCCACTCTCATTTCAAATAGTTGCAAAAAATGTAAAGTAGAAAAGTAAAGAATAATATCCGTTGATATTATATCCGTGAATGTAATAAAATTCTGATTTTCTATGTGTGGATTTTTCGAGGTAGACAAGTAATTTCATGATCTATTTCAGATTGCTTTCGCTGCTCTGATCGCCGTGGCGGTGGCCAAGCCGCAGTACGGCTACAACCCCTACGGATACAACCCTTACGGCGCTCCCGCGCTCCCTCAGCCCGTGCAAGACACTCCTGAGGTCGCTGCCGCCAAAGCCGCTCATTTCGCCGCCGTTGCTCAAGCCTCCCGTGCCAGCGGTCCCTCATCCCCTTACAATGATGGCCAATACAACCCCGCCCTCAACCACGCTGGCCAGTACAACTCCGCCTACAACAACCCTGCCTACAATCCCGCTCCTGCCTACAACCACTACCAAGCTGCTCCCTACCAGGCGGCGCCCTACGGCCACGGACAGTTCGGCCCCGGAGGTCTTCCTCAGCCTGTCCAGGACACTCCTGAGGTAGCGGCCGCTAGGGCAGCGCATCTGCGCGCGCATGCGGCGGCTGGTGGCAACCCCCACTACGGCTGAGCGCCTATGCGCCCGGCCTGCTGCGCGTCTCTTTTCTTCAATAAATTTATTTTAATATACTCAATTGCTTTTATTTGATCTTTATTACCTACAATTACGCCCTTCCTTACTGACATCATACTTCATTCATAAACCAAGTTTATCTCTTAAATGTCACTTACTTTACAGTGCATGTGCATGATATGACAAGAACTAGAAGAAAATGAATGTTTTCACGAAGCAAACAGGTGGTGTTAAAGAAAGCACTTTCTGCAAAAAATGAAGCCTTGCAATGATGTGAAAAGGTTATAAAAATCATTTCTTGCAATATATTGGTTATTAAATAGTGGTCTTAAAATATTGAACCTGAAGATACTGTATTTCAATGAAAAAATATATTATTTTCACAAAGACACACTCAATCTTAATGGAGAATGTATTAATTCTATCAATAGTAAACAACATTTCTCTTTTTTCAAATAACTACTAGTGAAGGTCAATGACCAAGAAAATGAGTTGTACATAAGAAAAAAATGGAAAACTGAGAAAAACTGAGAAGCGATATACGATCAATATCTTTTGTTTTCATCTTCTCATCCTCATACTGAATTTTATATATTACCAGGATAGAGGATATCTTGTTAATATCATTCTCAAAAATGTGGACACATAAATAATTTAACCTCAGCTAACAATAAAACTCAATAATTCAATTTTTATGGTGATCACTCGGAAAATTGTATAATTTAGTGGATTTCGCAAAATTCTAACATTCGAATTTTAAAATGAGAGAGGAGAAAGAGAGAAATAAGGAAAGAATATGCCTCGAAAAGTTATGATTTCCCATTTTAATATACATAGAAACCTCTCACAACTATTTCGAAACTATATTTCTCGCACAAAAGCCTTCTTGAAAACGCAAGTAGAGTAAATGTGCGAAGGTTTCATTTTTTCACGAACTCAGGAATTCTCACCTGCACTTGTGCTAGGCCTTGGCGGGACTAGTAGCCAGCTGCCACTCACTTGCTCTATTCTAACCTCTGGAACTAGTATGTCTAGTTTTTGACTTCTACAGCTGCACTAACACGGCCGGAAGGAGTATTTCTCGAGTTCAATTGAGACGTTACTTAAACAGTTATCAACAACTTACTTTCAACAAACAAAAACCATTGGAAGAAAACATTACTGAACATGTAAAGTAGTTGCATAATTGAATTCAATGATATACAAGGTTGAATGGTTTATCAGGTTTCTGTATTTTTCCTTAATTGTATTAAATACGTGCTAATATATTAATAGTTTTTTGAAGCGTAGTAAAAAAATTTGTACAATTTTCATTAACATTCAATTTAAATGTTTCTCCATTGATAATTGGCAGGAAGTATTCCGCAGTGTAAGTGGATGAGGTTAAAATGAAATAAGGTTGATATGTTCACCCGTAAAGATGACATCGTAAATATTTATTCTTACATCATATCATGTTTAGACATAATTATTCAAATATAAATAAATGAACACCTAATATTTTGTCATTTATTAAAAAAATAATGTCATGTACAAAATACGTCAGTCTATCGAGATCTGTAGTCGCGAAAGTTTGAAAATAAGTTGTTTTAAACTCAATTCGTGCATAATTGAATCAAACATTCACATGTTGAATTAAAGGTGGAGGTTAAAATTAAATAATTCAATTATTTGAACAAAATCCAAGCAGGTTAGTTTTCTTATTCTGTACTTTTACAATTAGAACGTGCGGGTACTAAATAATAAACTACCTCTTGAAAGATCCATGGTTCGAATAATGCGGTTGAAAATTTATTTTTTTTAAACATTTTTGTCAATATCATTACGTGCCTGATTAATAAAAACCATTCTTCCATTTCAATTTGACTAAACAATATTATCATTCGACCTTATCAAGCTCGGACATCAAGATATTTCGTTCTTGAGGATTTTAAACAATTGTATCAAATTTATCGCCATTAATGTATCACCATCTGTTACCACAATTAAGACGTTTCGAACCTTGTTACACGTACATTTAAATGTTTAAAGGTAAATAATATAACATGAATATGAATCATTTTTCTCAAAATATAAATTCGATCTATTTATACTCTTAATTTTAATTCTTTAAGTGTGAATGTAAATTAATAAAATTCAACAATTTTGTATGTTTGTTACCGCTTTTTGAACCATGAAATGGCTTAACATACGTCGATCAATGTGCCACATAAATTTACCACATAACAAAAAAATGTTATTACATTTCTGAACAAAATTATTTCTCAATCATTTCAAGGTAGAGAAAATTAATAATCCGCTACAATCTTAATCTTTCGGCTCTCCTGTTTGTCGACTTGAATGAGTAGGGCTGGCGACAGGATTTAGGGTACCTGGAGCACTATTTTTATTTGGAGCCCTCTCACTATTCAACCCCTAATTTATAGACAGATTTAATAAATAAACGTTCGATAAAAATTACACATTTTTACAATATACACATTTTACTAAGTTAGTGATATTTAGTAATAGTCATGTAAAATAGTCATGAAGATAATTAATAAGATAATATTTAAATAATGAACAGGAGTTTGTCGCGCAGAAAATCTAAACATTCTTCATGTAATTAAAATAACAACCATCAAAATAATTTATCCTTTTGGGTCTATCTCCCTAATCCAAAAATATGACAAACCAAATATATTTCTCCCGGGACGGCTTCTCAAATTTTATTGAATTCTTCTTAAAAAATGTTATTCATCGTTCATGGTTAGTCACCCCTCCCTTCAAAATAAAGTTGCATTTCTTGTTTGGACAATGTCTCCCTCTACCAGCACCACCCTCTAAGTGACAATGTATCTTTGTGATACGAATAAAACGAAATGAAACAAATAAAATAGTTTTAAATAAGCTGTATGCATCTAATCGATTTTTTCAGAAAGATACTAGCTATACGTATGTAATATACATGAATTTAACTTTAAACGTACAAAATATAAACAGAAAATGGGAGCAGTGTATGAAAAATATTCTAAAATATACTTTGAAGTTCAAATGAAGTACCCTGTAGAATTAATTTTTCATCATTATATTGAAAATGCGCCGACGACAAGCAGGTACTCCTGCTCTACGTATTTCATCCCTTTCATATTTTAGGAGAGTCTGGAGGTTCATTAGTAGGAAGGGGTCAAGAATAAATATATCTTAGAACTGAGTGGGAGTGTTAGGATGGACGTCGAAAACCTGCAAAACATTTTATTACTTAAAAGAGGAATATCGGAAACTCACAAACTGATTTTTACAAATTTGAATCACCAACATTCACGAGGAAAAACAGAGGTAAAATTAATATTACCTATATTAATATTATACCTTTATAGGAACTGAAATTTCAGTTACTTCGATATATAAGGCGAAAATGTGAAAAATCACACTTCATCGTAAATTTACACCTTTAGAATCGGGATAAAAAAAACTGTCTTAGGAGGTCTCTAAGTCTCGAACATCTTCATTTATACATTTCAAACAAAGAAACATCCCCGAATTTCTACTTCCTATATTCAGTGGTTTTCTCTCGACGTTGAGAAATATATCCGTTCACGAATGACGGGTAAAAGTTTAAAATAACGCCCCATGTCTGCCACGACATTTCGTCAAGTGTTATGATCATCTACCAAGAGGAATAAATTTGCATAGATGAAAAACAAAGAGATGAATATATTTATCTTTATATTTATACTTGCTGAATTAACCCGGCGTTGCCCGGGAGTAAGAATCTCTTAGACAGTTAAGGACAATAACCTCACCAATCAGCCTTGTGACCTCACTCCACGCATATGACTGGAGTGAAATGTTGCAATGGTTATGTACCCTACATGGAGAAAGAGCATGCACTTAAACATCAGAAGTAACTCTATTAATCACAGTGACGTAAAAAATTATAAATAAAGCCCTCTTCACACAGAACAACTCCGAGGTGACGCGACGGATACTCGAGTGTCTTTACCGGTCTTTTTGGAGTCCCTTCCGATGGGCACATTCACATGACTCCTAAGGGATGCGTATCCTACGTGTACCCTGCCTGGAAGGTCGCGTGTCCGTTGGGTCTCCTACGTCTCTCACATATCTTTCAAAATGGCGAGCGAACAGCCTTTTAATACAACATCTTGTTTGTTTTGACATTAGTATGAATGATGCACTTGTATAAATATCAGATGATGATTCTGTCTAAAATACTTTATTATCAATCTTAATTATTCTTTTTTTTACAGTGGGAGGAATTCTTCTTCTTTGAAAATTAACTATTAGATGAATCCAGAAGAACCATATAGTAAACAAGAAGATGCAATTTCCTTAGATGCGGCGAAATAAATTTGAAACAATAATGAAGCTATGTTCACCTCTTTAATACAGACTTCACGGGTTTCTCAGTTTCTTTCTGATCCACTGAAAGACTTCTCATTGGGTCAACATTTTGTCAAAGGGCATTCCATGCACGCTTGGTTTGACTCAGACTCACTTTCATTTGCGGTCAACAGGTTGACGTAGCGAGTGTTGAAAACCTTAGAGGTTACCGTGAGAAAAATAATTTGGATAATTTTTTTATAACCATATTCTTAGTCTGATGACAATCGGTTGGGAAGGAAACACTTGCTCATGAATTTAAGTATAGCGTAAATACACCACTCACTGCTTGACAGTGAATCAGTGCTCGACACATTGGTTTTTTAGAATCAAATATTTTTTTAACTTGACACGGTCTTTAATGCCTTCTCAATCAGAAAAGAGGTATTCCATGCGATTTATGGCGAAAGTGTTGCAAAAAAAGGAATCGTTAAATTTGCTTGTTGGATCTTTTTTCCGAATAACAGTGATATGTTTAGTCGCTAAGAGAGGTTACATTAACTTTCATTTTTCATCCATAAATTTTTATAAATCATCAAAAATTATCTTTTATCTTAATAATTAGGATGTTTTTTCTTACAGTATTTAGCTTGCGTTGATGGACTTCTGTGATTAATAGGACAGGAGAGGGTGTCGACCACTAAAGTGCATTTTTTAATACATTTTCATGTTG
The DNA here is from genome assembly GCA_002313205.1 of Laupala kohalensis. Lineage (NCBI taxonomy): Eukaryota > Metazoa > Arthropoda > Insecta > Orthoptera > Trigonidiidae > Laupala > Laupala kohalensis. The sequence continues at coordinate 1,169,251 of NNCF01126858.1, read as the reverse complement.
ACTACTGATGCATCTCGATGTGTTCTAGAACTCGATACCTTCACACATCCCTCTCAACAACAGATATTACCGGGGAAAAATTTAAATTTTAGTAGTGATGATGTATTCTTGGTTAGGAGCTTTTGTATAGTAGTCGACTGGGAGTTGTTGTCCTTTGACAGACTTTGTATCGCCTACTTCAAATCTCATTCTTATTCCCTTTCTTGTGAACGACAGTGGGATGATGTGAAACGATCAAATCGCTCTTCCTATTTCAAATAAAACAGTGACCATGACCGTTTTCATCGTTTTTTTCGCTCATTATAATCGTCTTCTCTTATTTTGAATTTTCGAACTTTTCTTATAATACTTGGGCGATTTATAACGTCTTTCACATAAACCAGAATACGTGGATGATGAATTGCAAAGTCGCCTTATGGTCCAGAAAGAGAACCACAGTGGTTAAAAGTAAAGATTTTGGATTTACGATTACGAATATAAAATTCAATTGAAAAATCATCAAAATTCAGGATGGTGGATACAAGATAACTGTTCAAAAATCTTTTTTCATTTCGCTGAAACTCATGTTAATTCTATTTGACTCGTATATTAATAATATAAATTTCTTAGACTTACAATAATTTAACTTAAACATTATTAAAAGGATCCATTTTTAGAGACCGTATTAAGTATTTTCAAATCAAGAAACAGGGTTAGAAATAAATGAGAATGAAATCGTGTCAGAATTGCTCTTGTATTAGAATAGCTTATCAGTGTGTCTCTGGGGGTACACTGTTTGGGGGCACCGCCTGGAGGTTTCTGGTCTGGCCTGGTCATGGTACTCGACCACCACCTGTTCTCAGGCGGCCTTCTAATGAAGGGAATGACAAGAGTGATGTGCTAATGAGGTGAGTGGTGAAAGATGACGAGCGAAAATTTAGGTGGAATGGAATGTTAAAATTATGTATTAATATATTCCAATATTAATTTAGTAGGCTTATTTTAAAAAGCAACCCTTCAAAATTAAATAATTTCAGTTTCCCGTTGAAAAATATAAATTTGAGTCAAAGTGATGTACTTAAACCTAAATTTTACTTTATTAACAACTTATTACATAGAATACTATCCACAGGATATACTTGTACTTAATAGTTCATTAAAACAAAATGTACAAAATGTTAACAAGTTTGTTTAATATTAGTAGTAATGTCTTTAATCCACATTTAATTTCTTTAATTTGCTAAGCAAGGTTTTTTTAAAGTATATCGTCTAATATATTTATATTAATGTCAGCTTCTCTGCCATCAATAAAAAATAAATAAAATACAGGTTCTTATCAGCATTGTTATAGATAATATAATAAAATAAGTTTTGTCAATCATAGAAAAGAATAGAAATGGGATAGAAAATTAGTGTACTGCGGCACTCATACTAGGAAAAAGAATTAAAATTGTTGCTCTGTTCTTTATTCCCATTGTTCTAATTCAAATAAAAGTATTTAATACTTTAAATCCACTAGAATCACGCAGGAAGCACATACGGAGAACAATATTATTACCTTCAATAATTTGTAAATAATGTATTAGTGAAATATAAGTTTCACTTTCATAGAGTTTCTCCATTCGTAAGTCCATTGAAATATTACACTCGTACACTATAAATATTTCCAAACATTGACAAATTTCCATGCATGGTAGAGCCTACAGCAAACAGCCTGATAGAGTAAATTACGGTAAGTGAAACAAGTTGCATGAAAACAAGTAAATAAAATGACCACAGGTTAATGTAAACATTACACACGCTACAGATTACGGCGTCATACGGTAGCAAGTCCTGGTGTGAGCTGTCACATGAAGAACCGTGCTGTCGACCGAATGTGTTTCCGAGAGCCGCTTGACTCTGTTTGGGGATCCATTACTTTCCAAAACCACAAGTGCATCATGCATATTGTATCGTTACATGCTGGATTACCGTATAATTAGTAAGTAATACATAAGAAAATCGATTGCACCTGCTTAAACTTATAAATCTTTATAATTTCATTTCTCATTGTGGGCGTTATTGATAGTGATACAATTATCTATGGGCTGTGGGGAGTTGGATAGTTCTGGAAATATCCTGAGAGGAAACAATTGCTAATATGTCTGTATCTATTCCCAACGGAGATTTTTAATAATTATATTATAATGATTTTAATATTGTTTAAATTAACTTATTTTTCCATAACAAATAAAACATTCCTAAAATGTAAAATCCCTTAAATCAATAACAATATTACAACCGTCAATTATTGAAAGCACAAGGTAAAAAACTGTAATCTCATTTTTACTCAGTTTTTTATTACATTCCGAAAATGATAGGTAAAAAAAATTCCTAAATTTAAATGTAGATTGTTCCATTGGTCTCATTTAAAAGCCAAAGGCGCCTAAAAAAGATAAAAGTGGCTCTGCCAAAGGAGAGAGAAAGGTTCATTTTACATCTTAATTTTTAACGAAATTTAAATTCATCGGTAACTGAGAATAGTTCGTACTAAATAATTTGCTGCACTCGTGTACACTCTAGAACCATTCTTCAGCATCCATAGGTGGTCGCTCTGTTGCAAATTCTCCGCTGGCAAGTATAGTGGCCACGACCATGACCATGACTTTGCTCTTAACAGGATAAGTGTGAATGGTCCCATAAGATTTCTATCGGAGTGATTATAATCGTCTCTTGATCTGGTCCTCTGCACACCCCTCCCCGTTTTCACTCTAGTGAATCGGCCAGCGTAACAATTCGAAGTATTTCAAGGTATTTCAGCAGAGCCATTTTTTTATCCGGAAGTGTTTCATTTAAATTAGTAGAAATTTCATCTCTTCACGAGCGAAGAATTTTACGATATTTATTTCTAAATTATTTTAAAGCAATCAAATAAGTAAATAATGAGGGAGAAGTACGTAACAATCGATCGGCGATGATCACAAGCATTGAACCTAAAAGTACATATTGAGCTATATGCATAAATATTTTTCAAAATGTACTTAGGTCTTCATATGAAGACTCCTTAAAGATTAATTTACTGTATTAAAAAATTCATAGCAACAACGACAAGCAGATACTATGGTAAGTAAGAAATATGAATGAAATTGACCCATTCGACATTAGGGACCACCTAAACGGATATTTACGTGGAAATCTCGCAATCAATTTTTTTCGCGATTAAAATACGTTTCCGGGAAAGTAAAAACATATTTATCCGTTCCGTATTCTATTTTTCCAGGTAATTAGTCAAAGACTTCGTAGCCAGTCCTGCAAACATCTGCCTCGGTTACACTTAGCGGGCGGAAACGAATTTTGCGAATCCCTCGAAAGAATGCGACAAACCTCGAACTGCTGAAAGCACTCTCATGACGTGTTTCATAGCTGCAACCATCCGTATCGGTTGTATTTCGCTTTGGTTCGTATTGCATGCTAACTATTGGCAATATTCTTCGATGAGACCAATTACTAACAGGAAAGCAACTAGAAGAAAGTTATGGTTTGCTTCGAGTCTTTCTCACAATCACAATAATGACAGACAAGCAGAAGGACAAGAAACTAAAATATCATATTACCATAGTACAGGGGTGAGGTCGTCTGTAAGCGAAATTGCTCCAAAAGCTGCCAAGGCGTGAATCATATTTCAACAGTGAATTGAAAATATTTTCAGTCGTCTCTTGCGAATCTTTAGAATAGAATCATACTATCAGTGATAGTGAATGTTCTCTAGAGTGACCAACATTTATACTTGCAAAAATAGGAACATTTCTGGTGTTTTTTATCAACAAATAAGTCTCCAGGTGAAGTAAAATTTAAAATTTTAATTTTAAAGTAAAATGAAACTATGTGACCATAGCACATAGTAATATCCACTACTGGATTTTTTTCATTTTTAAGTATATTGAATTTTTGAAAAGAAAAAAAAAGAAAAAAGCGACACTTTTTAGAATGTCCCATAATGTTTTTAATTAAATAATGCAAATAAAATTAAGAAAACGTTTTGTTGCAAAAATTATAATCTACAATCGTGCCACAAAATTTTTAATGTAACTAACAATAATAATAAAAAATTTCTGCTATTTTTCATCGGTATGTTTCACAATTCTCGTATTTCCGACGAGACTGCTTTAACTTTTTAGAATCTGCTTGAAATTTGTGTCTCGTATTTAGACATATATCAGCATTAGTCAGTTTTCATCGCAAAAGTGATATTTTGAACAATAATTTTGAAAAATTATGATCAATATGGAATAAATTTTCCGAAACACTATTACTTCAACGAAGGAAAAAAATCAATCTGTTTACCAGATAAATTTATGTGAATCCGTTCAGGGGAAAACGGAATAAAATTTTCCCCCCCCCCCCCAACTGTTCCCATCTCTGGAATTATTTCATACTAAACTGCAGGAACATCCAAACAACCAATTTACCACAGAAATCGAAAAAACAAAGTCCTAAACTATATAAATCTGATCATTACTCTTAATGAAATCAGACATTTCTTCAATATTACAGAAAACTAGCATAGACATGGTAAACCACAACACTTCAACACCCACCTTCTCGCAAACACGCAACCTTTAACACGATGATACGCAGGTTATACTTCATCCCCCTCTCACCTTGAGACAGACAACAGGAAATAAACACCACCAAACATATTTCAGCCAAAAATGGATACAACACTTTACTTATAGACAAACTTATCTATTGCAAACAAAATAACGTACTCCTTAACACCACCTCTTTCCTTACACCTCTGGATAATAAATGAGGAAAATTTATCTCAATACCATATTTTGGAACAATCTCACTAAAAGTTGCTAATACCATAAAAAGTAAGGTTTCAAGATAGCATTTAGCTCACCGAAAACACTAAACCAAACCAAGGACGCCATCCCTTCGAATCTTCAGAGTGGGGTGTATTCATTATGTAGAGATTGCAATGTGGTTTATATAGGTCAGACATAAAAAATGTTCCAACAAAGAATTAAACAACTCATCCCCGTCTGGAAACACCGAACTAACCTGTCTCATTTTGCCTCATTTTCTCGAAAACGAATACAGCTTCAACAGTGACACTAACACACACTTCTTTGAAATAGAAAACATATCAAATATATATATACGGAACGATACACATACACAATACCATTAACATAATCCCAACGAACAAATTCCACAACTTTCATCTCCGCTACTCATTCTAGCCAAACCTATTCTCCACCCTCTTCCAAAAATAGTATTTCCCACAACACCTGATTCTTAACCTTTCCGTCAAATCACCATAGCCGCTCACCTTTCCTCCTCTCAAGTACAAAATACTGCATCCAGTCACAACCAAGCGCATTTGCCAAAATATTCTTCAGAATAAAGAAGTATGTCGTTCAGTTTACTGGTTTCCTTCTTCTCTTACATTCTCTCGTTTCAATATTTCTGTGTATTTTTATTTAAATTATTATTCATATTATAATACTTTTATTATTATTACTACCATTTTTTGTTTTGTTTTTATTCTCAGCCTGAAGATGTTGACTATATCAGCGAAAAAGGTTTTGCTTTAATTTTGGCTTTTCATTATACACAAATACTGTTCATAGATGCACAAATAAAACGAATAATTCTTAACACATTATGCGATTGCCAGTATGTTCGTATGTTTTTGAAAAGAGAAGGAAGTTTAAATGATCATGTAATAGACTTGAAACATCAAACACAGCTGAAATATTGCTATGACGGATGGTAAAGACGTAATATACATTAACTTGGAATTGACATCAAGCAATGCATTGAATTTAGATGAAGAAATCCATAGGTCTTAGAACGATAAAACTATAAAACAAAAAAGATGAATACCTCATTCATTCCTTTGGCCAGTCTTGGTAGTGCATGTTTGTACAAGATATTTTCCCTCCTTCACTAACTGGTCCATCCCGATGCGTTTTGCTTCAATGAAACAGGAATTAACTTCTCACCATGCCACGTACACACCACGCGCACGACCCTCAGTCCTGCATGGTCCAAACCCTTTTCATGGAATAACTTAGAGTGCGTGCAGCAACCACTAGGAGCGCTGAATATATAGGTCTTGATCCTGCAATCATGATACAAATATTAGAACATTTCAAAAGTGATAATGGTAGGCACAAGTCTGGGGCACTTCATTATAACACATGTAAAACATAAAGAAGATATAATTGTTTGTGGAATTGGAAATTTTCTTCAGATTTCATCTACACGCGTCATGGAGAACCTATGTGATGTTTGTATGTTTGATCAATGTTGTTCCCTCGGCAAGGTACAAGTGAACGAATCCGAAGACAAGCGAACTTAAGAATCATATTTAGTACCATGTAGAATAGACTCGTATTTATGGAAAGTTTATGGCCTTGTCATTTCTCCCTGCACACTAGATTCGATAACAAAAAATACTTTTGTTTTGTAAAATTAAGTGCTTTATTGCTGTTCATATAAAAAACTGAGGATGTTTACTCTGAAATAAACATACAATACAATTCAACATCTATTCACAGGGTTTTAACATCTTATATATTTATTGTATTTGCCTCGTATATCGAGTACTTCGTTTCCTTTGGAGGACTGAATCAAAAATATGTAAATCTGCATTTGTGCAGATGAGTTGTCTCGAGATAGTGTCTACGACACATTTCAAATAAATGGGGATAAATTTGAGGCGTACGACCTTAGCGAGATGAAATTCACTGAAATTTTGAATATAGTGATTTTCTGTCCTATTTCAATGAAAGTACTCGTCGAAATCCGTACTTTAGGTGGGCGCTTTTTATACACCTAATCTGTATAATTTTGAGAAGGGATATATTCACTTATCACCATTGATGTGAGAAAGAATCAGAACAGACCTTGACCAATATCCTTTGTAAACAATACGAAGTTCATTATCATTGGTGGGTAATCATAGTAAGGTAACTTTACAGCAAAATTGATGAAAAATAATAATAAAAAGAAAACATTTTAATTTGCCATGTTTTTTTTTCATCATCAAATTTGAGCAGAGTGTGTAATACGTATATCTTAAGAGTTCTTAATTTGACCTCCGCTGTGTGCAATCATAATTTAGCGTGAAACAAAATTAAGCAAATCCAATTAGACATGATATTGTATCACCTTTCTCTGAATTATCTATATTAAGGATTTTTAAACGTGTCAAGTTATTGATAGTGTTATTTACTGAAATTCAGAGAGTCAAATATTTACGAGAAAATAGGTTGGAAATAGGTATAGGGAACAGTAAAAACAAAAGAATATAACGCAACAAAGCGAATTTATTGTAATATCACATACTCTTGAAAACAGACTCATTACAAACATATCACATTAAAATTACAAACATTTTAGCCAAAAAATAAATATTATTTCTTGTACTTTCATTAGTCAAAATCATAGAATTGTATACTTCTCAAATGCAAATCAAAATTTAAAAAGTTAAAGCAGGAACATTCAATTGTAGCACATAACACCCACCGATGACAATTCCGGGGGCTGAAGTTTAAGAAGAAGAGATAAAGGAAGAAAGAATAATTTAAGAAGAGGTGAGAAAATACCTATTTTGGAGAAGGAGAAACGAAAATAGACAAAGAAAGAATGGAAAGAGGAAAATGAAAGAATTTTTTGGAGAACACAGCAGACCAGCGCTCAACCGTAGTGGGGGTTGCCACCAGCCGCCGCATGCGCGCGCAGATGCGCTGCCTTAGCGGCCGCTACCTCAGGAGTGTCCTGGACAGGCTGAGGAAGACCTCCGGGGCCGAACTGTCCATGGCCGTAGGGGGCCGCCTGGTAGGGAGCAGGGTTGTAGGGAGCGGCTTGGTAAGGGGCAGGGTTGTAGGCAGGAGCAGGAGGATTGTAGGCGGGTGCAGGGTTGTAGGGAGCAGGGTTATTGTAGGCGGGGTTATATTGACCGTTGTTGTAAGGGGAAGGAGGGCCGTTAGCACGGGAAACCTGAGCGTGGGCGGCGAAGTGGGCCGCCTTCGCGGCTGCGACCTCCGGAGTGTCAGCGGGTTGCTGTGGCAGAGCAGGTGAGCCGTAAGGGTTGGGGTTGTATCCTCCATAAGGGTTGTGGCCATACTGCGCCACCGCCACGCCAAACAAAGCAGCGAGAGCAATCTGCAAAAGATTTCAGAATATCAATGTTTTTATTATATATCTTCTTGTCCTACTATGAAAGCAGAACTAGGAGATAGATCACTGATCTCTATGACATATTATGGAGATTTCAAATAATTAAATGCTACATTTTTAATTTAATTTTGCGGTATCATTCTCCTTTACGCTAAATAACATTAAAAGTCGTAAACTTCAAGAATTTCAAAATTCATGTCGGTGTATCACGCATGCATGTAGTTAACTGAAAAAACTTATTTTTTGTGCACGTATTGTTCTTCACGATTCATCACAAAGAAGAGACTAAACGTTGAACATTGTCCCTTAAATTATTTAAATCGTCGCACACGAATTCTCATTCATTACACAAATTCTTGGTAGTTTCGCTATAACAATCCTTCGAAAGTCGATGTGACCACTCACCACGAGCTTCATGTCGATGGCGGTCTGCTGTGCGGCTCAAGTGGCTACTACGGGGCTGGTCCGGCCTGCTGAGTGGCGAACGGTGGTCGTGCGCGTGCTTTTATACAGCGCGGCGCCTTGTCACCTTGTGATGCAACCGCACCCACCACCGCACACCACCGCGACTCGGGGGCGGTGCGCCGCGGCGCGACGGGGTGAGGCAGGGGCGGGGGCGTAGACACGCGTCCCATTTGCTGACCACATTGTGTGCTGCCTTCCGCACAGCCTTGTTCACAACCACGTCGCCCTCCGGTGGTTCGCGGGAGGCGGAGTCTGGGGGCTGACGCCAGTGCCGGAGGATTGGGTGAGCCCGCGAAGGGCGAACGGCGGGTGTTGTGGCGCCCGCCGGAACACGGGAGAAGTGCACAAGGTCAAGCGCGACCAGCCGCGCCGCGCCGCGCCGCACCGCGCCGCGCCGCACAGCACAGGACGCCCGGCGCGACCCACGTGTGATTGGTGGTTTGCGGTGTATGTCGACATACTTCCCGTTGGAATAGCGTCAGAAATATCCCTCAGCGTTTGAGAGGGTTTGACAGATAAAATATTATTCAGCAACCGAATAAAGAATTTCCCTTGAGTAATAATTAGCTGTACAATTCCGGCTAGTAGACGAGAGCGAATTGCCTAGCCTGGAAAGTTGTCACTAGTTCATGTGATAAAACATGTTATTCACAAAACGTACTAAACATTCTTTAACAAGCGTTCTTTAATTTGGTGAGAATTAAATTTTTGTTTAATTATTTCAAATAAGGGTACTCAAAAAATTAGTTTTATAAGTTAATAAAATATCCTTGTTTTTTAATTCGTTTTCATTGAGAATTCATGATGATCATAGTTATTATGAATGAGAAGGAATTATTTTGAAGAATTATGAGAGGAATAAAATTGAATATTCATGCGCGAAGAACAGTGATTTTAATAAGTAAATACATGTTATTTTGCAAATTAAAAAAATATTATTCGATCTTAATATTATTATTACAGTCAAAATATTATCATACGCACATGAAGTGCGAAGTGTGGACCCGAAATCTAAAACACTCCGGAAACTAAAAATCTCTCCCATTTAATATATCAACTTCATTAAACGTGAGGTTAGGTTGAGTAAATAACTAGGAAAAGTACTGGTATTAAATAACTAGAAAAAGTTAGATATTTATCACATGTGTAATGGGACCCGAGAATTAAAAGGGGATGTTCATGGAGATCTTCGCTTTTGAATGCAATTAATGTCGTGATTATACGTTTATAAGTAACTGAAGTCAGGAGTTGTTATTATTATTATTATTATTATTATTTTATTGGGGTTTTAGATGTTTGATCCATTCATCTCAAGCGCATAAAATATCCATATCATGACCATTTTGGTTGACTCAATTTTTGTTAAGTTTCCTAGTATGAATTAGTGTAAATAAAGTGAACTAAAGTAATTCTAGCAATTTTAATAATGTGTATAATAATTATTCAGTGCATTTAGTGGTATTCAAGTGAAAAAGACGATAGGTTGATTGACTGATGCTTTTTTAATAGAAACTGGCTATTCGCTTTTTACAGGTATCAGTAAATAATGCTAACGTTATATAATTAATTTTCTTCAGCATACGACGCATTGTTGAACGTTCTTTCGTAACCGAGAACTTTAATTTGTTTAATTGCAAAAAAGGGAAAAAAGCTTATTTTTACAGGATATCTAACTACACATAACTTTTTTAGTAGCGGTAATTTTTATAGGTAGAAAACTATAAACCGCCTTTGCTGATTTACAACTGACACAGCTACTGGTGATCTTTATAATAATTATTTTACTGAACGTACAAGTATTATTGAAATATAAACTTTGCGAAGTAATTGATAAGATAATAGATGAAGGGTTAAAATATTTTAAAGCAATAATACAACAATTCTTTGAGTTAATGGGTAGCAAATTTCACTCTTGAGAACTACAGCAAGCGCGAAAAGGTTGGTCAAGTGACACAAAGGATCTTGTCCAATCTAGTATACGACATACGTTTACATTTTTACCTTGAACTTTCGTAATATCGCGTGATCTAAGGCATTGGAAAGTAATGGTTTGTGGGGCCTCTAATGTCTCTTAGCTCACAAGTGCAAATTTCACACGGATTCTATTGTTGAAAATAGAATAGTTACTTTCTTTTGTAGGCAAGTTACTTAGAACATAAAATTGCGGTATCCTTGAAAATTTTTGTAGTAAGATGGCTATGTTATTTCACAATTTGTACCGAACTGAAAAAAATCTGCATAGCAAGCCTGTACCACTTTTTTCAATGTTTGAAGTTTGTTGTTAAACATATTCATATAATAAAGTATCCAGTTGACAGTAATTCATACCAAAAGTCAACTTAGTTTGTATATTGTTAATATACTAATAATCGCGGTGTTCTTATTATTGCATTATTATATAGTTTTAAGTACAACTATAATATAATTACCTTTACGAATATTACATTGATTTTATTCTCATTGCCAGATATTGCTTGTATCTTGATATAAACACAATAGATAAAATAATATTTCGTAGATTGTATTGTAAATGATATTATTATTGCAGTTTTGTAAAATATTGTTTAGATTTTTGTACGTAATAATTGCATTTAAATTTACATGTAATACAGGAAGAGCATTCCTTCTTTCCTGAGCCATTTCCACAAAATAAAAATTCGAATTCAATTCATAAAATGCTATGAATGAAGTACTAAATGGGGAAACGTGAGGGGGAAGGGGCGTGCACAGTATTTTGAAGAAGGAATGAGGTGTGTATTTTTCAACAATATATTGTTCCATTTAATAAAAATGGAATATTCCATGCAATAAAAAATATTATGAATTAATTAGACCTTTACATAATTATATACCTATATATTTTGAGGGTTACAATAATGATTTAAAAACCTTTTGACAAGGTCTAATCTTTATTATAAAGTTACCTTGCAGTCAAGACACAGCAACGTTTGTCAACAGACATGAATGCCAAAATCACGATTTAATTGTGGCACATGGAATCAAAAATTAACATTTAAACAAATCAAAACTGTAACTAACATCAGGTTGTATATGAGGGATCAATCCACCCTCCACTCCCCGAAATGAAAAGAAATTTGTTCTTTTTGCATTGTTCCTAATATTTTTATGTGCATACACTCACTAACATATGTATCTATAGCCCACCTTTTTAATAAACCTAGATATATACATGTACAGTATATAAATAAAATATACATATATAATATGTGTCTGATATCCCCTCCCGAAATATTATCCTGGGTACACCTCTGACTAACATTTAAAGAATTGTACCGTCGCTGATCATCGGTTATAGTTACAAAATGGCGAGATACGTGTTTTTCTCAGATACAACGATGAAGTAACCGGAGTGTGCAGTACTAAGATATTTTCATTGATTTTCTTTTCATTTATTTGTGGTATTTTAGTTAAAACTTGAGAATATAATTTAATCTCCAATTATATTTCAAGACACATAATCGCATTTTTTTATATTGGGGCTTTACGACTCGCCGACATCGCTTAATTGATGGAATAGTTTGCAAAATATATTATAAATAGTTGTCACTGTGGATTTCAAAACAATTTAAAATCTGGTGTTTCAGCGTCAAGGTTTTAGTAAAGTAAAAAGACGTGAGTCACCATCTTTTACTCGCTAGAATGAATCATAAATGTCAGAAATAACGGTGGAATTCAACCCAGAGTGTCATAGTTGTCATCAAGACGTAAACGTCATTTAACCGGTCCTCACGTCACCTGATTGTGAGTCATAATACCTGAAAAGGCATTTCATTTTCAAAACACAAACATTACGTTCATGGTTCCGGATAAATATAACTTCTATATGGTCAAATTCTCTTCGTAAATGTTTTTTTCATAATGATTAGTTTGAATTTGTATATTAAATATAATATATAAAGAAACACATAAAAGATAATTAATGTAAGTGATGAAGACGCAACTGTTTCGTCCAATGTGTGAGTGACTTTTATGTTTCTTTTTCTTTTTTTATTATCCATTAATATTTCAATTTCTAGAATACAGTAGTGTAGCATTATTTTCAAAATGTCTGTAATATATAAAACATTATTGCATTAATAATGTGTTGATAATTAATACATATATGTTATCGATTTGACTTCGTATTTTTAAATCTAAAAACAACTCATTTAAAATATCTCAGATCAAACTTGTAAAAATTTTAACTTCGATTTATTTTACGAAAAAAGGTTTTAATTTTTATAACAAATCCATTAAATTTCAAAAGATCCTTTGATCTTACATGAAGGTATTTTAGAAAACTTGCATCCACTTTATTTGAAGTGCCATGTTTTTTGTAAATAAAGGCGTAAAAACATCCTCATAATCGCGAACCTTGATCTTTGTCCAGGATTACTTTAATAACGTGTCCGATTATTATTCGGTGAACGCAGAAAGAGATTAAGCTCCGTTATATTTTCTTCTAGTCTCACCCGGAAGCAGAAAAAATCGCAATATATTTAACGGAAAGTCCTTCAACAAAGAAAAGGATAATCTTAACGTTCCGCCGTTACTGAATTTCATTGTTACATACATCTACTAAAAACTTTGTTACACTCAGCAACTTCATGTTCATACACTTTGAAATTTGAAGCACCCAACCAGGAAACAATTTTGAGCTTCAATCTCTCTTAATTTGATAGTTGTGGTACTGCTGACATTTTAAAATAATTTTCATTGCAACATACATTTCCGATTCTTCTTACCTTGTTGTCACAAAACACATATAGTTCATAAAGCGAATAATATCATATTCAATTAATTTATGATAATTCATGTTCGAAGTTTTCTCGTGAACGCTCTATCCTCGAATACAGAGACCTTCCCCTTCTCCGCTCTGCAACCTCGTTTCACTGCCGTAGACGCTCTCAAGCAGTTATAATTATATACTCTGAAATAATGGAGTTGACGTGGCCATGTGTGGTTCCACTAATTGTGGAGCGTCTGAAATCTTGAAAACTGAAGTCAAGATGGTTTATTCACATTTTTTAAAGAAAAATAACCTTTCTCAGTTTATATTCAATTTGTAGGGTTCAAGATTGGAATACTTATACATATTTTCTAAAAAAAATTATTGTCAAAAATGTAGAACAAATTTCGTATGACCACGTGGAGGACAATAAACTAATTTACTTTCCGGAAGCAAACAAGGGATCATTCCATCAATTTCCCGATGAAGGGTCCTAAGGCTGACGCGGATTTAACATTTCAGCACACTCCTACTATAAGATAATAAAAATACATGTATACCATAGAATACCATAAATACATAGAATACCAACAAATTTGTATTTTATTAAATAAAAAAATTATATCAAAAGTACACATCATTATCAAAATGTAGGTTATTCGGAAAATATTGTTTATAAATAAATAAATAAATTTATTGTCAAAAAACAGTACAAACTGCGTATGACCACGTGGAGGAAAAAAAACTAATTTACTCTCCGGAAGCAAGCAAGGGACCATCCCATCAATTCCGATCAAGGGCCCTAAGGCAGAGGCGGATTCAAAAAATTCAGCAAAAATTCCTAGATAAGATAAAAAGTTAGCTGCGAGTTATAATACTAATAGAATGTCAATATGTTTGTAATTTTAAGCAAAAAATTACATGTAAGTTATTATCGAACTATAGATTATTCTGAGTATAGTGCTTAAAAATTGAAATAACACTAAATTCACGATTTATTGTTACAATAGACCCGCCCCTAGACAAAGCCTAGAGAACCTGTATGATAAATCCGCCTCTACCCGAAGGAAAACCGGAGAAAAACCCGGGCCAGGATGGGGCTACAGAATTTATGTACACAAACGTGCCAATGTTGAGTACACATAAAACTAAATTAATATGAGCCATAAGACAACACAATCATGCAAGAAAATAGTTTTTGAAATTGTTATAAGTTGTTTAAAAAGTACTACAGCAATGGCGTGATAAAGCACAAGACGAATTTAACTTTTGTTAAAATCAATAAATTCTTTTACAGTGTAGAAGCACTGGTGCAGGAGGTAGTTTTTAACCGCGGATTTGAAGATATTCAATTTCATAATATCTTTTATATTCTTGGGCAGGGAATTATATAGAACGATTCCCGAATGGTATGGTCCCTTTTGGCAAAGAGTGGTTGACACTCTAGGGCGATGAATATTACTACTATTGCGTGTATAGTGTTCGTGAACGAGACTGTTTCGTATAAAGCAAGGGTGGCACTTCAGTAATTCGGACTTAACAAACACGACTGTTTCATAAATATAAATGCAGGGAAGTGTTAATATATTTAATTCCTTGAATAAAGGTTTACAAGAGTTTCGGGGGTGAGATTTACAAATTATCCGAACTATCCTCTTCTGAATTCTGAAAGTTTGAATACTCTGACCGGAATTACCCCAGAAGGTAATGCCGTAACGTAAATGGGAGTAAACGTTTGCAAAATATACGCAACGGGAAATACGTGGACTAACTGCGTTAACTAAGATTCGGAATGCGTAACACAATTTGCTTAATTGGGAATTAAGATTGTCAATGTGACAATTCCATTTGAGGTTGTCTTGAATATGGAGACCTAAGAATTTTGTATTTGTAACAGTTTTTAATTGTGTTCCGTTTAAAGAAAGAGAAACCTGGGGTAAAGATTTTGTGATACTATTGTGAAATGACATAGACACTGTTTTGTCAGTGTTTACAATGAGACGATTTGCATGGAACCAAGTCGAAAGGTTAGACAAAACTTTTTGAGCATTGGCGTGTTTACATAGTAAATTAGTGTCATCAGCAAAAAGAACCATTTTGCAATCTGATGTGGATGATGACATGTCGTTCACATACAATAAAAAGAGTATAGGACCTAGAATTGAACCTTGGGGTACTCCGCAAGTAAGTGGTTTTGTTTCTGAAAGACAACGTNTATTTTTAGTATAGGATATTTCTACCTGTTGATATCTATCCTTTAAATAAGAAGTTAGCCATTGACGTGGAAGTCCACGAATGCCTAAGGAATGCAATTTTGAAAGGAGAATTCCGTGATCGATGACATCGAAAGCTTTGGATAAGTCAAGAAAAACACCCTGAGGATTTTCTCCACGGTCAAGAGATGTGGTAACTTCGTTTAAGAAGGAAAATATGGCGCTTGTAGTGGAAAAGGATTTCCTAAAACCGTGTTGATCATCAGAGAGAATGTTATTTTTTGATAAAAAATCTAGAAGACGCTTATAGAATAATTTTTCTAGGATTTTTGAGAAAGTGGGTAGTAGAGATATTGGTCGGTAATTTCCAATATTAAGTTTGTTACCTTTGTTGTGTAAAGGTTTCACTTTAGCTCTCTTAAATATGTTGGGAATAGATCATAAGTATTAAAATAACACTAAACTTGAGATTTATTAATTCAATAGACCAGAGCCTAGGGAGCTCGTATAAAAAATCCGCCTCTACATGAAGGAAAACCGGGAAAAAATCTGGTCAGGATGGAGTTACATTATTAATGTACACAACAGTATACTTTTTTCTGTAATTTTTGTTAATCTTGGTAAATATACTTATGCTGTCGTGGACTTTTCGATACAAGTTTTTGAGGTATATAATAATTTCCCTAATGATTTCACGTACCTGCCCTATGCCTGACTGTTCAGTCATGCTGTGCACGTGTAAATATCTTTCAGACGATACTTTTTTTTTACTTCATTGACATCTATTGTCATAGGTCAGCTAATTTACACAAAATATCGATTGCATTTGAACATTCCTCATGAAACACTCTACTTATTTGTAAGAACTGTTAAGTAGTTTCTGAGAAACTCGTTCACTCAGGCGCAATGGACGAGCCACTTTGCTTTACACACGAAAAGATTCCAGAATTCTGGTGCTAAATACTAAGACTTTTTTATTTATTTGCCACTCTTACATTGCATGAAAGTTTATTTTTTATACAAAAATCTGAAACTACTTACAGTACATAGACAACATAAAAATACTACAGCAATTGCTATTGCTTTCACAACATTGATGCTTTGAGGCAATTGCTGACAAGTATTGATAAGCTGATTTAAAAATTATTTTAATTTAAACATTATTTTCTGATTTAGTCAGTACAAAACCTGGACGAAATGTGAGTACATCTATTTTTTACAACAATTAATTACGTAGTCAATAATAATAATAATTATAAGTCATAATAATATTCTATAATCTCTGTAAATAAAAGCGAAATACCACTCAAGTACTGATTTATTGACTGACAAATCACGAAATCTCGCAAACTCTTAAGCCTACAAACCTGCAATTTGACAGGTAGGTTCCTTCTAGGGTGTACACATCCGCTAAGAAAGGATTTTACGAAAATACTACCGTGAAATGGAGGTTGGAGTGTTTTATGTATATAACCCACCATAACTCTAGAGTGTCTGGGGTAATTTCAACCAAACTTGATACATAGATGATATCGGACAACAAATACTGTGAGGGTAAAATATTCCTGGCACCCCTACGGAACAGGTGGGAAGAGGGTAACATGTAGAAATGATAGAAAACTCGAAACCATACTTTTCAGTTTCGCTGAGATGGATCAAGACGCCCCCGACGCTTTGCAACTTCACAATCAGCCCACATTAGACAAATACACCTAGCATCCTTGGGTTAGGTGTGCCAATGAGACGCAGGTAAAAATAATCAAAAAACGACCGATGATAGTAATAAATAAATTTTTGGGTCCGCTGAAGTGAAGTTACACCCTCATTACTACATAGTACACGATCACCTTGTATTGGGGGTGAGTAGGAGTGAAATGTAAAATTAATCGAAAGTGATCTATTTTAGTGTTGAGATGGTAGTTCATCTGAAATTAGCTGAAATTAGTGACATTCTCAAAGACTACAAAGTCCACAATATGCCAAAATTAAACTCAGGGAATGGGATGCCAAGAAACAAAATTATCGAACATGACAGATAACAAACGTCCATAATTTTCGGCGTCGCTGAGTTGATAGTGAATCCCGATATCGTATAAGTCTCAATTCAACCGTCATGGAAGAAAGTCACCACATGCACCCCTTGGGGGGGTGGAGGGTGGTAATGGATTTAGGAATAAAAATAATAGAAAACTAATTTTGAAATATAAACAAAATTAAATTGCATAGGATCCATAGTTAGAGGGTTGATGAGATTTTTAAACTACCAATGCTGTTTAGTTCAAGCTGAGATCACATAGGGGCACGGTATCCTGAAGACTGAGGGTGGAAAGAGCGAGAAGTAAAAATAACGTAAAAAGAATCCATGATTTTTGTGTATTCTGAGATGAATAATCTTATTTCCAATGACATTATGTACTCTTCCACATGAGGTGCACGACACCCCTAGAGGTTGGTGTTGAAAAGAGCGTGACATGAAAAACTATTGAAAATGTTCTAAAAAGATGATTTCACGAAAATTCACCCATCAGGAAGTGAAATGGGAATTTGGTGTTTACTTTAAACTTTTTCTCAATTACATCAGTGAAATAAGGGTCAGAGAATACACGTCAATGCTATCATACATCCAACATTAATGGATAACAACCTCACTGGATATCAATGGAAATATGAGAAAGAATTAAGTTGGAGACATATTACAAAAATCACGTGAGTAAAGCTGCGAGGACTCATCTAGTTTAGTATATGCTCATAACGAAATAAAACCAATAAGTGGCGTTGAAAACTGATTCACTCCTACATTAACGCAGATCAAAAACTAGATTTAGTAAAGTAGAATTTATACAGAAGGTTGCTTTTATATATTGAGAATGGCACAAACTGGGAAAGAGACACGAGTCCATGTGTTTAGGGAATGTAAATTTTACGGACCAGAACGAGCTAAGTATATAAGAAAGATGAAGAGAGAAAGATTTGTTCCAGACAGAGAAGAAATACGTAATGTTCAAATCGTGCATTAAAGGAATTAAGGAAATAATGACTGGACTATAGAACTAGAAATTAGAAGTAACGGCCACCATCTGAAATGGAATTACAACCTCAATGGAAAACATGAAAACTATCACTATAGACAAAAGAAAAAATGCCCACCACCTCGTGGTTACGGACGAGCATCTGAGTGGCAAAGAATCGTGACCCTAGTGACAGAAGAGAACAGAGAAGAAAAAGAGATAAGCATGATGTGACAAAGAACCGGATATTGGGTTTTTGGGTCTTCAGGAATTCCATTTTTAATTGGTCAAAAGAATTAAAAATATTTTCATGTTGTTGTAGTTCTTGCTAACAGCATGGTATAGTATTTTCACTATCTCAGGAATTAACGGAGATACAAACTCGATTTTGTATATTCGTATTGTTAAATTAAATTTCTCAAAGCCAATATACGGAAGTTTCGATACTGCACTTTTAAATGAGTAAAAATAGATATAAACATTTGGTGCGTTGTCCTGACCGACACATTTCTCAACGCAGACAGAAAAAAATTACAAAAAACAGACAACGCAGACCCAAAAAAATAATAAGAAATTGAAAATTTAATGTTCACTTGTATTCGAAAGGTTCACCATGAAATAATTGCTTAAATTTCTTATTAGGTGTGATTTGTATTTTTTTGTTTTCCTAATTTTAATATTTCTTAAGAACTAATTAATATATCATCTAGTTTTTTTACATTAAATATTGTTAAATTAAAAATCTAAAGATCGATATCTGGAATTTTCGATATTTCAATTTTAATTGTGTGAAAGAGAATAGAAACTATTGATGTGTTGTCCTGATTTATTCATCAAAGCATAGATAAATGTTAAAGACAGGAACTTGAAATTTTGTTAGAATGTTGCTAGCAACAAAAACACCCGTGCTGAGTCGGGAAGAGTAAGCTGATAAAATATTTTCCTTCCGGAACTTTGTGGACATCGCATTCGTCAAAGGCAAAGAAGAACCAGCTCTAGTAATAATAACTGGTCTCACGAAGATTAAATGAGCGAAAGCTCTTATAACTGACACGTAACTATTATAATGCTAGAGTAATAACACGTAGTGCATTATACTCTAATCGTTTAAGAAATACCTTAAACCTACTCCAAGCTGCGACAAGATGTCCAGTGTGTCATTTCTTAATAAATGTTAATTTTTTATGATTGCTGTGTTGAAATATATTAAAATTTAATGAAAAGTGTGTCCAAACTCGCCCATTTTGACACCTCTGGATATACCGCAGAAATGTCTCCTACCTGTCATGTGGGGTCATTTCACAACGCGGAATTGTCACCGTGGGGTATCTTCACGACGACTTTCATCTTTTCTCGCTCCATCCTCCGGTGATTTTATTTCCCGTTTCATCTCCCCTATGTCTGGAATTCCTTCTCGTTTCACCTCCCCTATTTTCTCAATCCTATTTGAGCTTCAGAAATCCAGATAATCATCAGAGATCCCTTTACTCTCGCAAATGAGTTGCAAGACATCAGCTGTAGCTGGATCATGGGTGTCCACCTATCACTGGGCCATTTTGAGAAAAACATTGTGACATTTAAAATTTTAAAGTTTGCTAACGATTTCTTTTATGCATCTAATGAAATATTCGACAAATTTCCTGTTTTTAAATTAGTCTAAACTCTACCAAAATAAGACAAAAAGTAAATGAATTATTGATTACTCTAAGAAGGGCATGAAAGCAATATATACGTTCGATATTGCATAATTTAATAACAAAAATTAACAAACGAGCTTTGCCCGGATTCCACAGAATGAGCTGATCAATCTTTTGCAATTAATTGGTAGAAATATTAGCATTTGTCTTCAATAATTTTCTATGCTTTGCAATAGTTTTCAATTTAATTACAATGAGGATTGCAATATAATTGGATTTCTGTGTTTATTAAGATATAGGTGTCGTCTACCAAGGCGCGATTTTCCACATGTTTCCTTAATCCAACGCATGATAAAAAAAATAAGGAATGTCAAATTATATATTTTAAAAAAAACAGTTCTCCAATGATATTCCGAGGCAATTTTGTAAATATTCGATTTCAGTTTTCAAATCCAATAACTAAAGATTTGTTTCAAATTTNCATACATACACACACACACACACACACACACACACATATATATATATATAAATATATATATATATATATATATATATATATATATATATATATATATATATATAATATAAATATATATAAATAATATAAATAACTACAAATAATATAAATAAATATTAATAATACGAATAAATATAAATAATAAAAAGAAATAAATATTTTGTAATGATGTATAAGATGATTCTTTAATATTGTTAAGAACATTTATGGTGAAATAAACAAAACTTTTTTTTGTGGAGCTTTAAGGGCTCGTCAACAGCAAGGTCTTTTGAGCCCATAAACATAACTATTACGAGTAAATAACTTTCTTTGTTACCATTTTTGTTCCAACTACTCATGTTACTTCTGGCTGATTCCATTTTCGTCACTATCGGCTGCTGATCCAAAATGTGATTTTGGAAAAAATATAGTATTTTCGCGGAAGCCCAATAATTTTTCGATTTAAAAAATAACAGGGAAACAGAATAATCCAGAGAATACAATAAAACAAAACTAGATGCTCAGATATCACCAATTAACAGAAATAACAATAAAATAAGATGTTGAGCTTAAGATGTAGAACACTAGAGTACTTCTTGCAAATTATTATTTTTATTGAAAATAAAAATAAGTCACTCATATGTCAGAAAAGGACATGTTTCGTCATTCGCCTTCGTCAGTCCAGATGATACTCTCTGTTCATAGACGTCCAAGTGACATTAAGTTATCTAGAACCATAGGGTTGGTTTAATTAAATTAGGACAGGTGGCCAGGATATTTTATTTCAAGCCCATCAAGGAATCATTTCAATGAATATCATATTCTTCAACGGTAGACATATTACTTGCATCGTGCTGAGAAGAAAACACAAAACCCCCACAGGGCCGTATACATAGACCGATCCGGAGCAAGTACCTCTGAGGAGGGGTAGAGCTAACTGCTGGAGCACAAAAAAAAGCATGGTGACCACGACGTCGTAAGTCACAGTGGCTCTAGTGATATGGCGGAAGAAGCGTTGTTTTGAAAGCAAATCCTTGTGATCTTTTAATTCTGAATGGGAATATTTGTATCTTTTTGTAAATAGTGCGGGAAATGCCAAATTTTTTGCGAGCCACAAAATAATAAACAACTTTAAGAGGTTTAATTTACTTATATATTATAAGGCTTATCATTTAAAGTATAAGTACAAAAACCCAGAATGCAGAGCTTTAATAATTGACACGAAAGCTAATTTACACAAAGAAGTTACTTTTATAAATAATTATGTCATTAGTGGCAAAACATTCGAAAAATAAATTTATATTTCAACGCAATAATCAAGTAATAATCACACCATCAGGAATGTGATGATATTTGAGAGTGGGGATTGCTTCAAACTTGTTATTGTTGATTAAAACTGGAGGATGTTTTCGATTTTTACTCATTTCTGTTTTTCGCTCACGAATGTGTGTAAAACTAGACCTAGAAATTACTTATCCGATTATAATTTAAAATGTGTTCTGGGACGTGAGACCCGCATTTCTGCAAGCAACGCTCTCGCGCTCTGCACTGCAGAGCCAGAGAAAATATTTGCGGCTTCGTAGAGCGCTAGCGTGAACATCTCTTCTCCAATATCACATCTGAATTATCTGTTTTTTTTAATAAAACTATTTCATATAATCTTTCCTATTTTTCCCGCGAAAGATAAGGCAGTACAGGAACGAGAAGATATGTGCATCTTCAGTATACTTAATTAATACTATCGTAAAAATAGGAGAAAATATTTTCAAGATGGGTGTGCTATTCATTTTAAATGAACATTTCTCGTTCCCATCCCCGGGAGGAAAATGTCTCAAAGGGCGAGGTTCTGGAGGATTTACAGTGAGCAGCAAGGCTGGAAATACATTTATTTTCGGAGGGGGGCAAGCATAGCCATTGGCACCGCCCCCTCTCCTCGGAAATTATAGATAACTAAAGAGTACCATGTATAAGTTAAATAGTAAATACTTTCCTCTATACACGTAAGTATATACACACGAAACATCTTGTAGTTCATGATTCCTTTGGTAATACTCCGTCAAGTATACATATGACGAAACTTTTAGCGAATTGTCTTCAAACGCTTTCAAAAAAAATTGTGGAGTGTGTCGTAAAGTGGGCGGGGCGGCGCTCGCGCGTTCAATGCAGACGACAGCAGTCTTGACAGAGGTTAGACTCAGCGGAACTACTCTATATAACGAGCAACTGCAGGAGTTCGCTGGACGACGGCCGACGAGCATACAGCGTACCCCTAATCCTTCCCTCTTCCTTAGCCAGGGGCCTAGAGGATGCTCGGCTATGACTCCTTGGCTCGGTTATAACTCCAAGACTCCTTTCATCCTCCAAAGTCTGAGGCCTTGTGGATGCTTGGCTTTGATTCCCACTCCCCTTAAAGAGATCCTTCCTTACGCTGTGCGTGATGCCCGTCCGCCAAGAGGCGATGGTCCGCCGAGAGCTACGGCCCTCGCTGCACACCTGCCACGGTCCTTGCTGCTGCTTGTGATCAATGATTAAAGTTTAACAGCAAAATTAAAATAATTGCCGTGACTGGGTGGTTAGACGTTCCTCGAAAATGAGGAGGTGGAGAACCTCCCCTCCCTACTACTCCCGAACCCCAGAGAATCCCAGAGAGTTCTCTCCGCCGCCGCCGATGAAGCAGGGCCAACCGCCGCCAACATGTCTGACGCTGCCACTCCCACCGAAGTATCAACAGCCGCAGTCATGCCCGCCGCCATCACACCACTCGCCTCTCCACCACTTGCCGCCGCACTCCTGGCTGGCGAGCCCAACTATATCCGCTGCTGCGGAGCATACCGCCGCCACTACCGTACCCGCGCTGACTTCCATCACGTATATGGAAGCTACAGCCGATGCCACCGCCGCTGACTGGCCCACCGCGCACGCTGGAACCCCAGACGCCGCTGTCACCCCGGCCGCCACAACCACACNCCGCCGTTACCGCTGCCTCAGCCGCCGCACCCCACGGTGCTACGGAGGAGTCGGCCGCCGCACAGCAGGTCGTCCCCAACTGAGTCACCGATCCGAAGCAGCGGCACCTATTCGTGAAGCGCCTTAGGAAGTCCTGCCAGAAGCTCCACAACGTGAAGTGGCTGCAATGCACGGATCAAGCCCGCTCCGCTGAAGATCTGAGTCGGAGCGGCCGTACAAGCAGCTACTTCATGAAAGGTGGCTGTGAATATAAAACCTGGCGCTACGGGCATTGCGCGCGAGTTTACCTGCTGCGAGGGCTCCGCAACAAAGTGTATGACAACGCGGATCCCTCTGCGGCGGCTTGCCGCAATGGGTGCTGCGATGCAACGGTGGCGCCAATGCGGCACTTATGCTGAACAACAGCCTGACGCACGGGACCCAATGGATGCTGCGCCATAACAAGATTATCGCAGCCCTCAAAGGCGTAGCACTGAGTTCTGGTCATCATGTGATGGGGGAGTCTCTCGCCTTCACGGCGGACCAACTGAAGCCTGACTTGGTGGTCGGCGAGGGGAACAACGTTCTAATATTTGAAGATTCCGTCCCCTTCGCCGGTTGCGGGGTGCCAGACAGGGTGCGCGCGGAGAAATTGAAAAAATATGAAATACACCGCACTTCTTAGGTCTGGGATACCTTCAGGCCGAAGTGGTTCCGGTCGTAATAGGATCGCTGGGCCAATGGACTCTGGAAAACGACGCCGCTCTCCAGAAAATCTGCAGCAACAAGCGGCGTCGCAGGACCCTTTCTGAGATGGTCCTTTGATGTGCTCAACTCATCACGATCAATATTTTACCAGCACATCGGGGACCAGGTCCTTGCCGATCCAGAGTTCCTTTGGCGTGGGAGCGGTACTTCCATCTGTCACACTACAGGACTACCAACAATCCAAAGACACTCCCTCTCTCCTTATCACTAGGCCTCTAAGTTAACTTAGAATCAGTCGTGAGAATGTTCCCCAAAACTCTTCACGACAACTGGTGCCAGACTTAGAATTCAAATTGAAACTAAACATCGTCTTCACGACAAGTGAATATAAATTATTTGAGGTGTGAAAATAAACATAATCGAGAGTAAAATAACTTTCAATGTAACAGATTTTTTATGATGATATTAAAAATAAATAACATACAGTATTTAAATATCTTAACCATAAATAATTCCAAGGAAAACAATTTTTAGTAAGTACAATGCAAGTAGACATACAATTGGAACCATTAAATTCTTATCTTCCAAGCTTTCGTTCCTCCAAATGTATGAATGATCTTAAAACATAGCACAGAGGCCCTTAGATGTTCAATGGAAATAATATTTAAATTAATGTCTTTGCGGTTTCATAGTACTTCTTAAATGTGTTTTAAAAGTTTCAATTTGCTGAAACTTCTTTCTTTAGTTGCTACAGACACGGAAGTGTTAAAAAAATTGTTCAATCCCCACATATGTTTGGGCACCCTTCTCGCAGCTTACTCTTATGAAAAATCTGGAGCATAGGTACTGTTGTTGCGTCTTTCAATACGTTTTCGGTGGTTAAAGAGTGGAATTGGAAACTATCTACTTCATTCAAAAGTTGTTCATGTAAGTCTTTTGGGTAGGTTTTTGCTCATTCTTAGGCCTTACATTTCAAACTGTTAACATTAGCATATGAATTTCACTTTCACACAAAAAACTGAACTTATCAACCACTTTAAGTGCCTCATATCTGCAGGATCATTAACAATTCGATCGATAATTTGATAAAGTGGAAGACGATCCTCTTGAGAGATTTGATGAATCCTTAAATGTTTCCTCAGGCATTTTCTATATTTTCCTCTTCCTTCAGTCAGTGTGCTCTTTGTTGACACCAATATTGCGTGACAAAAACTTAGTCTCATCAGTCGACTTTGAAACAATTACATTTTGGTTTTCTTCCGCATTCACGTCCAGTACGCCTTTTTGGTCTACATTGTTCTCATCCCTGGCTTGCTGTAATATAAGGAAAGAAGGGGTAATTTCTCCAGTAATATAATCTATGAACTATAAACATTTTTGTTTAGGCTCTACCTGTTAAAATTGTTTAAAAATTTTAAGATTGGCGTATGCAGGAGGGGGAAGTTCAGGATACACAAATCCCTGCCCCATTAAAAATTTAATATGCAGCTCTGACAAGGAAATTAATATTAATAAATTAAACATTTCATAATAATAATAACGTTCGATATAATCTCGTAACTTGAGCCCTCCAAGATATTTTCTCTTGCGCTGAATGTAACATTGAATTCGCTTTACGTCTCTTGCATTCTCTCATCGGTTACAAACATGTCACTCTGCTCACGGCCAACACTGCCATACACGCCAGAGGTGCATATACGTAAAGGGATGATCGGGGGAAGGTGAACCCTCCCAATCACGGGTAATACAATTTTTAAGAAGTAAAATAGGGAAAATAGTAGAAAATTTTAACTATTTTCCGGCATAACTAATAAATCATTCACTGTGCGTTTTAAAATATGGATTGTAAAGCTTCAGACCCTCACCAAAAATTGGAGGATCTAGCCCCATCCAAGGTATTTTCTGCGTACGCTACTGAATAGGTTAGTCCATACTTTATTAAAATATTAATAGTTAAACGTCACAGAGCCAAAAACGTTTTCTTCTTTTCCACTCAATAATACTACTTTTCCACTCAATAATACTACTTTTCTCAATCAATTAAAAGATAAAATATGCATTTACCTTTTTTCCGCGGTATTTCTTGAGTATTCTACAACCATGATAAGATTAAACTCGACGACTTTGCCTCGAGAAATCTTTCTTTCGCCTTCTTCCTGTTGAAAACTCCAGATAGCTTTTTTGTCTCACGTGCATTGGTCATATTCTACGTTGTCTATATCACAACACAACACTCGGACAGAGCCGTATACAGACTATTTTTTTAGAAGGGGGGTCAGAATAAAAGAATATCATCTTGGGCATAGTACATTATAGAAAACATTGTAAAAAATTGAAATTTTTAAGGCAAATTGTAAATTTAGGTCATCCAACTAAGTATTAATATACGTGGTGCGATACAGTAACACTTCACTTTCGAGATTATTTTAAACTTTTTGTACGGCAGGGGAAAGTGATAGAGGCACAACTTTTATTCTGATTAATGTAGCAAAAATTTTCTTCACCATTTTTTAAAGTACAGAAACATTTAATTTTTCAAGGACAATAACAAAATTGCTGGTAAAAGATGGCGCTGAAGCTGCTGTTTTTTTTAAATTAAGTACAAGTGCTGTATACAACTGGAAGTGTTCCTCTCTATTGAGAACTTTCGGTCAGATAAAAATGGCGATAAGCCGGGACTCCTGTATTGATCAGAGGGGTGTTAACCACTACATCACCCGTTCGCCTTCCACAACTGTACACCATTTCCATTCAGACCTAAACCCGGAAGACGCAGAGACATATCCCCATGTTGGAGATAAATGAACCAGGCGGCACACAATGCTCATCTGACCGAAAGTTATCAAATATCTTCCCCACGTGTAGGCACACGGACGAAATATAAGTATAACCCATCTTAACACGAAGGTATGTGTGAAATCGGTACTTCAGCTCACACAGCCTAGTGTACCACCTGGTTCACTTACCTCCAGTATTGGGATGTGTCTCTTGTCTTCCTGAGAAATGCTCCGGATGGAAATGGTGTACAGATGAGGCGAACGGGTGATGTAGTGGTTAACAGACCTGCGATCAATGCAGGAGTTCTGGGTTCGTTTCCCGGCTCGTCGCCATTTTCATCTAACCGAAAGTTATCACATATCTTCTCCTCTCCATTGAACCCAAAAATTGAATTCATCGTTAATTCTTGAGACATTGGCTTTGATCGAGTGGACAAAATTTCATTTAAACAATAAAAATTTTCAAAATTGCCGTAACATATTTACAAATTTACCTTTTTCGCTGTTTTAATTGAAGCAAGCTACATAAATTTTCTACACAATATTATAAGACTAAAAATTCCAGTTTCTTGATAACGGTATTCCAAAGCACTAACTCTGTGTGCCTGAAAAATGGACAATGAATTAAAACATTTAAATTCATAAATTACGGAAAAGTCTGTCTTACAAGTTTGTAATGACATCGTCTAAAAATAATACATAAACAGATCTTCTAAAGTAATCTTCACAGACAGAGCAGGATGATTTGGGGGGAAACAAGTCATGATTTTCTAATTAACACCTAACATTTCAGCTATTTCCCGAACTCTATTATGGAGGTCACAAAATATAGATTTAGCCATTTCTTGTTTTTTTCGAGTAAGCTGATAGTGTCTTTTATTAAATCAGTGCCCTTTCTTAAATCCAGTAATGGTGTTTGAAGGAGCTGACTAAGAAATGTATTTACTCCTACAATATCACTAAGACACACAACTGTGACGAGAAATTCGATAGCAAAAGATACCATTTTCTTCATAGTTCCATATGTGTTTCTACATAAGACTACTTTTGAGGAGTTTTATGAATTAATCAAACGTGATTGTTGAGCGTGTAAGTCTATTTTCTTTGGCACCTTTTGTTTCAGATACCATTACAATGTCATTTCCATTACAGTCGACGCAAAATCTTAAATTTAAATAAAAGTTTTTGACAATGTCCTCAACTACATGGCCTGAAGAAACTCCGGTCAAGTGACATTGTTTTTAAAATCTCCAAGTTTATATGGACTGATTGTGAACTTTGACGTCTTCGATACTACTACTTTCACTGGTACCTTCAGCGATCCCGAAAATTACGATCTCAACATTAATATCAGTCACTTTCGATTACTTTACAGTTCACTCTTCTCACCCCAACACAAAGGGTGATTCCTTGTAAAGGGTGATCGTGTACTTATCTGGCAATGACCGTGTCACTTTACTTCAGCGATCCAAAAAAAGATTTATTTAACACCAATGGACCATAAGCCGTACCCCAAAAACACTCTGGTAGCTATGGGAGTGGATGGTATCTTGATTTTAATACTTAAAAGATTTTTGTAATTGGAGGACCACTTGGATTACCATGATTTTATATCAAAACAAACAATAAATCAATGGACATACACGTAAAATGTCTAATACTAAAACTTACCGCTAAACACATGACATTAATTTAAAGATAAGAGAGGCATGATTATATACAACAAGGTTCAGTTAAATGTGATTGAATTCGTCAATGGAGATTGAATTGATCATGAAAGATCATACTGTTCGTGAGATTTTCACTAGCCAGTGAAAGATATGTGCGCTCATAGTTACGCTCTTGTAGCATTTTCTGAAACGCAGTTGGCGAACAGCGTCTCAGGTGGTTGGAAAATGCAGCAGGCAGCAACGATGTGGATCCATCAATAGTATTTAAAGTTTACATGGTCACGCTGTTTCTGTGATCACAATAAAGTCACGTTCACGTTTCACAAAATGTTCATGACGGACGCCGTTATGGCCCGATGTTGACTAGAAGGAGCCTGGAGCAGAAGTGATGGTTGAGCTAGAGGGTCTTCCCAATTAACTCGGGGCAAAAAACACCCGCGCAAATACATTACTATTGAAGTGTGTAAATTAAAGTATTTGATACAAATTAAAGAATTGGATACAAATGTTACATTAAAATTAGTAAATTGATATTCAGAATTTATGTGACGATTTTCAAAGTAATGAATAAGTAATTATATATTTTATTACGAAATGTCAGGGTGCTCTCTAGTGGAAGATTGACGTACTTAAGCCTTTTAGATCTATTGTCAGTATTAGATAAAATTATTAGCTTCTGGTGGAAATGCACCAGAAAACTGCCCGTTGAAAACCAAGTAATGGTTTTCCCAGGTATCTTCGTAGTAAATTATGTTTAAGGGTTGCTCAAGAGCAGGAAATATTTTCCCAAGTACCAGATTATGATCTCACGGGAGATGCGAGACCATAAGGTTAAGTGCTGTGCTTAGATTAACAAGAAATGTATTTGGTGAATGCAAGTTTACTGGATGAACCCGAATTTGAGTTTACAATTTTACGAACGACTAGAGTTGCTTAATACAAAATGATAATAATCATAATAATATTGAAATACTAAAATAAGGATTGCAATTGGTAAAGTAAGCATTCAAGCGAATGAACGCCCTAAGATTAATATAAAAAGACAAAAACGTTTGGGAAGCTTCGCACGGGATACAGAAATGGAGTGGGAAATTTCTCAAAGCCGACGATAGCGATAATTAAATTATTGAAAGTAGTTGACCTCAGATGGTCGAATAATAATTGAAATACTAGTTAAGGTTGTGCGAACCCGTAGACACATGTATGTGCCTTACCGGAACTACACTCGACTTGGCGTAGAGCATGTGAGCAAATGGAGAGAAAAAATATTTGACATAATTTTACAAATATTCGATAAAAATTTCAAAGATTAGACTAAACTTAATATAACTGGAAATATGAAATGGAAAACGCACCTTGTTAAGAGTGCTATATAAAGTATTAAAAGGAAATGTCCTATGTTTAAGTACAAGTGCCTGGTATATTAGCAATGTGGACAAGTATAATATGTGATGAAGCGTGTTCATGTGAACGCTTCATGTGAGTAATACATAGTACAAAATGGGGTGAACTCATCATGCAGACCACATAAGACAGTGGCAAGAAGATATTATTAAATAGGACGAATGAACTAAGCATAATTGCAACGACATGTGAATTCAAAGACGAGGTGATTGATCTTGAGGTGTCTTCAATGGATATACAAATTTGTTATAAAGAATTGATAAAAAATGTTCCCTAATAAGCCCACCAAAAATCTAATCTAAGCACACATGAAATAATCTATATTTAAACCCTAACATAAACACACGGGAAATATTCTAAACCCTAATCTAAACACATGAAATTACCATATTGATCCTCCACTAGACATGAGTGATGACAATATCGAACTAACAATTAAGCTACACAAAATATTAATGATTAATCTTGAGATGGTAAAGGAGCAATGTCAGTAATGGGACGTTTATAGTATCCGGTTTGTTTTCATAGTAACTACACGGACTCGTTGGTCTTTGGGGTGTCCTTCATAAAAGGCCCCATTGAAAGGTGTGAGTCATGTTAGATTTGAGTAAAACAACTGTGCCAACATCGATGTGGATTTAACCACTTGCCTCTACGTTTTAGGGTTTGCAGATATTCGTCCAATCATCTCTTCCAAAGTGAAGCAATTAAAACTAAAATTCTACTCCAGCGTGATTTGATTGAGATGCTATCAGCTGTTTGGGGGTCAGAAATGATACTGACTAATGGCCTACCTATAATGACCTGGAGATAAAGGTTGTAACTGATCCTGTTGATTAGTGAGTAGGTCCAACGAACGGAATTTGAGAATGGCTTCGGCAGAAGCCACTAGAGTGTAAAGTTCTTCAAAAGTAAACAACTGATTATTACTTACTCCCTAGAGGTGAGTTTTTAAACTCTTAATATTGGCTTCCCAGAGCCCTCCGAAGTGGGGTGCGCTGGGGGGTTGAAGTGCCATTGTATCAAAGATAAGGTACAATGATCCGTTAAGTGCTGTAGAAAATTCTGAGATTGAAAAAATTGTTTTCAAATGTGTTCTGCGCCCTTGAAGTTGGTTCCAATATCATAATATATGTGTTGTGAAAGTCCGCAGAATCGTGAGAAAGATGCGAAAAATGCTTTAGTTCATAATTCAGAGACATTTTCACAATTAACTCCCTTCGTAACTAAACATATAATTAAAGCGATGTAAGCTTTAGTTGCAGTCATTGACCGCGGTCCGCCGTATTTAACGGTAAGTGGGCCAGTAAAGTCAACACCTACGTCTGCATAGAAGTCTCGTTCGGTCTGTATTAGACTATGGCAGTATTGAATAGGCCTCCGCTTCACCGTCGTCACTCAAGACCCTTAACAGTATCCATTATTGCTGGAGTCCGCATTGCAACTGGTGCTTTTCGCACCAGACCAATAGAATGCTTACTAGTAAACGTTGGTGAACCATCTCTTAACAAGAGACGTGATATTGTACTTAGATCTTACGGAGTGAAACTGATGGAAGTTCCAAATCACCCAACTCGACAACACTTTTTTGTGGGGCTTTAGGGCTCGTCAATATCGAGGTCATTAGAGCCCATGCAAGTAGGGAAAAATGCAGTTCCGCACCATAGAGAAGAGCCATAGTGACTCTTTCCCGTGTATGGGACTCGCCGAATATCTCGACCATACCAACTAAAAAACCCTCCTGAAATCAAGAAATATCTAAATCGAAAGATGAAAGAAAAGAATAGAAAACAGAATACCAATACATTATATCACAAAAAAGGAAAACAATTTCTAAAGATTATATTTTCTAATTACAGAAACGACCGATGAAAAGAAAGAAGACAGGAAAGATGAAAAGGGAATGCAAATTTAAAACCCTCCCGAGAACTTGTAGGAGGAGCCCCTATCTACTCATAAAATTCAATAGTTTATTAACATTAACCGTTTCATTTCCGAGAATTGTTGGTAAATCTGCATCCAGACCAATTCGTCTCCGTATACTTGAGTATCTTCTGCAATCAGTTAGTAGGTGACGCACTGTCAGAGAACAGCTACACTCCTCACAAACGGGTTCACCATCATGTTGTAAGAGATACCTATGAGTGAGAGGACAATGTCCTATGCGCAGGCGGGTCAGCAAGACCTCGTCGCGCCGTGCAGGCCTACAGGAACTGCTCCATGACTTAACAGAAGATTTGATAATTCGGAGCTTATTCCTTTCAACAACTAACCACTCATTGCTCCATACACTCAGAATCCTTATCTTGACGGAATTTAGATCTCGTTTTGGAATCGTGGAGAAATCCACGCGATTCCTGAGGCATGCCGTCTTTGCGGAAACGTCTGCTCCCTCATTTCCTCTGATTCCCACGTGTACGGGAATCCAGCAAAACAATATATACTTTCCATCACTTTAAGGTGAGAAAAGCACATCCTGGATGTTCTGAGTCAGCTTATCAGCTGGATACATATTCTGGATTGCTTCAAGGGCACTTAGCGAATCAGAAGAAATCAGGAAATGTGATCCGCCGGAGCACTTAGTTGATCGCAAACTTCTCAATATGGCGTAGCACTCAGCAGTGTAAACACTGCAGAAGTCGCCTAGACGGTAGCCACAAGTTTTGCGGGGAAAAACCGCGGAACAGCCGACACCATCAGCTTGCTTCGACCCGTCGGTAAACACAGGGTATGGACCCGGTGTTTGTCGAGGATTAGAAGAAAGTATACCCTCAACATCGGAGCTGGAGTGTTCTTCTTGTCATGACGCACAAGATCGAAATTAATCTTCGGCTTGCGCAAAGACCAAGAAAGTGTCTTACTTAAACCTTGATATAAGACATTAGGTGTGCGTATATGCAAGGTTTCCTTAATTTGTTTACAGCGATATCCAAAAGGTTTGGTTGCTCTTAGTCTGTTGTTGTAGAAACGGATGGAAGAAGAGGAAGGATGAAAAACCGCGTTGTGCAGCAGATTGTCGGGAAAAGTTACCACGTAGCAAAAGTGTCGTGGCATGAGGATGCGTAAAGAGATGGTTCGCCAGTTTCGGTATACAAACTCGGAATGGGACTAGTACGGTAGGCTCCAGTAACTAGTCGGATTCCTGCATGGTGGACACTATCCAACTTCTTTAAATAGCTTGCACGATCAGAGCTATATACAACGCAGTCATTATCGAGCCGAGATCTTATAAATGCTCGATAAAACTGGAGCAAGGAGGAGCGATTAGCGCACCAATCCCTGCTACTCAGGCACTTAAATAAATTTAGAGACTTTAATTTTCTCGCTCTTAGGTCTGTCAGATATTCAATCCAATTCAGTCATAGATAAAAAATTAGACCTAAGAATTTAACAGAAGGATATAATTTTATAACGTTGTTCCCCAGGGCAAGGTGAGTTTCTGCCAGAAAGCTTGGTCTCCTACTGAAAATAACACAGAATGTTTTCTCAGCAGAGAAACGAAAACTGTCGTTTTCGACCAGTGGTATAATCTATTCAGGACGAGTTGGATATGTCGCTCCGCACCTCTGACACTCTGTGATGAACAAAAGATAGAAAAGTCATCGACAAAACAGTTGTAAAAGAGGATTATTTACAGCAGATGTTATGCCGTTTATGGCCACTGCAAATAAGGTCACATTCAGGACTGAGCCCTGAGGAACACCGTTCTCTTGAAGGAGACCCGAAGTGTCTCTTCCAATTCTGTAACGGAAGGAACGCCGATCCATAAAGGCCTGTAGCATCAGAGGAAGATGTCCTCTAAACCCCCAGGCATTGAGTTGTTGGAAAATACCATGACGCCAAGTAGTATCGTAAACCTTCTCGATGTCAAAGAATATTCCAATGACGATTTGTCTTCGGACGAAAGCATCCTGAATTGCTGATTCCAGGAGAAGTAAGTTGTCCAGGGTGGAATGGAACTTCCTGAAACCACATTGAGATCGAGCCAGCAAGTTATGCCGTTCTAGATACCAGACGAGACGTCGGTTGATAATTCTCTCCAGAGTTTTACCGACGCAACTCGTCGAGGCAATGCTTCGATAACTATTGATGGTCGTTTTGTCCTCACCTGATTTAATAAAGGGATAAACGTTGTTTCCTTCCAGGAATTAGAGTATACTCCCTCGGACCATGAAGGATTAAAGATATCCAGAAGGTATTCTTTCGACTCGAGACTGAGTTGTCTCAGCATTTCATAATGAATTAAACCAGGGCCAGGAGCAGTGTCGTGGACTGTCGCTCAAGCTGACTCAAGTTCCCACATAGAGAAGGAAGAGTTGTATGGTTCCCAGTTGGTGGAACGAAAGTCAAAAGATATGCTCTCTACTTTTTCCCTTTTTCTCGCGAAATCAGGATCGCAGTTTGCTATAGATGTTATGTCAGCA
Organism: Laupala kohalensis; assembly: GCA_002313205.1. Classification (NCBI taxonomy): domain Eukaryota; kingdom Metazoa; phylum Arthropoda; class Insecta; order Orthoptera; family Trigonidiidae; genus Laupala; species Laupala kohalensis. The sequence goes on along the minus strand of NNCF01126858.1, from coordinate 1,134,617 downwards.
AAGTATTGAGTCATCACTGTTGCCATTTCTCTGTTGTTGGTGAGAACCAGACCGTGATAATTGAGTTCAGATATTGGGACTCGAGAATACCTTCCAGATATCTTTCGGATGGACTCCCATACTTTGGTGGACGATGTTGTTCTCTTAATGGTGCTTAGAAACTCTTTCCAGGAGGTGGATCTGGATTCTTTGATAGTTCTGCGCGCTTTTACTCTAGCAATCTGATATGCGGCGAGGTTATCCGGAGATGGACTAGCCTTAAATCTCCGGAATGCTCTTCTCCTTGCCGGAAAGGCGGACTGACATGCGTCGTTCCACCAGGGGACATGAGACCTTCGCGGAAACATAGATGTTTTCGGAATGGATTCTTCAGCGGCGTTATAAATCACATGGGTCAGATGTTCGACCCTCTCTTGGACACTATACGGTTTCTCTGAAGACAGATAGAGAACGGTATAGTGTACAGTTAGCCTTTCTGAGTATCCATTTCCGTGGCTTGCACTAGGGAATAGTCGCACGTTGCTGCAAGGACAACCAGATAGGATGATGGTCGCTACCATGCAGATCACCTACCTTACATTGAAAGATATCAGCAATTTCAGGAGAGCAAATTGACAGGTCTATAGCAGTCCATGACCCCGTGGCAAATGCAAAGTGGGTCATCTCCCCGGTGTTCATTACGCATAAATCTTCTCAAATAGACAATTCAGCAGCCGACCTCTAGGGCAATCGCTCTACGAACCCCACAGTACACTGTGGGCGTTGAAATCTCCGAGGAGGAATGGTCGAGGGAATTAAATCTCTGAGGGAAGTCTCCGAGAAATCTCGTGTCGGAGGAAGATATACGGAACACACGGTCATAGCTAGTACGCTCTCAATTTTGACTGCTATAGCCTGGATGTGGGTTTGTAGGAGAACAGGTGAGCAGAGGATAGTGTTTCTGACAAACACGGCAACTCCTCCTCTTGCTCGATCTCCCGTGGTGTCGTCCTATCTGAAGCTGCTGTATCCCCGCATAGAAACAGCCTTGTCGAGGCTGCTATAAAATCTATGAAATATCATTTGAGACGAACCTTGGGGCAAAATGTGAAATCCTTCCTAGAACTACGTACCTTGCTATCCACAATCGAAGCGTGCCTAAATTCTCGTCCATTGTTTACCCGGCCTACAAATGATGATGACGTGGAAATTATAACTCCACAACACATGATAACAGGCCATCCTTTAAAAAATTTAACTTTAACCCAAGACGACAAAAAATGTCAAAATCCAATGCAACGATACATGACTTTAAAAAAACATTTAAATTATTTATGAAGCGTTGTTCTGCTGACTATTTATCAAACTCCCCAGGACTAAACAAATTGACATTTATGAAATAGTTGAAAAATCTCAGGAGGCAGGAGGACTTCTGAGTAAAATAAAATCGCTCTAAGTAATTGCCATTTAGTAATTCTGTGTAATAAAAATTCCCTTAAAATAGGGCAATTAAAACAATCTCAAACTCCGTTAACTTCGAGCTAATAGATTATGTAGGTTAGTTTATACCAGTAAGAAAGAATTCTTTACCTTCCTTCCTGCTCCCGCAAATGCACATTTTGCCGATGCGGAAACGTCGAGACCTTACGGTCGTGGTCAGCGCATTGTCAGTGCGTAAATTCTTAATTATATTCTGACAATCTCAACGTCCTCTCTTCATCCCGAAAATTACTTGACTCACAATTCTAACCACCTATGTTCTCGTCGGTTCTCGGTCAGGACTTCGAACCCCGGCCGTCGGCCCATATAATGTTTCGAAATGAACCTACAGGTACCATATCAGGCTCACCTGGACTGGGCAGGCGCCTCTTGCTTACTAAGGCCGCCCGCGCTTGCGCAGTTCGTCAGAATTGACGTTCCCGCCTTGAAGATATATTAATTACTTATCAGTAACCTGTCGTCCCGAGACGGCGAAGGTACGCTATGAAAGGACGTTTCCCTCACAAAAAGGGTAGTTCAAACTTACGCCACCAGGGCGCACCAGTGCCCGGTTAAAGCTTCGCAGGCTCAAAGGAATATCTCTGAATTCCTGCGTCTGATGGCGCGGCGGTAGCTAGACCTTGACCGGCGAATTATGATGTTCATCTGTTTCATTTTTTGTATGTTTTTAGGGATGCCTTTGTACGAGAACGAAGCGAAGGAGAAAAAATTCGTATTGTATCGTATATAATTGTTTTATGCTCATTTTTTCATATTGAAACATTTATTTTTCATTCACATTATTTATACTGTGAATTATTTCTTAATTGAACATATTATTGACGAAGCAATTGAAATTCTTCACGACAATGAAATCCTGTTTTTTATAAGCTCCAATGAGATTAATTCTTCTTCAACAATAGGTGTGTATTTTTTATTGGAGTGATCTTCCTTGCATTCACACTTGTGAAGACGCTGTTCCTATGAGCCGGCTGATTTTTTCTGTATTTTGTGCGAACAGAGGGTGAGTGTTCTGGTGAAAGGTGTGCATCTTCTAGGTAGATACATATCGGATTACGACGCGCTAAGAGTTGTAACTCTTCATGTTGAGTTCTATAGCCATTAAGTTTCCACTGAAGTATGGAAGCCATTTCTGTTTGGAACCTCCGAAGTCAGGCTCATGAATGTGCATTTCCGCGTCACCGTCGGACAATGCACATTCCGTCTCGGAGGTAGGACGAACAGAGACGTTCTTCTTTCGTCTCTGATACTTCTTCGATGTTTGAGTTTGATTTTAAAAAGTCAACTAGGTTCACGGATTTAGCCTGAACTACTAGCTGAAATACGTGGCAAACTGCTGGTCTTCGTTTGTGTATTAGATGAACGGTGTAGAGGGAATCTTTGACTTGACTGGAGTAATTTGGATATTTTTCTTGTCGCATTTGCACTGGTATGTGCACGTCGTCGTAGTAGGGACGTCAGTGAAAACGGTCTGGACTGACACGCTGTGCTTGGTCACAGGAGTCTTGGCTACGGTGGAGTAACTGGTTGATAATACAGGGTATAAAGCCCTGTACTTCTTCCGCGCTTCACCGAACGGGATCTTCTCCGTAGTCTTAATTCCTGCACTTTCTTTTCTTCCAGAAAGGCGACACACTCCCTGCTTCACACCGGGTGGCTGCCTGTGCAATTAATGCAATTAGCAACCCCCTGTTCGTATGCTTCCTTCCCGCATTTACCGCATGTATCATGGCCCGTACATGATGTTATTGTATGTCTAAACCTCTGGCACTTGAAACAGCGCAGAGGAATTGGAACAAAGGGTCGCACCGGCAGGTTAATCCATCCAGCTTTAATATCCTTTGGTAGTTTTGGACAGTCAAAGTCACGACGTGGAACTGGTCTTCTGTAGACACCATTAACCTTCCTCATGATCTGATTGACCTCAACTATGTGGTCAACTTCCCATTCCGCAACTAGCTCTTCAGTTGACATATCCTTGATGTACCTGCAACTTACAACCCCTTGCTGCGGTTAAGCGCAGCATGGAGCTAGCACTTTACAGGGAACTCTCCCAACTTTTCACATTTTATAAGGGTTAGAGCCTGTTTGTTTGAGTTGGTTTCCAACAACATAGATCCATTTTTTAACATTTTTATGCCCTTTAATGTTCCACATATTCCTTGAAGCCCTTTAAATATATAAAAGGGTGAAACTTTGTTCAAAGTTCTATCATTTCTGCTTATAATTATAAAAACATTCTGATGATGAATGTTGTTTCTGTTCCATTTTGTCTTTTGAAGCGGGAGGGCTGTGAACCCTCGGCCGCTTCGAAGACGTTTGGGTTTGATTTTAAAAAGTCAACTCCGCAAGGCAGGGAATTCGAAGAATCAGTCATCTTGTCCCATGAGTTCGGAGGAAATAAATGTCGAGTGACGTGGAGTCCCCACATCACGCCACTAAACCTAGTTCAACTGTGGTGCGATTGTTTCCCCACAGGTTGTCCGCTAGTGAGTGTTTATCCTCAAAAGCCATTCACCTCATCGGCGCGTAACACACTATGAGGTTGAGGGTTTAAAAAATAATAATAATCCTTCCTCCCGAAACCGGCCAATGAAGGCAAGATCTCCACCCTTCGAAACACGCAACTTTCCAACATCGCGCCAATGATGGTCGCTGAAGCATTTCCAAAGCTTACGGTATCCAAGGACTGGTGGCGCATTACCAGTCCCCAGTTCGGGGCCGTGGGTTTGCCAAACCCATACTCAGTCGAAACTGAGCCCCCTGCGGGGAAAAGAAGAAGAAGATAGAGAAGAAGGAGAAAGAGAAGAAGAGGAAAATGAAAGACACCCTAGCTCTAATAGCGTCGGGATCGAAAAGAACAAGAGGTGACCAAGGAAGGTCAGGAAAGAGAAAGGAAGGAGCCCGGCAAAGTAAGTGGAAGGAAAGCCAGACTCAGCTCGGGACCCCGTGTTCTCAAACACGTACTTACTAGATATAAGTCCCATTTTGTGGGAGATGTCGAAGTCGTCAACCAAGAGAGACGCATGTTCCGGTTCTCGAACCACTGACAATACTACTTATGGCTATGACAAAGGGAGTGACCCTCAAGATCGAGCCCTGTGGGACACCGTTTTCCAAAGGATGATTAGATGATAAATGAGTACCGAGGGGATCGCGGAAAGAGTGTTGAGATAGAAAGCTCTCCAGGAACAGAGGACGACAGCCTCGGAATCCCCACGAGTGCAATGTGTGTAGGATTCCGTACCACCGGGTTATGTCATAAGCTTTTTCCAGGTCAAAAACGATGGCCACAAGGTGTTCCCTCAATACAAACGCTGATGAGATGGTGGATGACAACGCAACAAGGTGGTCCAGCGTTGGCCCCAGTTTTCTGGAACCACATTGGATATTGGTCATAAATTTCGCGATTCCAGAGACCAAACAAGGCGACGATTGATCATTCTTTCCAACAATTTGCAAACGCAGTTTGTCTGAGAAATCGGTTGAAAGTGCGACGGATTAGAACGATCTTTTCCATCCTTCGAAAGTAGAATAATTACGGCTCCACGCCATTGAGCAGGGACGGTAAGCTCATTCCAAATACAGTTAAATAACTTAAGAAGGTATTTTATGTCTATCACTGGAACGCGTTTTAGCATCACGTTATGTATTTGATCAGGACCAGGGCTAAACCTTTTGAAGACGCAAGGGCAGAGCTTCGCTCCGTCATTGAGAAATGAATGTTATATTCCTCTTCACTGCAACTGGAGAAATCCAAGCAACACTTTTCCCCGCGAGATTTCCGTTGGAGAACAATGGAGAAAAACCGGAGGAGTTAAAGACTCTTTCGTAGTGCGATGCGAGTTTTTCAGCGATGACTTCGGGTGATGTTTCGAACTGTCCATTTACATTAAGACCAGGGATCGAAAAAACGATACCCTATCCCTAATGGCGTCGGGATCGAAAAGAACAAGAGGTGAACAGGGCAGGTTAGGAAAGAGAGAGGAAGGAGAATAGCCCAAGTAAATGGAAGTAATGCCAGACTCAGCTCGGGGCCCCGTGTTTGCCAAACACGTACTTACTAGATGTAAGTCCCCTGGGGAGAGAGCAGCAACATTGAATTAAAAACTTAAGCGCCTACCAGCAAGTCAATGGATTTGGTTTCATTGAATTGAGGATCTGCAAAACAATTCCGAAGGGAGATTCCAAAATTATATTAAAATTGACATGAGGTAAACTGGAAGTAATTAAAGAAATTACAAAAAGAACGTATTGAAGCATTCCATGGCGTCCATCGTGATGCTAAATTTAATTGTATTTCAAAGGAAGTACACGTCTGATTACCATTTAAAGTATCAATCAATGAAGAGGCAGGTTTTCCCTTGAGAACCAAAGCGAGGGCACATTTTTAAGATATGAAATTATGCATACTAGCTGAATCAAGGATAGTAGTGCATAGGACGCGTTATTAATTACAATTTGTAATTCAGACAATCGCAGTAGCCAGCAGCGTCTGATCTTTCTTGTTAATTATGTGACCACAAACTCCCCTTCGCTGAGTGACAGCTGGAGCAGGCGGTGGCCGCAAGAGATCAGATAGCATTGCTGGAGTGTTCTGGGGGGCGGGCGCCTGCCACTGAAAGTTGGGGTCATGGAGAAGAGTGTGGTGATACTTTTTACAAATGAAACAAGTTCATTGCGAACAAAGATGATTAGAGCTATTATGTCTTAAACAATTAGCTCATATTCGCTGTTGTTTGACCTTGACACTGCGACCCGAAACAGTTAAATTATTAAATGTTTAACACGTGTTAATATTATGAACCCCGGAACACATTGGACATTTAACAAAATTGAAATCATTATTTCCCTAGTTGGAACGTGAAGAGGAAGTGTCCTGCTCGTTAGTTTTATTCAAAGGAAATATGGCGAGAGCTTTATGCTGCCTTTCCAAGAAATTAATGAGTTGAATGAAAGGAAGTTCTGAATCTAACGCCTTCTCCCATTCTGCTTTAATGGTGGAGAATAGATTTTCTAGCATGAGGTGCATTAATAACAACTCATCAAGGGGGACTTCTAAATATAAATTCTTAAGTGCTTACCGATGACTTATAAAATGATTTAAGTTCTCTCTGAGAGAAAGCGGAGAGAAGCTTCTAAATTCAGGAGGTTTAAAGAAAGCAGTGACGTGCGTAGAAGCGAGACGCCTCTTATCTTCATACCTGCTCGTTAATAGCTCCCAAGCGGCCTCGAGTCTTTCGCCGGAGAGAGCTATATTCTGAATAAGATCACGTGATTCACCTTCTAATACTGAATTTAAGTACTGTAATTTAGCAGTGTTGCTGAGGCCAGTTTCATCAATAACAAGAGATTTAAAGAGATTACGAATATTAACCCAGACCTCAAAGGTTCTATCGAATTTCGGCAAGGTTTTGTCAGGTAGCTTAATACTGCATTGCGCTGATTTATTTCTGTGGCGGTTGGAGGAACCGTTACTGCTCGCATGGAGTGAGGCAGCGTCATTTTTGAACTGCTCCATTAATGCTTCTATATTTCCCAAGAGAGAAAAATATTTTATACAAAATCCACGCGCACTTCTAGATCATCATCAAATAGTTCTAATTCTGTTTGGGCGTGATCCAATTCTTGAAAGATGGTATTCAAACTAGATGTGCCGCTAAAGTTTTATATTGAGCAGAATCATTAACCTTCGAATTGTTAGTAAACAATTTCTAGTCAATAGACAATATCTTAATTGTCAGGTCTCAGGACTTAATTAATTTTTATCGCATACCCTCTGATGGATCAGGATGCCGTTTGCTGCCACGAGGAGACAATTTTTTTAGACAGACAAATTTCAATTAAATGATAATAATAAATTTATTGTCAAATTATTTATATAAGTGACCGCGTGACTCCTAGTCGCAAAAGATTATAGCAACTCGACAACAATGAATTAATTTAGCATAGCACGAATTCAAAATATCAAGCGCATTGTCGACAACAAACGGAAATATTACACACTCTACAAACTAAGCATAGTAATTATCATTGGAATACCCCATACACACAAATTTAATACACACATCTAAAAATTATAAAAATATATAACACATTAAAGAGATCAAAAAGAAAGTCAATTATAGATTCATGAGTTATATATTTTGAGAATAAAAATTATGAAACGATGTGATTTTGATAGTAGTGTTTTGAATTATTTTATTAAAAATCAAGATACCAGATTATTCACAGGTCGAAGCAATTGGAAGGAACCGTACCCCAAAAATACTGGTAGCTATGGGAGTGGATGGTATCTTGATTTTAATAATTAAAAGATTTCTGTAATTGGAGGACCACATGGATCACAATGATTTTATATTAAAACAAACAGTAAATCAATGGACATACAAATATTAATTAGTTTACTAAGAAATGTCACAACACAGGTTCCCTAATAAACCCACCAAAAATCGAACCTAAACACACAAGAAATCAATGAATATACATGTAAAATGTCTAATACTAAAACTTACCGCTAAACACATGACATTAATTTAAAGATAAGAGAGGCATGATTATATACAACAAGGTTCAGTTAAATGTGATTGAATTCGTCAATGGAGATTGAATTGATCATGAAAGATCATACTGTTCGTGAGATTTTCACTAGCCAGTGAAAGATATGTGCGCTCATAGTTACGCTCTTGTAGCATTTTCTGAAACGCAGTTGGCGAACAGCGTCTCAGGTGGTTGGAAAATGCAGCAGGCAGCAACGATGTGGATCCATCAATAGTATTTAAAGTTTACATGATCACGCTGTTTCTGTGATCACAATAAAGTCACGTTCACGTTTCACAAAATGTTCATGACGGACGCCGTTATGGCCCGATGTTGACTAGAAGGAGCCTGGAGCAGAAGTGATGGTTGAGCTAGAGGTTCTTCCCAATTAACTCGGGGCAAAAAACACCCGCGCAAATACATTACTATTGAAGTGTGTAAATTAAAGTATTTGATACAAATTAAAGAATTGGATACAAATGTTACATTAAAATTAGTAAATTGATATTCAAAATTTATGTGGCGATTTTCCAAGTAATGAATAAGTTATTATATATTTTATTACGAAATGTCTGGGTGCTCTGTAGTGGACGATTAACGTACTTAAGCCTTTTAGACCTATTGTCAGTATTAGATAAAATTATTAGCTTCTGGTGGAAATGCACTACGAATATCAGTCTTTCTTTGTTACTTTATCCTGTCTCTCATTCCCACTCCTACTCCAAGGATGCTAGGGTTATATTACATCTAATGTGGTCTGATTTCCCATTTCACACCCTTGGGGGAGAATTTTTATAAAATTATTTCTTAGCGGATGTTTTGATGTCTCATTTTTTCCAACTCCCACTTCTAGGGGCGTCATGCAACTCATGTGTTTTGAAGGGTACATTATGTTATTGGAAATATTATACGAAAACGAATAAACGTACATATAATATATAAAAAATTATAATAATAATTGTAATTATTAGTATTATTAATGCATTAAAATATAGAAAATCCATAAAAACAGAAGAATAAGCAGCTGAAGAGACCTCAATTGATGACAACCAATCAAATTTCAGGAAGAAAATTAAAAACACAATTTTTGACAAATTGAGAAGTAAACCAATGCATGGACAGTCAATACGCATGTTGGATGACAAATTGATGGTCAGAGAAAAATCATTTAACTGGTTGACAGCAAGTCATCTCAAGGGAGAAACGGAGAGCCTACTGGTAGCAGCACAGGACCAGTTCCTCAAAACAAGATATAATAGGAAACATTTTTAAAGGAAACATATATAGTAAATGTCGGCTGTGCCAACAGTATGAAGAAACAATAGACCATTTAGTTTCTGGCTGGCCAATACTGGCAAAAAATGAATACATACACCGCCATGACAATGTTTGCAAAATTGTACATTACAGAATCTGTAAAGAATATCAAGGTAGATGTAACCGGCAAGTGGCATCAACATAACCCATAACCTGTTACGACCAAAGAAGACATAACTGTCATTTGGAACCAGCAAGTAGTAAATGATAGATCAGTAACTGTTAACAAACCTGATATTATAGTGCGAAACAAAAGATTCGAAACTTGTAATTTAATAGATTTGCAGTACCCGAAAATCTGAACATATCACAAAAAGAAGCTGAAATACAATACACAGACTTAAAAATTGAAATTCAGAGAATGTGAAAACAAAAACAGACATCATACCAGTAGTAATATGGGCATTAGGAACTATCAATAAAACAATAGAGCAATATATACAGAAAATATCAGGAAATCTAAATCTAAATGAAATTCATAAAAACAGCACTGTTGAGAACTGCCCATATCCTGAGAAAAGAATTGTAGCTACTATATGGATTATTTCCAACTCTAGGAATGTGGTTCATTCCAGGTCTGAAGAAAGATACCAGCATTAGCTGAGCTAAAATACATAATAAAAATGCCTCTATTCTGGTGAGACACAAACCTTAAGGTCTGCTCTTCCTATGGGGTTACCTCATAAAAAATGATTCATAAGAGATCAGTTATTATAAGATAATAATTATCTTATAATAAAAAAATTTTAGTTATAAGATAAATTTTATTTGGAAAATTGTTTACAAATGACATACAGCACATTGGTGTGTTATATAAAGTCCATTTAAAAAAGTAAAATATACTATTAAGATTGTATACCGCCACTATTGTATTGTATCTAGGCACCATTGTAAACCGCCACTGAAAATATTTTTAAGTTCTTTGGTTGTATTCAATCCTAAGTGTTCGTGCGAAGGAATCATGGTAAGTAAACGTGCATTCAGATTAGTAAACCTCAATCTCTTGCATCACCTCAATGGTTCTCTAGCCTCTATACCACAGTGTTTTCTGGGAATTCTGCTTCAATGAGTGTTGGATGACACGGGTCATCCATTCGGATTCCTCTGACGTTAGGAGCGTTTTTTGTGTAGTATTTGTAAACGGTAAATGTAGCGTGCTATTGAAGCTTATCTACATGGAGCGATAGGGAGAAGGAGCTGGGTAGTAGCATTAAATTTATACACATTAAGATGTAAACTTAATTGTAGTAAGTTATTGTTAGTAGGTGAACCGGTTAGCTGGGTTTACCAACAACTTGGCAACAGGGTTTTTTAAATTGGGACTTTAGGGCTCGCCAACATCAATGTCATTAGAGCCCTTGCAAGTGGGGAAAATGCAGTTTTTGCAGGGGACTCGCCAATACCCACAAAAAACCCTCCTGAATTCACCAAATGTCTAAATACAAAGTTGATAGGAAATGACAGAATACATTTGATTCCAATACATTATATTTAAAAAATTCTGGAAACTATAATTTTCCAAAAAAAGGAAAAGGAAGAATGAAAGGAAAGAACAAGACGAAATTGAAAGAGGAATGCAAATTTGACCCCTCCCGATAAATTGTGGGAGGAGTCTCAATTTATTTATGAAATTTATAAATTATTAACATCAACTATTTCATTTCCGAGAATTGTTGATAAATCTGCAGACAGATGAATGTTTCTCCGCATTCTTGTGTATTTTCAGGAATCAGTTAATACATGACACACTGTGAAAGAAAAACTACACTCCTCACATAGGGGTTGATCACCAAGTTGCAAGTGATACCGATGAGTGAGATGACAATGTCCTATGCGCAGGCGGGTCAGTACGACCTTCTCGCACCTGGCTGCCCTGCAGGAACTGCTCCATGACAACACTTAACTTCATAAGACGACGCTTATTCCCTTCAACAACCAATCACTCATTGTTCCATTCTCTCAGAATCCTCGTCTTCATGGAATTTAAGATGTCCCTTTCTGGAGTAGGGAAACCCACACGATTCTTGAGGCACGCCGCCTTGGCGGAAACGTCTACTTCTTCATTTCCTCCGATTCCATTGTGCCCGTTAATCCTGCAAAATATAATGTCCTTTCCGTCTCCTAACCAATGTACATCCTGAATGTTCTACATCAGCTTATCGGTTGAGTACATAGGATTGCTTGAAGGGCACTCAGAGAATCAGAGAAAATCAAGTAATTTGATCCGCGGGACCACATTTTTGATCGCAGTGCTTTCAATATGGCGTAGTACTCAACAGTGAAAACGCTGCACAAGTCGCCAAGACGGTAGTCATAGGTCTTATGAAAAAAACCACCAAGCAGCCGACAGCATCGGCCTGCTTCGACCCGTCAGTAAATACAGGAATAAAGATCAGATGTTGTCGACGATTAAGTAGAAATGTGCCCTCAACATCGGGGCTGGAGTATTCTTCTTGTCATTTTGCAAAAGATAGAAATTAATTTTCGGCTTATGCGATAGAGCGATATCCAAATGGTTTTTGTTGATCTCTGTCTCTTGTTTTAGAAACGGTTGGAAAAAGAATGAAATGCTACGTTGTGTACAAGATTGTCGGGTAAAGTATGTACATAGGTAAGGTGTAGTACAATGAGAAGGCAAACAGATGGTTCGCCACTCTTGGCATACAAGCTGTGAACGTGACTAGTATCCACGCTTCAACGTTCCACAAATAAACCACGAAATTAACCTGGAAAACATATCCCTAAAACATCACCTGGCAGACACAAAAATCACATTTTTTGATTTGCAACCACACCTGACTACCAAGGACTTTACCCAGCATGGTTTACACCTGAGACTGTCTGGGAAACAGCACTTCGGTTCTCTTCTAGCTTCACATCTGACCTCACATCATCCACTTGCCCCACTACCCACTCCTACACCTCCCCCTGCACCTACCTCATCTCCTCCTCCTCCTACCTCATCTCCTCCTCCTCCTACCTCATCTCCTCCTTCTGTTCCTAGCTCATCACCATCTCCTCTTCTTATCTCGACACCCATTTCTTGTCCTTTCCCCGTTCTTGCACCTACTGCTTCCTCATCTCGCACGTTCTCATCTATTCCTCCTACCGCCCCCATACACAGTAACAACTTGCGCTCAGGAGTACGATGTGGTACTCGAAGGTGACAATCGCGTTCGGGTACAGTGTGCGGGCTTGATCCGGAACAAGAATCTGTAACAAATTCAAATTCCTCTCCTCAATCTAACGTCGATACCATTTCTCGTGAATCACAAACACTTTGCGAAAATAAAATAATTACATTTCATCATAATGTCCAATCCCTTTCAAACAAATTGACAGACATTGAAATTCTGGTACACGAAAGTCGATTCGATTTGCTATGCCTCACAGAGCATTGGCTTTCAACTAAGAACATCAACGATACTGCTATTTCTAATTATTATTTAGCAAGTTCTTACTGTCGGCAAAATTTTAAAGGCAAAAATCCCCACGGAGGTACGTGTATCTACGTTCGTAATGATATTTTATCTTCTCCACTGACAGGCTACGAGACCTTCTGCGCAGATAGTGTGTACGAATTTTCTGCAGTTAATATGACCGACACCGGTATTGTTGTTTTGTGTATTTATAGACCTCCTCAATCAGATCTTGACATATTTTTTCGGAACTTCGAAAATGTTTTAGAACATATCGCACATAAATCTACTAAATCTATTGTTATATGTGGTGATTTCAATATCGATTTCTTGAGTACATCCGACTCTGCACATTCACCAGTTAATCGATTCAATAATATTATCGACTCCGTCAACCATATTACTACGATAAACGACCCCACTCGCCTCTCCGGCTCATCTCAAACAATGCTAGATCAAATTATCGTCAACAATCGAAGCTCGTATCTCTCTGAAGTGTTTATCTCCGAATACAGTGATCACCTTGCTCAAGTATTGACTATTAATAATAAACTAAAACCTCTTAAAATCCTTTACAAATTTACAAGAGAGTTTAATGACATAAATAAATCCATATTTATAAATTATTTGCGTGAAGAAACATGGAAAGATGTTTACAATTGCCAAAACACCGACGACAAATTCAATGTATTTATCTCAATATTCCTAAAACATTACAACTCTAGTTTTCCCATAAAACGCAAGTTAATTAACACAAAGAAATACAATAGATGGATCACCCAAGGGATAAGGATTTCTTCAAAAAACAAACGTCGTTTATATTATCTTTCAAAACGCTATAACCAACCACCCGAATTCCATAATTATTTTCGTAAATATAAGACTATTCTCCGAAAAGTAGTCTATGCAGCTAAAGTAATGGAAAACGACAGGCATATACTAAAATCGAACAACCGGTTGAAAGACGTGTGGAATATTTTTAAAAATTACACGTCAACTTCTGAAAACCGCGAAGAAAATGTATTTTTACTAAACGATGGCAAAATTGTAACAAATCCTCAGGACATCGCAAATTTGTTTAATTCTCACTTCTCAGAAGTTGGTGAAATAACGAACTCAATATATCCAAATAAATGTTCTGCAATTATATCCACCCACGTACACAATTCTACGTTCACTTCCAAAACTAACGCCAGTGACGTCATGAGAATCATCAGCTCATTAAAAAACAAATTTTCAACAGGCGTAGATGATATACCTGAGTTTATTGTTAAATTTTCGTGCCATGCTATTTTAAATCCACTCATAGATATTTTTAATAGTTCTTTATCGGAAGAAGTGTTTCCTAAAATATTTAAGAGAGCTAAAGTGAAACCTTTACACAAGAAAGGTAACAAACTTAATATTGGAAATTACCGACCAATATCTCTACTACCCACTTTCTCAAAAATCCTAGAAAAATTATTCTATAAGCGTCTTCTAGATTTTTTATCTAAAAATAACATTCGCTCTGACGATCAACACGGTTTTAGGAAATCCTTTTCCACTACAAGCGCCATATTTTCCTTCTTAAACGATGTTACCACATCTCTAGACAGTGGAGAAAATCCTCAGGGTGTTTTTCTTGACTTATCCAAAGCATTCGATGTCATCGATCACGGAATTCTCCTTACCAAATTGCATTCTTTAGGCATTCGTGGACTTCCACATCAATGGCTAACTTCTTATTTAAAAGATAGATATCAACAAGTAGAAATATCCTATACTAAAAATAAAATACTTGAGCGTTGTCTTTCAGAAACAAAGCCACTTACTTGCGGAGTACCCCAAGGATCAATTCTCGGCCCTATACTCTTTTTATTGTATGTGAACGACTTGTCATTATCCACATCAGATTGCAAAACGATTCTTTTTGCTGATGACACTAATGTACTATGTAAACATGCCAATGCTCAAAAAGTTTTGTCTAACCTTTCGACTTGGTTCCATGCAAATCGTCTCATTGTAAACACTGACAAAACAGTGTCTATGTCATTTCACAATAGTATCACAAAATCTTTACCCCAGGTTTCTCTTTCTTTAAACGGAACACAATTAAAAACTGTTACAAATACAAAATTCTTAGGTCTCCATATTCAAGACAACCTCAAATGGAATTGTCACATTGACAATCTTAATTCCCAATTAAGCAAATTGTGTTACGCATTCCGAATCTTAGTTAACGCAGTTAGTCCACGTATTTCCCGTTGCGTATATTTTGCAAACGTTTACTCCNTGTGGCAATTCCGGTCAGAGTATCCAAACTTTCAGAAGAGGATAGTTCGGATAATTTGTAAATCTCACCCCCGAAACTCTTGTAAACTTTTATTCAAGGAATTAAATATCTTAACTCTTCCCTTCAATTTTTATTTATGAAACGGTCGTGTTTGTTAAGTGCGAATTACTGAAGTGCCACCCTTTCTTTATACGAAACAGTCTCGTTCCTGAACACAATACACGCAATAGTAGTAATATTCATCGCCCTAGAGTGTCAACCACTCTTTGCCAAAAGGGACCATACCATTCGGGAATCGTTCTATATAATTCCCTGCCCAAGAATATAAAAGATATTATGAAATTGAATATCTTCAAATCCGCGGTTAAAAACTACCTCCTGCACCAGTGCTTCTACACTGTAAAAGAATTTATTGATTTTAACAAAAGTTAAATTCGTCTTGTGCTTTATCACGCCATTGCTGTAGTACTTTTTAAACAACTTATAACAATTTCAAAAACTATTTTCTTGCATGATTGTGTTGTCTTATGGCTCATATTAATTTAGTTTTATGTGTACTCAACATTGGCACGTTTGTGTACATAAATTCTGTAGCCCCATCCTGGCCCGGGTTTTTCTCCGGTTTTCCTTCGGGTAGAGGCGGATTTATCATACAGGTTCTCTAGGCTTTGTCTAGGGGCGGGTCTATTGTAACAATAAATCGTGAATTTAGTGTTATTTCAATTTTTAAGCACTATACTCAGAATAATCTATAGTTCGATAATAACTTACATGTAATTTTTTGCTTAAAATTACAAACATATTGACATTCTATTAGTATTATAACTCGCAGCTAACTTTTTATCTTATCTAGGAACTTTTGCTGAAATTTTTGAATCCGCCTCTGCCTTAGGGCCCTTTATCGGAATTGATGGGATGGTCCCTTGCTTGCTTCCGGAGAGTAAATTAGTTTATTGTCTTCCACGTGGTCATACGCAGTTTGTACTGTTTTTTGACAATAAATTTATTATTATGGTAGGCTCTTGTAACTAGTCGAATTCCTGCATAATGGACACATTCCATCTTTTTTAAAAACTTGCACTAGCACAGATATAAACAATGCAGCAGCAATCGAGCCGAGATCTTATACATTATCGATAAATCTGTAGCAAAGAAGATCGATCAGCCTCCCATTCCATGGCAGATGTTTTAGAGACTTTAGTATTCTATTTTTTATGTTGGTAAGATATTAATTCCAATTTAGTCTTGATCAAGGACGACACCTAAAGACTTTACTGAAGGATAGAATTTGAAAACGTTGTCCCCCAGGGAGATGTGAAGTTCTGGTAGGAGGGTTGGTTTCCTACTGTAAAGAACACGGTGTGCTTTTTTTAAGCAAAGAAACAAATGCCGGTCGTCTTTGATCACTCATTCGATCTATTGAGAACTAATTGGATTTTCATTTAGTCACAGAGCCCTGAGGGACACCGTTCTCTTGAAGGAGATCCGATGTGTCTCTTCCAATTCGATAACAGAAGGAACACTAATCTAAAAAGGACTGTAAAATTAGGGGAAGATGTCCTCTAAAACTCCAGGCCTAGAATTGTTGTAAAATGCCATGACGACAAGTAATATCATAATTCTTCTAAATGTCAAAAACTATTTCGACGACATTTTATCTTCGGACAAAAGTATATTGAATTGCTGTTTCTAGGAGGAGGTTGTTCAGTATGGAATGGAACTTCCTGAAACCACACAGAAATCGACTCAGTAGGTTATACCTCTCAAGATACCAGACAAGGCGTCAGTTGATAATCGTCTCCAGAGTTTGACCAACGCAACTCGTGAAGCCGATACTTCGATTACTGCATATGTCTGTCTTGTCCTTTCCGGGTTTTAGTAGAGGAATTAGCGTTGCTTCCTTCCACGAATTAGGGACTACTCTCTCAGACCAGGAAAGATTAAATATATCCAGAACGTATTATTTCGATTCTAGACTGAATTGACTAAGCATCTCGTAGTTAATCGAATCAGGACCAGGTGCAGTATCCTGGGCTGTCGCTAGAGCGGACTTCCGTTCCCACAAAGAGTTGTAGGGTTCTCAGTTGGTGGACTGAATGTTAAAGGAAGTGCTCTCTCCTCTTCCTCGCGAAATCGGAATCGCTGTTCGCTGTATATGTTAGATCAGAGAAGTATACAGTCATCGCTGTTGCCATTTATCGCTTGTTGGTGAGAACCTGACCCTAATAGAGTCCGGATAACGGGACTCGAGAATACCTTCCAGATATCTTTCGGATTGACTTTAGTGGACACTTAATAGTATTTAAAAACTCTATCCAGGAGGTGGTTCTGGATTCTTTGTGCGCGATTTTACTCTAGTAATCCGATATGCCGCGAGGTTTCCCGGGGACGGACTAAATTTTCTCAGTGCTCTTCGTCTCATCGGAAAGGCGGAACGACATGCATCGTTCCACCAGGAGACATGTGTTGGCGGAAACGATGTTTTCGGAATGGATTCTTCAGCGGCGTGATTAATAAACTGGGTCAGATGGTCGACCATTTTTGGACACTTCCCGTTTTTCTGAAATCAGCCTGAGAGCGGTATTGTGTCCAATTACATTTTAAGCGAGTTTATTAGGGGCCTGCATTCGAGAATTGTGGCGCGTTCCTTAAAGAACAACCAGACAGTGTGATGGTATCTTCTTGTACCTCCCCAGCATTTCGTCTTCTCCCTCCCATTATAAAATATCAACTTCAGGGGAGCAAACGGGCATGTCTATAGCAGTGTATGACCTTGTAGCAAATTCAAAATGGTTCATCTCTCTCACGTTGAAAATGCACAAATTCTCACACTCGAACAAAAAATTTCGCCTCTGGGATTGTCGCTGGCCGAACCCCACAGAACACTGTGGGCATTAAAGTCTCACAGAAGGAAAAGTAGATGCAGCTGCTTCACTAAGTCCTTCAAGGCGTCCTCCAAAAAGTAACGTGTCGGTGGAAGGTAAATGGGGCACAGTTATCACAGATTGAGTATGGATTTTAACTACCAAATCCTAAAGTTCAGTACCCAATATGATGAGTAAAGAGAGGACAAATATTATTGACAAATACCGCCATTCTATCCTTTGCTCGTTCTCATACGGTGTCATCAAGCCTGAAGATATCACTGAAGTATCACTGAAGAAAGGGGGAGAAGGTGTGTCTCGTGCAAGCAAATACTCATCGGCAAAGGCGCGCTGTAGCTATTCAAGTTGAGTTCTAAATCCATTGAGATTCCTCTGTAGTATGAAAGTCATTGTTTTGTGCCTCCAGAATAAGACACTGGAACGTGCATTGTCGCGTCATCGTCATTGTCCCATTCGGAGGAAGAAAAAAATATTTTCTCGTCTCCGTGATCTGGAGACAGGAGTATGCATTTTGAATGTAGATTGGTCCATGGGTTTAGCCTTGGTACCCTTAACCTTGTTCTTCTTAGGTTTGTTGGAATTTATTTTTGTAATTGTAGCATTGCTGGGAGATTTCTTTGTTGAAGAACGTGGAGTAACAGAAGAAACTGGATTGGCGAGGACCGCTGGTACATTCTTCTTTCAGCATTTGCACGACCTGGTCGTAGAGATATCAGTAGCAGATGTCTGAATGAATACCATCTATGTCACTACAGGAATTTTTGCTGTGGTGGAATAAATTGTAGAAAATACAGGGTGTGTGGCTCTGTACTTCCTACGAGCTTCACCGTAAAAGATCTTTTCAGTAACTTGATCTCCCATATTTTTCTCTCCTCAAGAAAGATGACGCACTAGGTGGCTGGCTACCTGCGCAGTTAACGCACATAGAAGACTCCGAGCATGGAACGCCGCGTTCGTGTGCCTCTTTTCCACACTTTCCAAATGTTACATGACTCTTACACATTGGAATTGTGTCCAAACCTCTGTCTCTGAAAGAAGCGCATAGGGCTTTGAGATAAAGGACCGCAGTGGCAGGTTTATCCATTCAGCCTTCAGTACCTTTGGCAGTTTAGAATATTTTCTATTTTAATTGGCCAATATTCATTAAGGTCATTGTAAACTCCAATGAGGTCAATCCAGAGATCCTTAATTCCTTTTTCGTTCTCCTTTGACAATGTTACAATAAGCATTATGTAGTATCCTGTCTTTGCTGTCCTCATGTATTTCAGTTTGTTGTCGTGTTTTATGCCTCATAATCTGTGTCGTCTCATTCGTCTCGATATTTCTTCTTTCCTTTTTCCCTCAGTCGACATTCTTTATATACTATTCTTTCCTAGTTCTTCCTTCATTTTGTCTCCTATAATACATAATTTTGACATACGATCTTTAGTCTTGAAACCGCGTCTTTTTATTACTAATTCTTCCTTTTTGGTTTTATCCTTCCTTTTATTTCTTCTTCCTTCAATCACCTTAAATATCCAGCCCTTTCTTTCCCATACTCTTCGCAGTCTCAGAAAACATGCTCATCATGTTCCTCTGCTCTCCCACTCATGCAGTCACTCTGCTCTCGTATCTTCCGTTTTTGGAAGTATTTATTAAAGTACGATTGCCAATCATAAATTTAAGGACATATCTATTCAGTCGAAACCATTTACCATTCATTTTGCATATCTCTCGTTTGGTATGTAGGTATATGTTACTCTTCCTTTCTCTGATTTCTCCCATCTAGTTTGCCAATCCCGTAATAAATCCATGGCCAAAAACTTTTTCGTCCCTTTGTCTTCTTTCTTTAGTATCCCTCATTTAATATGATTTCCCCTTCCTTTTCTACTATCTTTCGAAATTTAATTTTCTGTACATACAAATCTATTGGCAATACGCCATGCAGTACTTCTAACGCATCTGTTGGTATTGAGTGATAAGACCCTCCCATGTTCTATTAACATTGTCTCTGTATTTTCCGTAGCTGTTTTTCAACATATACTTACATGATTCCATGGCCCCTTACAGGACAACCATACACCAGGATCAGCCTCACCGTTCCCTTATATAGCAATATTGCGTCTTTATTTTCAATATTGTATTTTTTATCCCTACCCGTAGCGGACTATGAAATACTTTCCATGATTTGTGTACATTGTATTGTATGTGCTCAGCGAATAACATCCTCTCATCTATTATTACCCCCAAATAATTGTGTCGTTTCTCGAAACGTATTGTTTTGCCATATAGTCGCAAAATTGGTTTTTTCTGTTTTGTACCGTATGTTCTATCCACATAGCTGTTTTATTTTTGTACTACATATCTATAACTTTAACTTTGTTGCCTCTGTTACTATTGCATTCAATAAATCTTTTTTCTTCTTCTGTGCTTCGTCTTCCGTTTCCTGCAACCATTACTGTCAGGTCAACTGCATATCCTACATAATTTACCTTCAGTTTTTCAAACACATCTAGTAAGTTGTCCATTACCATAATTCAATACACTGGTCCCATTGCTGATGCTTGCGGGCAACCACAACTTTCTTCATGCAACACTTTTCCTCCACCTATTTTGAGCACCATAGTTCTATCTTCAAAATACGATGATAAATTATATATAATAGTTTGGTAACTTCTTCTTCCTCGTTGGGGTCCATCAACACCTTCCAGTCTGCACTGTCAAATGCTCCTTCCACGTCCGAAAATATACACAGACAATACTTCCCTTCTCGATTCCTCACATAATCTAACAGTTTTTGAGTTGTGTCCTTTGCTTTCTTTCGTTTTTGAAATCCACGTTAAAATGTGTCTATTAAATTTTATTTTTAATATGATTAGTTAATCTACCACCGACCCACTTATTTAAAACTTCTTCAAAAGCTGGAAGAGCTTTAATTCTGTTATCTTCCATGACTTTGGGAAGAATCGAATTCTTATGCACGCATTATAGATGTTAAGCACAGTCAAATGTCACAATGAAGGAGCCGGTCTTCTCAAGAAAATTTTCCACATGGTCAGCCTCATATTCGTTTACTAGTTCTTCGGTCTTCAAGTCTATGATAACCCTGCAAGAGATCACTCCCTTATTGCAATTAAACGCCTCATGGAGCTCACATTTGACGAGGTATTCTCCCAGCACGGTACATTTCAAAAGCTTGAAAGCTTGCTTGCTTCCTTGATTTAGTTCCAAGCAGCATCTCTCCATTTCTCAGTCTTTTAATAATTATTAAGCCCCAAAAAGACCTTCTAAACCTTTATGAATATAGAAGAGCAAAACCTTCTTTAAGGTTCCATTAGTTCTTGACACTATGATAGAAGCATTTGGATACGAAATGCTCTGTAACTATTTCTTACTTTCCAAAGCAGGAGGGCTCTGAACCCTCTACTGCTTTACAGAACTTTGCGCATTGTTCGACCGTTGCGGTCCACGAGGTGAAGGATTCAATTCTTCTGATATTTTGTCCCACGTGTCTAGGGGAACAGATGTCCGGCGACGTGGAGTCCGCGCATCACGCCACGAAGCCTCATCCGACTGAGGTGCGGCAGTTGCCCCAGAGGTTGTCCATTAGCGAGTGTTTATCCTCAACACCCATTCATCTCATCGGCACACACTTTGAGGTCGAGGTTTTTTTTACACAGGTGTAGTCCGTCCTCGCGACCCTGCCAATGAAGGCAAGATACTCGCTCTTCGCAACACACATCTTTCCACCATCGCGCCAATGGTGGTCGCTAAAGCGTGCACAACGTTTACGGTGTCCGGGGACTAGTTGTGCAGTACTGTGGGTTCCCCATGTCCATACTCAGCCGAAACTGAGCCCCTTGCGGGGCCATGTGGAGGGGTTAGTACGAGTAGTTAGTAATAGTTCGAGTTATTGATACTAGGAGTAGTAGGAGGTGGATAGAAGATGGAGGGTTCTCTTTT
Organism: Laupala kohalensis; assembly: GCA_002313205.1. Classification (NCBI taxonomy): domain Eukaryota; kingdom Metazoa; phylum Arthropoda; class Insecta; order Orthoptera; family Trigonidiidae; genus Laupala; species Laupala kohalensis. The sequence goes on along the minus strand of NNCF01126858.1, from coordinate 1,112,760 downwards.
CAGTAGTCAGAGCTATAAAAAACTGGGACATGTGAAGTTACAATTTGTCTAATCCCACCGGGAATTGAACACGGGATGACTAGGTGGTCAGCGAGAACCCTACCACCTGAGTCACCGAGGGGCCTTCGGAGCTTTGGTCATGTACTAGGCATGATAACACATTTGTGTACGTAGGCCTCCAAAATCTTTAAGTGTAGGGGTCTCCAAGAATACTCCTGGCCCTGGCTTCTTGAGGAGTAAGTAAACCACTGAGAGGATGATCACAGTCTATGTGAAATTATAAAAAACCACCACCTTACTCCTTTCTTAATATTTAGGCATCTTCTCATAAAATAGATGTAAAACTTTTCATTCAATTACATTTATTCAGTATTGTTCCTTGCCAACATTTCCTGTTTCTGGGTTGACCTCTACTTCAGGGTTGTGGATTGTCATTAGTTGTAGTTTAAGTCTTAAACTAACTATTGACAAAGAAGGTTGCTGTTGATGGACTTTTCAAATCTAAAAATGTTAATGAAAATGTAATTAAAATGTAATTAATTTCATCTATTTTCATATTTACTACTGACAAATCACAGCCCTGAAGAAGTCAACCCAAAAACCTCGAAACGTTGGCAATGAGCAATACTGAATAAATTTAATTGAGTGAAGAGTTGTACATCTCATTTATGCGAAGATTCTTTCCGTAATTCTATCTGGAAATGATTGTCTAACTATTGAGACACATAGTTGTTGGAAGATGTTTATTTATTTTAAAATATTTTAAGCTAATGAAAATTATTTTAGTCATGCAGTTTTGAGTGTCTTCTGAATTTTAACTAAGAGATAAACAATATCATATTGGAAAATAATATTCAATATGGCGTTGAAAAATGAATACAACTCGATGCCCTCAAGAGTGCTGATATCAAACTTGTTTTAAAATCCAAAAAACAGCCATGTTATCTCAATTACAGGCCAATATTATTATATAATTCTAGACTTCATTAAAAAATCTAAAATCTTATCTAACAAGGGAACTTTCAACAAGCGCAAGTCGACAGTTGTCCTGATTTTTTAATACTGTAACATACTGTGTCATATCAAAATTGTATGTGTATCATTTCAAAATATTAGCAACGATGGCACAATGGAATGCATTGAAATAAAATACAATAAACGATTCTTGTCGAACACTGAAGATCAATTTTTGTGGGTCTTGTTCACCCCTAAACTAGAAAGTGGATGAACATCGAATTATGTGGCAGAGCTTTTATTCGTCCGACTTCTAGGTATCTTCACGCAAACGAACAATACTTGTTCCTGCGCATTTCAAGGAAAGAAAGAATTGATCCAGTCTTCAAATAGTGAAAGTATGTATGTAGGTTCAGCTGAGTACGTTATTCATGTTCACGTTTCCTTTCGCTATCGTTGTAGCAATTTAATGCAATTCAAGTATAATGTCATACCTAAAATTATATGCATATTTATTTAAATACAGACGGTTCCATTCGTTACATTTTCATAATGATCATAAGTAACGTACCGGAGGTAATAAAAGAGTGGATCATCATTCATTTCAACTTTTTTAATTTAGCAGATACAAGAAAAATACATTATTTTCTTCACCTCTAAGTATTCACCCATTTTTTAATATTATTTCATGTGTGTTTGTATGGATTTCTAGAACATCTTAGTTCGTGAATTTTCTGGTAGAAAATGCATATTCATTGCACACCTGAAACATTTGATGAGAAAACTAAACAATTAACAATATATGTTCCGTTTCGTTTACTTCTCATATTGTTACAAACCAAACGTTTGTAAGGGGTTTTTCATTTATTATTATTGTTTACTATGTATTTAATTATTATAAACATTCTATAACAATTGTATTTGTGTATAAACATGCAGCGTCTATATAGACATTTATTGAATATAGGCGCTCTTTGAGCTATAAGCTCCATGCTTATATGATCGATATTTATCGATAGTGAACTTTGATTCAATCGATACAATCGAAACTATCGATACTGAACGCACTCACTGTGCAAGTTCTATGACTCAGCATTTATGAACGTGCCCACTATGCACGCTCCGTGACTCATCATTCATGAACATGCCCTATGTGTAAGTTCCGTGAGACGACTATAAATACGGCTGCATACAACGACTCGACATCCATTCCATCGTCGTGCGTCGCTGCGTAGACTCACGTATCGCCGTGGCGTGAAACCTAAACTGTTGTGCTATTCTCGTATAGTGTGATGCAATGAAACTTACGTTTCATTTAAACGAACTTTTTGGACAATGATTTCTTCAAATGAAATCATACTACTGTTGTGCTATTGTATCGTATAGTGCAACGCTCGCAGCCAAGCAACTACGAGCACAAATGTTCATAACATTTTCTAAGTTACAGCAGCATGTTCACCAAACATCACTGCTAATCTGGTTCGACATCACCATTCCGACAAGAGGACCTCGGCCAAGCATCCGAAGGCAGCCGGAACATCGCGTCAACCAGTAATAATAAATAAATAAATTTATTGTCAAAAAACAGTACAAACTGCGTATGACCACGTGGAAGGAAAAAAAACTAATTTACTCTCCGGAAGCAAGCAAGGGACCATCCCATCAATTCCGATCAAGGGCCCTAAGGCAGAGGCGGATTCAAAACCAGTTAAACTACTCCACGGAAGACCAGGTCAACGCAACCATGGCAGCGGAGAGAAGGTTACTGAGAAGCACTTCACCTTACTAAGTATACATTCTCGTGATAACGAGATTCGCATTCAGAATCGCAAGATCTAATGCAAAACTGTAATTCCTCCCAAGTGGGGACTACATCGGGAAAACCTCTCGATGGATTCAAAAATCCTGCGCTTATTTAAGGTTTTTTATAAACCAACTCTAGTTTACTAAAGCAGGTAACTTGTAAATATCAATTAGTTGATGTCTGGGGGGCGTTCTCGAGAACAGAGGGCTTTTTTTATACTTCGTGGAGATTTAACAATCCCACTTCATCTTTTGCAAGTATCCACTATAGTAATTCTGTATAAAATGGGAAACGGGATACCAGGGGAATATTATATGAACAATGGTTCATGCTTATAATTGTTTAAACTCTGTTGAAAGTGTTCTTCACAGGGCGTTGGTCGCACACAACGACCAACTTTAAATTTGCTATTTCTATATCAAGTTTGTCATTCAGTATATGTAGATTTAAGGAAATATATGTGTAAATGTTGTATTATAATAAATGTGAATTTGTTGATCCGAAGCGTGTCCATAAAAGAATCCTATCATACATAACCTTCTCCATGCTTGTTGAAACACACAAGTCCCCCCTATATATTGTTTGTTTTACGACGAATGGTTATTCGTTCGTAACACATATTTTATATTGCAATTAATACCACTGGCACTTTAAATGATACTAAGAAAACAAAATTTGTTTATATATTTTAATACCAAAAACAGAGAAATATAAATTTATAACTAGGGTCTAACAAAAATGTGAAATATTTTAATTATAAAGCTATAGATATTCGTATTTTGTAATTTTAACGGGATTCAGTACCAGAGAAAACTGAGATGATATCTTGGCTTGCAAAGCGAAACGTATGGTAACAGTCGGTGACCTTTCACTACAGCAACTGTTTCGTCCTGTAATGGAAAGGGTTGCCTTCCCTCATGATTGTCCCAAGTGTGAACGGAAAGAAGACGCAAAAAATTAGCAAACTTCTCGATTCTATTTCAGTGATTTCCAGTGTGTCCTTTTCGCTAATATTTTGATATGACGTGCTAATAGTCAAAATTTAAATAAATCAGGATCACTTTCAACCTGCGTTTGTTAAGTTCCCCTTGTAAGAAACAATTTGATGTTATGAAAAATGTGGGAGTCAGAAATGCCTTAAATTACGGAACAAATCCTACTTCTGAAAAACTTGATAAAACAGTACCTATTGCAGTACTTTCCTAGATCTTAACGAGATTTTTGATCCAGTTAACCACAAAATTTTATTGGACATATTATATAACTATGGCATCAGAGGTAATGCCCATAAACTAATTACAAATTACCTACTCCACAGTGAACAATGGGTTAAAGTTAACGAGTGAATTTTGTGACGTGAAAACAGGTGTTTCACAAGCTACTATTCTGAGGCTCTTGTTTTACTCGGAGGTGACAATTGCGTTCCGGTGCAGTGTGCGGGCTTGATCCGGGACTAGAAGCTGTACCAAATTCATGTTCCCCTCCGTAATCTAACTTCCAATCATTTCTCAAGAATTACAAAATCTTTGCGAAAATAAAATAATTATATTTCATCATAATGTCCAATCCCTTTAAAACAAATTGAAAAACATTGAAACTCTTGTACACGAAAATCTATTCGTTTTGCTATGTCTCACAGAACAATGGCTTTCAACTAACAACATCAATTCTACCTTTATTTCTAGCTATATTTAGCAAGATCTTAATGTCGACAAAATTTTAAAGGTAAGCATCGCCAATAGTAGGGTACGTGTACCAGTTATAACTTTGATGAGAGCTGATAAAGGCTTATATGTCCCCATTGCCTCCACTTCTTGTGCTATAACCGGTACTGTTCGGGCACCATCTTGAAACCCTCACTTCCGGTGATAAATGCTTATCAGTGCTACAACTGGTACACGTATCCTGCTCCCAAGAAGATACGTGTATCTTCGTTCGTGATGTTATTGTTTCTTCTGAATTGTCAGTCTACGAGAACTTCTGCGTTGTTAGCGTGTTCGAATTTTCGGCAATTAATTTGACAATATAGATATTATTGTTTTATGTATTTATAGTCCTCTATCAGATCTTGACATATTTTTTCGAAATTTTGAAATTTTCTTGAAACGTATTACACGGAAAACAACAAAATATATAGTTATACGTGGCAATTTCAACATTGATTTCTTGATTTCCGATTCCGCACATTCACTCATAAATCTATTTAAGAATCTTTAACCATGTAACTAAGATAAATAACCACTCGCCTCTCCGGTTCATCTCAAAATTTTCTAGATCAGATTATTGTCAACAATGAAATCTCGAATTTCTCTGGTTTTTAACGCGGGATATAGAGATCACCGTGCTCAATTATTGCAATAATAGTCATGATTATTAAAGATAAAATAAAACCACTTAAAATCCTTTACAAGTTTTCTAGATAGTTTAACGAAACAAATTTATCCATATTTACAAATTATTTGCTTGAGGATTCTTGAAAAGATGTTTACAATTGCCAAACACCGACGACAAATCCAATGTAATTATTTCAACGTTCCTAAAACATTACAACTCTACCTTTCCCATAAAACGCAAGTTAATTAACACAAAGAAAAACAATAGATTGATCACACAATGGATAAGAATTTCTTCCAAAAACAAAACTCTATAACTAACCATCCGAATTTCATGATATCTGTAAATATAAGATTATTCTACGAAAAGTAGTCTATGCAGCTAAAGTTATGGAAAATGACAGGCAAAACTAAAATCGAACAACCGGACCAAAACCATCTGGAATATTGTTGAAAATTACACATCACCTGAAAAACAAAAAGAAAAGGTTTTCCTATTAAACGACGGCAAAATGGTACCAAATCCACTAGACATCTAATTTCTCAGAAGGAGGTAAAACAGGTAGAAATTTTGAACTGGTAGAAATGATGTACAGTCAACGTGGCTCAGCGAGTAGAGTCTATGCAGGGGTCAAATCGGTTAGAACGAGATGCTGATCAAGTCTTATCTTCCTAGTATCAAGTAATTGCAGAGCTCTGCGAACCCCTTAGACAACTGGCCCGTTCGGTAGTTTGACTTTTTTTGATAGATGACATACCAGAATTTTTTGTTAAATTTTCGTCACACGTTATATTAAATCCATTCATAAATATTTTTGATAGTTCTTTATCAGAAGGGATGTTTCATAACATTCAAGAACTAAAGCAAAGCCTTTATACAAGAAAGGTAATTAACTCAATGTTGGAAATTATCGACCAATATCTCTTCCACCCACTTTCTCAAAAATCCTTGAAAAATTGTTCTATAAGCTTCTAGATTTTTTATCAAAAAATAACATTCTCTCTGACGATCAACACGGTTTTAGAAAATCCTTTTTTCGGAAAACCAACGCCGTATTTTCTTTCTTAAACGATGTTCCACTTCTCTTGACCGCGGAGAAAATCCTCAGGATGATTTTTCTTGATTTATCTAAAGCATTCGATGTCATCGATCACGAAATTATCCTTTCAAAATTGAAATATTTTGACATTTGTGAACTTTCACATCAATGGTTAATTTCCTATTTAAAAGATAGATATGAACAGTTCGAATTATCATATACTAAAAATACTTCAGCATTGCCTTTCAGTAACAATTCCCCTTAATAAGGTTCAATTCTAGGTCCTATACACTTTTTATTGTATGCGGACACATCAGATAGTAAAATGGTTCTTTTTGCTGAAGACACTAATCTATTATGGAAACACGGCAACGCTCAAAACGTTTGCTAAATTTTAGGTTTGGTTCCACGCAAATCGTCTCATTGCAAACACTGACAAATACATGTATCTACGTCATTTCACAATAAAATCACAAAATCTATATATGTCCCGTTGCGTATATTTTGCAAATGTTTACTCCTATTTATGATACGGCGTCATTTTCTGGGGCAATTCCGGGTAGAGCGTCCAAACTTTCAGGATTCAAAAGAGGATTGCTCGGATGATTTGTAAATCTCACCCCCGAATCTCTTGTAAACCTTTATTCACGGAATTAAATATTTTAACACTTACCTTCATTTATATTATGAAACGGCCGTGTTTAGACCGAATTACTGAAGCACCACCCTTGTTTCATACAAAACAGTTTTGTTCACGAACACAATACTCGCAATAGGAATAATATTCATTGTCCGAGTGTCAACCGTGCTTTGCCAAAAAGGGCCGTATCATTCGGGAATCGTTGTATATAATTCCCTGCCCAAAAATATAAAAAAACATTATTAAATTGAATTTCTTCAAATCCGCGGTTATTGCTTCTACACTGTAAAATAATGTATTGTTTTTAATAAAGGTTAAAACCGTCTTGTACCTTATCGCCATTGCTGTAGTACTTTAAAAATATCTAATGACAATTTCTAAACTATTTTCTTTTATGCTTATATTATGTGTTATTATTCAAATAAATTTAGTTGTATATGTATTCAACCCTGGCACAGTTGTGTACATTAATCTGTAACCCCATCCTAGCCTGAGTTTTTCTCCGGTTTTCCTTCGGGTAGAGGCGGATTTTTTATAAACACTTGCTAGGTTCTTGCCTAGGGATGGCATCAATTAAAATAATTATTAGCGAACTTACTGTTATTTAATAGTTACGAATTATCAACAATACTTCCTGAATGATTTAGTTTGAATATAGTATGTACTTGTGAAATGACTTTTCTGTTTTATTAAATATACAATATTTGTTGGTATTTGTTAATACTATAACTCATGTTTAACTATTTTTATCGTTAGGAGTGAGTTGAAATGTTAAACCTGCCTCTGCCTAGGGACCCTTGTTAGGAATTGATGGGATGTTCCCTTGCTTGCTTCCGAAGAATAAATTAGATTGTCCTCCACATGATCATATGCAGTTTGTAACTGTTTTTTTTTACAATAAAGTTTATTTATTTATTTATTCCTCTTATTTATAAAAGACCTAATAATGACATAATATTATCTTTTGCTGATGACATTGCAGTTATATCTACTGATAAAACCTGGGTTCTTGTTGCATTAAAAATGAACTATTATCTTGAATTAATCTCCAAATGGCTAGCTCTAAATGAACTATCACATGTTCCACACAATGTAAACACATTAATCTTAAGAGGGATGACACTTATAAATATATTGGCATCATGTGCCTACAAGATGAGATGGGAAAAACACATTCAGTATTGCCACTGTATTGCCACCACTGCCCATGGGCCCTTGATAAGAATTGATGGGATGGTCCCTTACATGTTTCCGGAGAGTATCTTAGTTTATTGCCTCCCATGTGGTCATACGCAGTTTGTAACTGCTTTTTTGACAATAAAGTTTATTTATTTATTGTACACATATAAATAAAACCAAATTTTAATTTTCTTTTTCTATAAAGTCTCTAAAACTATGTTAACAGAGACCCTTCTAATGTTACACTATGCATTCTTCCATATAATAATCTACTACATATTGGATGGGGTGGTTGTTCACCAACTAACAGAAGCATGATACAAGGACTACAAACAACTGTTAAAGATTGTATCCAATTTACAATTTTTAACAGGTAAAAAACCTTGGATCAACTAGTTGCCTTGGAATCTCTTATTTTTCATTGTAATTAAATAATGAATAAGTACACTAATTCAGATAGTATTACTGGCAACAAAGTATTTTATTACCTCTGATTTTTAAAGTAGTGCGCGGTAAAAATAATTATATAAAGGCAATTAGCCTCTATAATAGTCTTCTCAAAGAGCTTAGAACATTGTGCAATTCTAAATTTAGGAAGAACATTTTTTTAAATGGATTTTAACTAATTATTAACTATTAATTATTGTATTATTAGAAAATATGTTAAATCACTTTAAAAGTATAGTAAATATATGAAACCAGTTAAAAAATTTAAATCTATAAAGATTTTGGATGGTTCAAGAAAATTATTCATGGAAGTTATTCACATGAAGTTTTCCAACCTTACGCACAGGTATTCCTAAACCTTTGTAGAGTTTGCTAGTATTATGTACATTTTGTTGTATTACAGTCCAGTCATTAGGTGTTTCTGTGTAGCAAGCTTTGGAGAAGTAGTGATTTATTGCTCCTATATGGTTTTGAGGGCACTGATCATAAATTTCTTCTTTGTCTCCTACAACAAGTTCAGGTAATATGAAAAAAAAAAAAAATCAAAAAATCACACCTAATTTTAGATTTTGATTTATTATACGAAATTATGCATTACATGAATAAAATATTCTTTAGCATTTAGGAATTTTTTTTCAAAAAGTTATGCAAAAATCAGAAACTTGCTCATTTATGTATTTTAATATGATTTTTGACTTTTCCAATTCAAAGTAATTCAGGAAGCATGAAAAAACATTGAAGAACTACAAAAATAATCACGTTTTTAACAGTTTTTTTGCTTATTGCAGAAGAAACATATGTTTAAAAGGAAAATAATTATTAAAGCAAAAAACTAGACAAAATTTCCTGTTATCTATTCCTGACTGTGTTTTAATCAAGCCAATTAACAATTCAGGTGAATATTTATTTTGTCATACATTATTTTCTATAATTTGTATATAATATTTATTTCATTAGGTACACACCTAATGCTCGAAACAAAAACTTAACAAAAATAAATTGAAGGTTTCGATGATAAGAATTTTAAACTATTCACAGGACCTGTGATACACAAGAAGAAAACCTGTTAGTAATTGTTCAATCAATAAACTGAGTGGTCTAATATGGTTTGACAACAAAAATAGGGTCTGTGTAACTTAATTCTTTTTTCTTTTCTTTTTTTTGTAATTTGAAGCTAACTTAAGATTTCAATTTAAGTAATTTGAAGCTAACTTAAGTTCATCCATTGAATCTAAATTTCATTTTGCAGGCCTAAATTATTTTTCCTGAAAAATTTTGAATAAGTATTTTTTAATATTCAAAGTAAGAGGTGTTACATTCCAATTTTTTATTTACATGCAATTAAATAAATAGGGTTGTTGGTGACAAATGGTATTTCTAAGACTTAAAAATATTCTTATTTGAAAACTATTCCACTCTTAAGAGAATTTGTTTTAGAAATAGAATGAAAGTGTATTTTAAAAGAAAGTGGCATACAGAAATATAACATGCAAAATCCATTTTGGCTTTCTCAGAAAATATAAAAGCCCTTAGTATATCTAGCTCTTGCCCCAATTGAGACTTCACTGAACATACCAAGAAAGCATAAGATATGTAATATACTGGACGTGATAATCTTGCACAATATCACCGAAGAAACTCTGAAAGGATAATACCATTCCCACTCAATGTCATAAAGCATTAATTTTTAAATGCCACCTCTGTAACAGAAATAGTGTTTATGTTTACTGTTTCTGTAAATAAGCCAATCATTTTAAAACAGGAAGGAGACAAGAGTAATAAAAACACTCAACACTTTCACATCAATAAATAAATTTATAAACCCAGTAACAAAAGCTGCAAACATCAACAAACTGAAAACTTTAGACATTTTTAAACATCATTATGAGAAACCAGAAGTGGCTCTTCTCATATGATATGCACATTATACTGCACAAAAAATATATTAAGTATTTTCAACACACACTGCTACAAAGTTTATGATAAAACATAACTTCACGTTTCAGAAAGACATGGTATTGAAGGTTCTGATTCAGCTCTTTTCATCACAAAGTCCTCAGATGTTGGGCTTGGAGAATGAGGATCACTTTCCACATCTTCCATACTAGCTTGAATATTTGGTTCACTTTGAGTAATGCCATCACTGACCTTCTCATTTTGTTTTTCAAATTCGTCTGATTCAGCCTCCTCACACAGTAATGCTTCATTTAAACACACATTATTAAGGCTAACAGCACTATTAGAAAATATAGCAGCAGGCCCCAAATTACACTCTGACGGGCTCTCCATCAATAAATCACTGTCTGCTTTCTTAGGAGATGCAGATTTATGAGATAAAACAGAGTCATCAAAACGAAGTTTAGTGATGACAGGAGACTGTTCGACATCAGGACTAAAATGAGTATCACAACATTTTACATTTGTTTGTAAAGGCGATTTTTCAATCTCCACAACACCCAAAGAATTAGTTCGGTTTGACAGGTGTGCATGAGGTGAAGTTAAAGCACGATCATGTTGATGCTGGGAAATTAAATCACAAGCCTTACCCAGCATTACAACACTGTTTAATATGCGAAATGAAGCCAAACATAAATAAGCCAACAAAAGGAGAATCAAAGCAGCAGGTCCTTCAATATGAAGAGCATGTGCCAGTACTCGAACCATAACAACACCCAAAGGCAATGGGATAAAACCCATTCTTCTAGCCACCAAGTCTGAATGATCAGAAAATGCCTGTAATTATAAAAATGAAGTTCATTTGATATTATTAGATAAGGTGTATTAATATTCAACTATATAAATTATATTAAATGACTTGTTAAATTAACTTTCTGTGTTACAATAAATAGAATAAAATACTTCTTTTTTAATTAAGTGGCAAAATTTTCAATGACAATTATAATCTGATATCTACTCAGAACCAATTGTACTTACGTGCTCTTGGCGAGTTTGAGCCATATCATAGGCCAAGCTGATGGTGTAGTCACGATATACATCAACAGGGAGTTCATTGAATCTAGTTATGAAAGCATGTTTTATCCAATCCACTAAAACTTCCGAGAGAAGTACCATTAAGCAATCCGGAACTAAAACCCAAAATCTCTCTGTAAGAAAAAATATATCAAAAAATATAAGATGAATTTCTCTTTTCTTCTGTTTTAACATCTCTTGTGTGGGGAGAGATTTATATATAACTTTCTTATATAAGATTTATGCGTACGAGATTCTTAGATTTATTATAAAGAGACCATGTATCAGAATAAAAAATAGTTACTGTCATATACATGCAATTCAAACTAATTTTTACTCCTTTTGCAGACATATTTAGAAAATGAAACAAAATTCAACAATATGAGGACATCAGTCAGGATTTCTGTACAGTACACACAAATTGAAAGTAATGAAATAAAAGGTTTTGAGTGAATATTTTACAATACATATTTCAATTCATTTAATTCTTATAGTAATTTATACAAAATTTAATGTATATGAAATATAAATAAAAAAATAAGTCAGATAAGAATAATTGTTATATTGCAAGCTAAGTAAGAGTAAATTATTTTTAATTATAGTAAAATATTTCTTTAGAATGTAAAAAGTGAGATGTGTGATAATAAGAGGAAATGACACAAACCTTCTTTCCACGAATATTCCTTCATTGTTTGTAGTACAACAATAAACAAAAGCACAAAGAGATGAAAGCGTTCACGAACATCACTGCAGGATACTTGAAAAAGGTTATTCTTGTCAAACTTCTTAAATACACTCCCTTTCAATTCCACAAACTGAAACAAATTCACCAGTAATCAAAACAAGGAATGGGCTCTAATGACCTTCGATGTTGACGAGCCCTAAAGCCCCACACAAAAAAAAAAAAAAAAACAAGGAAAATGAAATAATCTCAATCCAAAATATGAATGTTCTCCACTTTACTATATACATACTACTGTAAACATAAATAAGACACAAATTCTTTGATGTTGTGCAAATAAAATATTGAAGAAACCAATGTATTGATAAATATCATATAAATAGTAAATTTAAATCGACCAAAATTAGCAGACAATTTTCATCACAAAATGTCAATTGTGTGTATAGAACAAATTTTGAATGCACAATTAAAATATCACACTTTTGTATTCTGTAAATGATGTGAACAGCACTCACATGTTTTGTAATGTTTTTGTAATTGTAAACCTGATGATGCCAAATGGTATTGAAACATAGTGTGATATTTTAATTGTGCATTCAAAATGTATACAAATTTGACATAAAATTATCTGCTTACATTGGTCGATTAAAATTTATTAATTATACATGCAGACGGAATGTGTAATCTTGATATCATATAAGAATTCATACCAATACAATAAACACTATGAAATATATATAAAACTTAAATAAATATCCTTAGCCCTGGTATCTTGAAAACAAAATGTCACTACTGTCTTTTGGTGAAAATATAGTTTTACAGTCCCCGACTGATGAAGGCCAAAGCCCGCATTGCCAAGAAGAGGGGGAAGCAGAGGGGATAGTTTGCCTCAGGCCCCAAGGAATTAGGTCCTTATTGGGGTTTCCAGTGATAGCAAATAACATTTTAAATAGCAAATCAATAAAAATGAAAAGGTATCACTGAAAGAAAACAACTAAATTGTCATGGTTTCAGCTCCCACAAGGAACAATGTATATCAGAGTAATATTTGATAAATTTGCCGGAAATTTTAAAATTACACTAACTGAATAATTTCTACATTTGTTTGTGTAACCTAAAAAACTACACTATTTAAATATCTTCTTTTTCATTTGTTTATAAAGTTTCTTAATGTTCATTGTTGAGCTACTAAGAATGATGAATATGTCTCTCAAAATATATTGAAATGTTCCTATATGTTAAAGTAAATAGTACTACGTAGTAAGGCACTTAAAGAATGCTTATAGTGCTCTAGTAAATGGACGTACTGACTGGGAGAGGTGAGGAGACCCCAAATTGAAAATCTGCTCCTATATCCTCTCAGCAGCACTGACAAAAGCTTAAACTTGATTCCTCCAAAAACACCTATTTTGAGGAATTCTAAAATGTACTTGGAATCCAAATACATAACATAAGATTATACATAAAGCTTCTTAATATGCTTGCAAATTTATATCTATTTATGAAAAAATTATAAAAATACATTCCATTAAGTAAGTATATTTGATAAAACCCAAGTAATATTAATAATATATTCAGAGGAAATACTTACATTGTTTGACATCATTATTGTAAGAAGAGCTTTATTGTTTGAATTGATGGCAACATTTAATGTTGTTGCTTGAAATAATACAAGCAAGCTATGCAAAACTAAAATGTAAGGAAATTAACAATATGGCATGTAAGCAAAAAGAAAGAACATATGCCTCTAGAATTTAAAATGGTGAGTAAGTCAGTCTTTTATCAAATGAATTATCGGTAATAAGATTTAAAAGAGAAAAATTATACAAAACAAGTATATGTCTAATAATTCATAAATAAAAAGTTAAAAAAGATAACATTTTTTTGTTTCACTTATTTGTCTCCTGTTACTGATCATAATTAATGCACCCAAGGGTTTTAAAGACACAAAATTTAGAGGATACATAATTTTTTTTCTGTTCTATTCTATTTTTTTAATTAATTATTTTCTTTTAATTTGTCATTAGGAAATCAAGCATATGTTTTAAGGTCATTTTTACGAGAGTTCATTTAATTTGAACAGTGAGAGGCTTCACTACTTGGCCACTGAATGAAGGGTGGCAAGCAAACTGTTTCCTGTTAATTGCATATTCTGGCTCCTATCAGTCAAGTGTTCACCAGAAATAACATTAACACTAACTTCCTCAATCAGTACAAAGAGACAAAGATTAAGGCGGGTAAACGGTCATATTTCAACATCGTACATCTGTAATCAAAGATATAAATGTGTAATGCACAAGCTTTGATCACTGTTCAACTATGATCATATATCTATGACATCATTTATCTATGACATAACTTAATTTGATAATAAAAATATCACATAGAAATATGGCCATGTTATACCGGCCAAAGAATTAACTCACATGTGTCACAACTGTTTTGCGACATGTGGACATAAAACAAACATGACCTTACGCCTAACAATGGGAATGTAAAGAGGAGCACATACAACCACTGGTTGCTAACAAATTACTTCTGAAGAAAATGTCATCTTTCTCAAAAATATTTCAAAATTCATAAATTATTTAAATAAAGTGCATACTTCAAAAGTCACACCGAAGAAATAGATGAAATTGAAAATGTTACGAATAATATTTCCATCACAAAGGATACAAACATATACAACAGCAAAAATCAGATGAGGTATCAGTCCCAAATGTTCTCGTTTACGGTCACGTGGTTCTGTAGCAGTCCAAAAGAGAGCATCTATCGTATCTTGACCAAATGCAGAAAATAGTCTGTCTCCAACCTGTTAACATTGATATTGAGATCATTTCTTCCCAAGAGAAAAAAACTACTAACGATCAGAAACAAAGAATACACACCTCTAACATATTGTAAAATATATACAGTTTTATAACAGACTGACTTTTGATGAGATGATACATCATTGATGTATCAATGTTTAACATAAGCATACTACATACTATCAACATAAAAGCCTTGAGAAGATCACAGACTTCTGCTGGCTTTAGAATTGATCCATACCTAGATTTTCTTGAACTATAACAAGAAAATAATCAATAACATATAACACTCATCAGCCTGAAGTAAACAGAGAAACTACAAAAATACTTACCCAAAACATTCTTTAAACGGCCGACTAATGAGGGACCATAATGCCAAACCAAATCGTAAAGGGAGAAAAGTGTACACAAAGAGAAAGGAATCTGCACACTGAAACACCAAAGAAAATGTTTCTATTCATCTAATAATGTTAGAATAAGTTAGTTACCTCTTTCATAATATTAATAATTGTATGACATAATTGTAAAACAAAAGGGTAAAAATGACAAAAAATACAATTGTCAAGCAAACATGTGAACTAATAATGGAATAAATATTTACACATTACGTATTTTAAGAAAATTTCCCGATGCTTCACAGAATAAACCACATTTTAAACAATAAATAATTACATAAAGTCTTCATCAACAGGTTACCCAAAATACTTCAACAATTAAACGAGCTCTATTCATAAATAGGTGAATATTGATTTTTGTACTGCATTGTAAGAATAAATATATTACCTGAAAAAACCCATAAGCCATAAACTTTTCCACTTCTCGAGGTATTTTCATAAAAGAATATATCTTCTCTCTCCTAGCAGAGAAACGTTCTTCATCATTTTCCAATAAATATCCACGAGTAAGTTCCACACCCAAAAATTGTAATAAAGATGGCTCTTTAGTCCCATCTAGAAAAGAAGTAGTACAGAAGCTATCTAAAATTATTAGTCCCAATACGTATCTCAAGAAATAACAATTCAAAACTATGGTGAAAGGTCCAAACAACAAATATTTTATGAAATAATAACATGATTTTAGATGATAAAAATGGGTATTGACCAGATTGCAGGAAAGAACCACATGAAACATTAGGATCTTTAAATTCAAATTTTGGTTATTTCAGAGGTAGAAATTTGACATAATGTGAACATTAAGTTTTCTTATTGTGAAATTTTGATGTTAAAATACTATTGCTAAATCATAGATTTTATATCAATTGTGAAATTAAATGCTACCAAATTCTAAACAAATTTTGGAACTATGAAAATATTTGGAATATAATATGAAAATAGAAATTTCATGTCATTTGATAAACATTTGATCATCCATGATACACATCACATACAAATTTGATTTATTGAAACACCATTATTTTTAGACATCACTTTCTCTCCAACAGCATGCTATGTACCTTTAGAAGTCAGTCCATTATTCAATTCCTCTAATCTTCTAGCATTCCTCGGCGACTTCTCCGGAGATTTAAAGCGTATTCTACGTCCTGGAAACATCTCAGAAATATTCCATGGTCTATTTTCCCTCAGGTAGCAAAAATAATTATTTCTTAGTATACACAAATTATTCACGCTTTTCAATATAAAATGTTTTACACGAACGATTTTCAAAACATGTAAGTGAAAAAAATCCGTATCCTCTTCGGTTACTGGTTTTTTCGAAATCAACCAGCATTTGACTGTCGAGGAGAATAAATAGAAATTGTTCGAAAAAAATTCACTTCAATGTTGTTAGTCAAAGATAAGAGCACCACTCAATCCGCATTAAAGTAAGAAATTACATCAGGTCAGATGAAAGCTTAAAAAACTCTTCTCGTGTTTTGCTTTTTTTATGCAGCCTCCAACCTCTTGTTTTCTTGATAATTTGCTTTAAATTAGGTGATCATCATTAACACATCGATTATTGCTCATGAACATCTGGTACATTGAAAGATGCGCTATCGTGTCCCTGCATATTGTTTACAAAGCTATGCACGCTATGCAAGACGTTTCGCCAGGTGACGCATTGGGGTCTGAGCACCACGAACCCCTAGAGACACCTGTAACAAGCCATCCCAACAGACTTCGGAACACTTCGGCTGTGAATCATTGGAGGATTCATAGCAGTTAAGGATTCAGAAAGTACTCATTCGTACAGTTTCATGGATGTTGAGTAAAACCGTTGGATGGTAAAACGACTCGCATTTAGGGTTATATAAATTGTTAATTTGAACCATCAATTAATATGCCGGATTTATACCTCTCGAAGCATTGGACACTAAGAATGACAAAGATTGTTTTATACTATAAGTATTCACGAATTCATAAAAAATGTTTTTTGTCCTTCTCGTGATCATTCATTCTTGCATTCTTCACCGACAAAAACTTTCAGGAAAAGGAGATTCGTTTCTGTTTTTATCTTGGTGATATGCAATGTTTTTAAAGGAGTACACTTTTTTTAAGTCATTTCAGAATAAACGTATTCAATGTAAGCATAAATATAAATAAATTTGTCAAAAAACAGTACAAACTGCGTATGAACACGTGGAGGGGAAAAAAACTAATTTACTCTCCGGAAGCAAGCAAGGGACCGTCCCATCAATTCCGATCAAGGGCCCTAATACATTTACATAACACGGTTTTAGTAATAATCATTCTACAATGTCTCCAATGTTTTTAGAAATGAATCTATGTTAAATAAGTATTTTACCTTTATCCTATAATTTGATTAGTATTGTAGAAGAGTGTCCTTTGATGTAACTTAAACTTCACCTGAAAATAAGTCTACTGTATGCAAAAACAGGGTAAAGTTTTATCAGTAAAATTTTTTATATTTTCCATAATTTATTAAATCATACCTTTAAAGTAATGATTCTGGGTACAAAAAAGGAACAGATATCTATAAAACTCAAAGGAACATCCATAAATATAAAAATGTTCATTAATACCCACTTTTTGGGGTTCTTAAAAATGGTAAATACCTGTGTATTTTCCTTATTTATATCTTGTCACCCATTAGGAATATATGCAGCCTACATCATTAATTTTGTGCAATTGTAGACCTTTCAAATAGGGTTCAATTTCTATGAATACTCCTTTGTTTTTAAATATTATAGTTCTCACAAACTTTTGATTTTCAATAGAAAATTACTTACTTTTAAGTTTTCACAGCTCATTTTTCTATCAAGACATTATACTTTTAAGTCACATAAACCATTTTCAAAACAACTATTTTTGAGCTATAATTCACAAATATCACTGGCAACGTTTTTTCTTCATATTGGAATAAAAGCTCAATGTGTTTAAGGCAAATTGTATTCAAAACAAATAAAATGATTCTCCACTGAATTTACAGTGTCAAAAATGTATTACTAATACAACTGCCCAAAAGTAATCCATAAAATGGTTTAAAAGAATTAGAGCAAAATCCCTCCAAATCCACAAGCAATACATACTATTTCAGCGAGTAAAATTTCCAACAAATTAAATCTTTACCAGTAAACTGCATAATTCAAATATAATTCATGAAAAATCTTCACCAAAATTCCTTGCAATGGCTCAAAAGTAAAAATATTAAAAACTCCTTGCCAAAATTCTCAGTGTGCAACTTGTGCTACGTACCCACCCACTGGTCCCCCTGAATAATATAATCAAGTTCAATGTACATTAAATTGCCCTAACTCACTTTTTAACGTCAAATAAGTGTGCATAGTTTCTCATTGGGCACAGAAAATGGTCTAATTGAAACTCAAAGCAATATAATTATTTAATTTACTCTGTGAATTTTGACCAGATCAAAATATACTTATATCTTTCTGTTCATTTATGAATTTTTGGATTATTCCAGTAAACATTTCCTAGGAAAATTTCCAGAGATTAATAGTCACTATTTTTTCATCAATATTTTCACTTATTACTAATCCATATGAGATTCCAATCGAACTGCAGAACACTTAACTTTCTAATTATAAGAGTATGATGAAACACTTATACCTAATTAGTCTCCCATTACTTTAATAGCTTGATAAGATGGAAATATTACAAACACAAAGTTGTACAGATAAGCTATGACCTTTGTATAACCACATTCTGTAACAAACTCACTTTCTCATTCTAATATTAAAGCCATAATATCATTTTGATAATTACTAAATTTGAAAGTGGAATCCTAATATACCTTCAGACCGCATTACTTTAGGTTGAGAATCAAAATCATACACAGAAATAGAGCAGTGAAAAGAAAATGGGAATTTTGTACTAAAAGTCTTTCACAATAAAGAAGGAAAATTCAATTCACAAACCTGAAAAATATGAATTTACTTAGAAGAATATGTGAGTCAAGATGAAGCTACTTTATTAATAAATAAATTAATTAAATTTGAAGGCAGAATGATCATGAGGAGGACAATAAACCAATTTTAATGAATTCGTGAATACTTATAGTATAAAACAATCTTTGCCACACTTAGTGTTCAGTGCTTCGAGAGGTATAAATCCGGCATATTAATTGATGGTTCAAATTAGCATTTTATATAACCCTACATGCGAGTCGTCTTCGCATACGATTGTGCTCAACATAGTATCCATGAAACTGTACGAACGAGTTCTGCCTCTGAATCCTCAACTGCTCTGAATCTTTTAATGATTCACAGCCGAAGTGTTCCGAAGGTTGTTGGGATGGTTTGTTATAGGTGTCTCTAGGGGTTCGGCCTGGGCTCGTCGGAGCATCAGGTACGACAACGAATGTGTGTACTGTGATTCTCTCCCGTGTGGTGGAAAAGAAGTGACGAGGACGTAGAGTGCAAGAGAAAGATACTGGTACGAATATCCTGAGCAGTTTTAGAGTTGGTTCCGAAACAACGAAACAAATGTTTTTACAAATATTAATTGTTATTTTTAAGTCACGTTGTCTCCCATCTTTTTCTTGCGAACAAATACTTGAAGTGTGCACGAATGACACACATTCTGCGCTGTGTAAGTGCATCATTAAAGTATGTGCAGAATTTCTTGATTTTTAGGAGTCCTTTCGGTCGATTTAGCGAAGTCCAGGAACATAAGGGTTCACATTTCATATGATAACCGCAGTCCTGCCGCAGTCACGCAGCTGATTGTAACTTCCGAAAGTGATGTACAATGGCGGTGATTTTGAATCGAGACATCTTTAGTTAGATGGAGCAAACTTCGAAATCCAAGATAGAAGCTTTAAACTTTGTGATTTTGTTTCGCTGAAACTCTTGAAATGAGATGTGGGATTCGACTGCTTCCTGCGGGACATTGTGCTCAAAATTTTATAACCCCTCAGTTTCAGTTGCGTACCTTGGAGGATTGACGAGCCCTAAAGCCACACAAATATAAATTTAAAAAATTTAAAAACACCTTGGAGGAAGTGGTTTAACCCCGGGTCTCCATATGTGAGGGGTCTCCAAATGGGTCCAGTAAAAAACGTAAAAACATGTAAATTTGAACGGAAATAGACTCAAACGTTTTTAAAACAGTAAAATAAAGAACAGTTGAATTTAAAAAATAATCTCAAATGCCAATTTCGATCGACATGCACGTTACCATGCAAACACAGTTTCAAGTTTATTATTCATTCGTGATACTGAAATAATTGCAAAGATTTTTCCCAGTTGTATTTCTCCCCAAATTATCAATAACGCAATGAGGTTCCATGATGATTTTTCTGTAAGTTGAGTGTACTGTATGCTGCGTAGAAGATTTTATTTTAAGAAAAAAAAATCCCTATCTTTTCTGTATCCAAACATTTCGCATTCAATTTTGGTGACGTCGTAAGCCTGTCAAGTCCTTCGATAACTTTAACGTTATCTTTGGAATAGAACTTTAGTAAGTTTTACTATTTATTATGTAAAAAATGATAAATATTTAAAGAAACAAGATATTCTTCATTTTGAAGGTAATATTTAATGTTCTTGTCTCAAATACACCATTGATGAGCGTGAAACTTACCGGAATATGTTCATATTTTCATATGGTTTAATTTTCTGAATAATTATGTAATTTTACGAGTGATACTACCTACAATTATGTCGACGTGAACTCAAGATGGGTGCACATTTTTCTAAATTAAAATGCAGTTTCAAATATGTTTCAGGTAACAATTCCTTGGCGTGAGTGTCTTTTTGAAAGTGTCTTATCAGTACAAACATGAAATAAAAAAATATTCAGTGATAATTAGTCTGTGGGATAGCGCCCGAGAAAATATAGTACACCGCAGAGCCTCACTCGTAAGGCCAATCTCATTACTTTGGAGATATAATCATGAGTCATGACGTAGAAGTGCGGATAGTCCCAGCGCTGTGTTATTTAAAAAAAAACGTTGTTTTTTTTCATTTAAAGAACAAATTTTAAGTCAGCTGTCTCGAAAAACGCCGGTTTAATCAGCTTGGTGTATTGTTGGTGGCGAATTTGAGTTTTCGGATTCTTAACAAAAATATGTATGTCGTGTCTCTTCTCATGCGCTGGCCACCGACGCACACACCAAAACACTTCTTGCAATTAAGCATCAAACTTAGCAGTTTTGTTCGCATCTTAATAATAATAATTTATTAATCTGCAAGTGAGCTGTGCTCGGTGGCAGATGGAAAACATAATAGACATAATAAGAATATACATAATACGATACTGTGAAATAAAATAATTTTCGCCCAAATATCTATTTACACATGCACGAAATAAAATGCTTAGAAAATTAGTACACAATAAGCGAGAAGGATAGTACACCTAATAATTTAAAAAATTAAATTAGGTCCTTATGTGTGTTTATTCTCATACGTACAGAAACATTTTCACTTACAAACAGATACAGACACACACTCATACGTATACACACGCTTCAATATACACACATATACCATAACTCCTCCTATAACCTTAATGTAAAAATTATTGCTATAATATAATTAAAAGAAATTAATAAATATAAAAATAATTCCGAAATAGGATTGCTGTGAACAGTCACACACATTTCACATCACTCACTACACTACACTGGACTGCAATTCTATTCGCTCTGAGCATTTTCTATACCTTTAGTTACATTCACTTCACTACACTGCACTTTACATATGCTCCTATTCCGAAGAAGCAAGAAGACGGTGGTGGAAACATTTTATTCTTTATGGTAAGTTCGTAATTGTTGTTGTAGGTAAGTTATTCCAGTGTACAATGGTTGTATTCACAAAGTAGTATTTCCCAATATCTGTTTTCTGTTTCCTACATTTTATTTTACGCTTGTGGTCGCCGCGACTAATGTAGTTCGGTTGGTGGAGCCTAGAGTTCACAGATTTCCATGCAGGCTCTCCCATGTAGGCTTTAAAGAAAGCACAAAGACGCGCGAACTTCCTTCGATTGGAAAGTGTGCCCCACTCTAAATTAATATTACGTGTTGTCCCTAACAAATTTTTCAGCCTTTCTTCGTATCCGATCAAATTCATTGATCTGGCCCTCCCTATACGGATCCCAGCAAGCGGCACCGTACTCCAGTATAGGTCGGACCAAAGAAATGTACGCCAAGCTTTTGGATTTAAAGTTCCTTTTTGTAAGTACGCGTTTCACGAAGTTCAGCGCTCTCCAAACTTTCTTTGTTGTGTATTTTACATGTTCTGCCCAATTTAAGTTACGAGAAATTACAACATCTAAGTATTTACAATTTGAAACTTATGGAATTATCTGATAATTTAATGTATAGTTCAGAGCAGGTTTTATTTTTGATTTAGAAAAACATAAAGATCTACTATTTTAGAGGGTTTAATATTCCGATATATAGTACAGTCACCTGCAAATAAGCGCACTACCGAATGGATATGCTCTGATATGTCGTTAATATATGCAAGGATAAGAAGTGGAACCAAAAACGCTTCTCTTTGGTACTCCCGACGTCACCGCGGTGTCTTTAGAGAAGCACCCATCTATTGTAACTTATTGTGAGCGATCCCGGAGAAATTCGCTAATCCATTTGACAACACGCGAATCAATTTCTGAGATCATGAGTTAACTTTCACATGAGTACCCGGATCTAAAACCATGTGCGGGATGTAGAAAAAAAAATTTCCCCAAGTATTCTTCAAATAATCTGCAATGATGTGTTCCATCTGTTAACATATTACGGAGGTTAAGCTAATTCGTAGATAATTGCTAACTAATGAGCGATCACCTCCTTTGTGTATTGGTACCACGATAGCCTTTTTCCAGTCGCGTGGTGGTGATGAATTATTTAATATAATATCAAAAAACCTGGATAGGTACGGAATCATGGCTTCCCCACCGAGTAAGTAAATCTCTTGGAATTTTATCGTGACCGATTGATTTTTTATTCTTAATATTAGAAATTCGATGACGCAGCATCCTAGTATTTAAAACAAAAGTATTTACATGGGAATTATTTGTCAAATTTAGACTGCCGTTCCTAGAGGAAATGCCAAAAACCAACGAATAATATGTGTTAAAAACATTGGTCTTATCCTGGGGTTCAGTGTAGAATAAACCGTTATTTTTAATCGCTGATGTACTTTCTTTATTCCCTTTCCGTCTTTACAGGTACTTATAAAATTGTGACCAACTCTTGTCTTTATTTTGTAAAATTTTCTGGAAAAAACACTCTTCAGCATTTTCCTTCGCTATTAATAACTGTTTAGAGAGAAATTTGTAATTATTTTGATAGTTCTTTCTTTCGATTTTATACGCTTTTCTTACTTTCGCTTTCAAACGTCTAATGTAATTATTATAGTACTCAGGGTCGGGATTGTTTTTAATTTCTTATGGGGAACACATTTTTCAATGCTCTTAAACATTATATTCTTAAAGTTTAATCAAATTTCTTCCACGGATCTTCCCGTATCGGTCCATTTCGCGTAATTTTGACATAGAAAAGACTGGAAATCTGGCACATTTGTTTTTTTATATTGGTAAACTATTCTTTCCTGTGGTCTAGAAATTTGAGAAGTAGCCCAGTGGATTTCTAAGACAACCGCGCGGTGGTCACTTATACCGTCTCCAGTGTCGCAAGAGATAAGCTTATCCTTCGTTCATACGAGGAAAACGTCGAGAACAGCCTCCCCTCTGGTCGGTTGCTTCACTACCTGACAGTAGCCACAATCCCAAACTAGATTGTTTACTAATGATTCCGCATTGCTAATGCTATCTGTCACCTTCCCATTCGGTAAGTTAAGATCCCCGACGATAATGCTATTTCTTGTTATATTTGAATGGAGACCCATTTTATTAACTAATTTTCCTATCACAGGCATATCACCACTTGGAGCTCTATTTATTCCTGAAATTTCCCTGAATCACCTTCAGTTTCAACAGATATTAATTCGTGAACATCATCTACCGAGTTTACACAACACGATAAACTGTTTTTCACACAAATATAAACTCCACCCCCACTACTCACGCGATCCCGTCTGAAAACTGAAAAATCTGAAAGAAATATTTCTGCATCTTTCACATCCTCCCATAGCCATAACTCCGTACCAATAATAATATCTGGTACTTAAATATAAACTAAATTGAGAAACTTTAACTTTCTGTTGTATATACTTCTACAATTACCTGCAACAACACTAACGACTCACCCTTGTTAACGGGTCACGAATTCCGTTTTCTCCTTCACCTCCGTCACAGTCTCCCCTTCCACCATCCCCGCAGCTATTGCTTCCCCCGATGACGCCTCCGACTCCGCCGTCGCCGCCTCCTTCGTTGTAGCCACCGCCTCCATCGGCGCCTCCGACTCCTCCGCCGCCGTTCTCCGCATCCATGATGTCCTGCGTCGCCCCGCCGTCGTCCGTCCGTCCGTCCCTCACCTCCATCGCCGCCAACACCACCTCCCACGTCTCCGTCATTTTTCACGCTCTCTTCATTTCCAACCGCTCTGCCATCTCAAACCAGTGGGTTGATTGAGACCATCTTCGCACTCGATAGACGGGTGAGCAGCTTGCCAAGATTTGACGCTCCACGCCGATGTAAGTGAAGTCCGTCTCGACCAAAATGCATTTCATCGATCCAGCTATTGGCGTCCACGAAAGTCACGTTGAGTGCATTACATACTCATTCAAATCGATCCTTGATGGCCCCGATTTTTCTCCACGACACATCTTTACGGTGGAGTAGTGTTGGCACGAGGGAACTTCGTTTTTTGCAGCAGAAACCAGATCATACACATCTCCCATCATGTGCTCGATACTACGTAATCTTTTGATATCGTTAGTTTCTACATGTAAAATTACTGAATCCGAACTGCCAAAATCCCTATTCTCCATAACCCGCCGAAGTTGCTCCGTCCGGATACCAGGATAGCACTCAATCTTCATTGTGTTTTCATCCTTCCCCACGTAACGAACGATTGAGTCACCTAACAAAAGATTTGCAGTTTTCTGACTTCCTCCACGACTGGATATTCCATATAGCGCTGTCCTGCAGTATTTCGTTCCAGTTTACGCATGCTGGCACGAAGGTCCTCTATGACTTGGTTTGCAGCTTTTAATTCAGTCTCCAATCGCTGGACTCGTTCAACACAACATTTCCCGCAGATACAAACATTATTCTCGGGCTTAGAACTAGACATTCCACCGCTACATGACGCGTGGAACCAGCGTCCACAGGACTCACATTCCATTCCACAACGCAATATTTTGTTGCATCCACTACAGAGCACCCGAGACTCCTTCTCTCAAGCGGGATTCACACTTCCAGGGCCTGGATTAGATTCAACACCGCCAATTAGTAATAAAACAGCTAAAGTCACTGCACATAACGATGCGACCCCCATGACAACACCGTCGCCACCGCCGATGACACACGTCGAAGCCGGGCGGACGAAGTTAAAGCGGCCCGCCCAAATACCCACTCGGACTCGGTAATCCCCCAACGAACAACCCATCTTCTCAAAAGGAGAGAGCTCCTAAGACGTCCTTACCCCTTGACGACCTCACTGCGAATTTTAATGTCTTATTTAGTTACTCAGTAGCTATTTATTAATAGTAAAAATGTTAAAAGGAGGATGAATGTATAAATAGACTTTTTATACGATCGACAAAAATGAATTAAAAATTATCCTACATCCTACGATTTTGTAGCACGCACGTTACCTCTAGACCACGGAACTCACACAGCAATGTTATTTGCGTTATTAACAAAGCAAGTATTACACACAAGTTAAAATTGTTTTACACAGTAAAGAGACATGTTATATTATATTTTCATCGCAAAATACATCTAATCTGTGAATTGCCCATACATCTAATCTGCATATCGAGAACGGTCACTATTAAAACGTTTTATTTATACAAAAAATAACTATCATTTATAGAACTATACAAGTTGCTTATATAACTATAAATTTCCCGAACAATAATAAACACTCATTTGATAATTTCATAATCTTATCATCTGCCACGGTTTTTAAGTAACGCTGTGAGATATCATAGATTTTCTGTACATCTCGGGTAGAGTGCCGTCAAATATATTATTCAAAAAATTATCAGGCGAGTTATCAAAGAAATTAATAGAGAAATTTGTATTATAAACAACCTATTGTACATATTTTTGGGTTAAGAAATTGTTGAAATAATTAAAATTTTCGATATAATGTTTTATAAACGTCATTCAAATAAATGAATAGCTATCAACAAATGCATATTCCATTTTATTACCCTAACACAATCACATTAAAATATAACAAATTAAAAGTTTACTGTTTTTGTATTTTCATAATAGTATCATCTGCCACATTTTTTGTGTGATGCTTTGAAATATCATGAGTTTTCTTTACGTTTTGGCTAGAGTGCCATTGAGTAAATTTTTTATAAAAATTTGAGATAAGTCTTTATTATTTATATAGATGTACTTGATTTATAAATTTAGTGATTTTTTTAGTTAACACAGTTTTAAAATAATTACTATTTAGATGAAGAAGTGAAACAAGATCAAATCATTGATCTTCTATGAACAAGACAATTTCAATAATATGAAGATGATTTCTATTTTATTATGCTAACAATATAACTTCAAAATATAAAAAATTATAAGTTTTTTGTTTCCTTATTTTTGACATATATTTTCATATTTGTATCTGCAGACATAGTTTTGCTTCAACACATTTGAAAGTCATTTTTTAAAATATGGACCTTAGGAATGGTGGTATGTTTGCGTAAGTTCAAATTTGTTTATGTGTTCTAACAATATATGTTATTTGATGAGGGTGGGAAATATTTGAAATTCTTTGTTTATAAAACTTCCATTGGAATTGTTTTAATATGCATATTTTCTCAGTTTCAAATATGATTGTTTATTTTTGATTTTTGTATGGGAAATCATGTATTTGGAAATTTGTGAAAATTTAACAATAAATATTAATGATTATATTAATTCTGTTGAAAGAATTGTGAGTTTTTGAGTTTTTTTATGCATATGTAGTATTAGTTTATACAATTTTTATTAATTAATTAAATAATTTTTAATAGCAATTTATTTTATTACTCAATTGTTATTATATTTAGTGTTAATATTCTAAGGTTTTGTTCGATTTAGACCCTTTTTAACTATGTAGCTACATTTTTATATTTCACAGATATATAAATAAAAAATTGTTTAAATAATTGTTATTGTTAAAAATTTGGTATTATTTTTGCATCATTTAGTAGTAATTAATTCAAATGTAATTTTCAGCGTGATGAATTGTTTTTAATAAGCATATTATTAAATGGTTGTGTCAGCTTAAGAATAAAGCTGACACAACGTGTTTTGAAAAAACCTGGGCATTGTTAGAAATTTTACTTCTGGGTAATTAATGAGTAATTAAATGGAACTAAATATTGGCACTAGTTTGATTTGATTGTGTTATAAGGATGTTCCAACTTAATAGACCTCCCTAACCCTATGATGCAAACCCGTCCCCTGTATTTACGAGATCCCTCAAAAAACAGACGTCCCCCCTCGCTTTGACTCTTCCAAATCAAATTCAAAAAATTTAGAAATATTATAATTTATCCCTCTTATTTACCCTAAATTAATAATAAACCTGTTTGCAAAACCAGTGCACATACTTTCTCATACACTTTATTAGGATTCTTATCTATATAGTACGCAATCTAACTTCACAAAGAAAAAAGTAACAATTTTCATGCATCCTATATTGATATTGGCAACAGCAGTTTAATCTTCTGCCTGTAAAATAAAGAGAAAATATTGCTTGGAAATGGAATTGTTTGGTACAATTTTTCTAGAAATTTTGCTCAGAATCCAGAAGAAAACTAATTGTTTGTCTTTCACACGTACGGTAAAAATAGTTTGCACTAAGAAATATTCAGTAGGCAAATATTTCGGCCGCGAAGGGTAAGGGTGTATGTGTGTGCGAAAGGTTATGTGTCAGAGAGCAATTGGGAACGAAGAATAGTGTGAGTGAGGGATGTAGTCAGACGCCTTCTGATATTTTACAGGTTTTATATATATGTATGTATGTGTGTGT
>NNCF01126858.1:1039786-1084205 GCA_002313205.1 Laupala kohalensis | reverse complement strand
GCTAGGCATGACTTTTTACGATTTATTCATCAGTTTCGAAAATGAAATAAAGTTATGGTCTCGGTCATTCTGAGGAAAGATTGCATCGGCGACTGGGAACGCGATCCGATGCTCTTTTGTCAGTAGTTGGCGTAGGATAGTCGAGAACCATACAGTATTGTGCTTTAGCGTATGAGAATTTTCGCGTTCGTTTGTAACATGAATTTAATGACGAATAAAGTAACTAATATTGTTGCACAACATGTTATGTATTCGACGCGTTGTCACTATTTGTCTAATATTAATCTCACTTTTTTATAAATCCGAATCTTTATTTTTTACTGTTCGTGAAAATACTAAATAATGTTCGATGAAATTATCAGAGTACACAATTCAATTTCCTGTTGGCTTAGGCCTATATCTCTCCAATGACAAGCTACATTCTCAAGTTTTACCCTTGTGTTAGTATCAGAAGCTTAACCAAATACTGTTTATTCTTCCTTAACCAAATACTTATTATTCGTCGAAATATACTGTTTATTCTTGTTGAAACCTCATATTTGTAGATGCTATGATCTGCAAATAATCTCTGAAATGATATCATATGAAAAAGAAACTTTGAAACTGCAGGATAGTATAAAACACTTACTTGAGTGGTCTGTTCAAAATCGTTTTAATCTGGAGTCTTCAGCTGGCTAATAGAAATTCACTACTTTAATATATAATTAAATGACAAAATAATAATAAACTGTATGAAATAAAGGTCACATCACAGTAAGATTTTGAGAATGTCTCCATATTCATTTGCAATTTTATAGAATGTTTTATAGTTTCTATACAGATCTTTGACATCTATAATTTTTTTCAAATTTTCTTCTTTATCCATAATCTCTTCCATTTCATTTTCTGATCTTCATTAATGCAATGATCAAGTATTACACTACTTTTATCATTCTATCAACATTCTTCCTAACATCACTAAATGTGTCGGGGAATATTTTTTTATTGCTTCATAAGTCTCGATGCGGAGATTGCTTCGCAATAAGATTCTTCCTTTCCAAAATAAATACTCAAAGGTTAAACATGTCAAGATTTATTATGCAGGATCAATGTGAACAAAAGATTGAATCGTAAACAATAAATGACACCAGGTTGACAACCACAGGCGTTGAAAGCTCTGTAAATGATGTTTTTTTCTCGTTTGACTCACGACTTTGGGTAAGCTGGTTGTCGAGGTTGAAGAAGTTCTCTTCTTCGTCACATGATGGTACCACTGGTGATAGATCCTGACGTAGCTAGATGATAGCATTGTATTACGGTATCTCGGCGCGTGACGGTGCCTCGTGTCTTTGGGTGGTGAAGTTAATTCCACCGCTGATCGTACGAGGGCGCTTCGTGGCCTTTTGAAGCTCTAATTAATTCTGCTGTAGGCCGTAAGAGAGAGCCTCGTGGGTTTTCGAAGATAGAATTAATCCAGTCACGGGTCGGACTTAGCTTCTTGGACATAGAATTATTCCCGCTGCTCTCGTGGCGTTTGATGATAGAAATAATTCTGTCACAGGTCGGACGATTCCGCAGAGCTGGGTTTCTTGGTTGAGGTTATATCGGACCCGATGTTCGCTCGGCCAGGGAACCCGTCGTACTGATTTCACCGTCGTAGCTGTCGCCATAAGCTAAACTTTGACAACTGACGACGTTGGCGACATAACACTGGGTCGAGGTTCGTCTATTGAGGTTCTCTCGAAGGTTCTTAATAAACTGACCCGAGTTCTTGAAGATTCTTAACAAATAGGCGACATACGCTTGGTGGTGCACGCGGCCCGTGCGTCTCATGGAGTCTTCTAATGTGTACAATGTATAGACTCTCTTGCGTCGTATGTAGAGACTCTCTTGTGGGGCGTGTGTATTTCGCCGGTCTTGGATCTTGAGTCTCTGTTACTTCGTCTTGACGACGGCATAAACAATATAGCGCTATTTGCTTTGGCGTGGCATCATGTATCATTTATGTGTTAGATGCATGAGGGAGTTCGTATTAAGGTACGTGTTTCGTCGTATATGTAGGAAGGTACTTCTACAATTGTAATCTTAGCACACATTTGTTTCATTTAATTTTTCCTTTGTTATAACACAACCCAATATTTTCTTATGTTTTTTACCTATTTATATTTTTCCTTTCCCAAATAATTTACAAAGCTTGCATGCCTGAAACATGTTGATTGTTCAGAAATACTGTATTAACGTTTTTTCAGATATTTTGTTCACTCTGTAATATAATTTACACTTTACAAAAGAAACGTTAATTGTTTGCAATTACTTTTAAATTCTCTTGTGACATTTCAACAGAGAAAGATTGAAATTATGATACAGAAATGTTTTATTGGTATTTTATTACTTCACAGAGATCAACATTTCATTGAACACCTCTGCAGCCTTTGCGGTCTGAATGGCTTTTGAAGTAGTCAAAATTATGGTTCCAGTTTTAAGGATAAAATATTTTTAATGGTTTAGCTTCAAAATATAGTGATATTGATGTGAGAATGACATATCCTATCTGGTATAAGATAAAGATAAGGATTGAGAATAGAGTTTTTCCTAGACATAAAAAATTGTAATTTCTATTCCCTGAACTGTAAGGAATCGTCTCCTTGTAAGTCATGTCACTCTTACTTTCATATTGCCCTGTACTGTCTAGTAATTAATTATTCATAAATGTACCCACATTTTCTGTGAATACATCATATTTTGCATATTATTGTAGTAAACTGGCAGGGTTCTATTTTCAAGTAGGGTTTTGTCACCAGTGTCTTGTGGCCAAATAAGAAATAATAACATTTGCTAAATTATAAAATTTAACTTTGTGGTCAATGCAAATTAAACAAGACATACAGATATTTTACTGTATCCATCATGGGAATCCTTGGTGCAGGGAGTGTAGAGAAAATGTACGGTTTTAACCAATATGTTCTCACCTAATCTCTTACAATTATCATACTTTTAAACCCATAATTACCAATGTATTAATGAAGGAGGATTATATTTTTAAAATTCTAAATATTTAAAGGAAAGGTTCGAATAACTTAATATATGTTAATTTTTAAATCACTACATTTAGTAAAAAATCCAGCATACTCGGAATCTGAGTCAGATAGGTATTTTCTCAGTTTCTAGTTTTTTCTCAAGAAGTAGGACCAATTCATAATTCAATTGATACACTTTATTCACAATTTATTCACAATGTATGAAGAAGGAGACGCCCTCTTTCACCCTTCTTTATTTGTTTTGCAGTAATAGGAGGATCTTTAAAAATACTTGAGAGATTAGTACTTAGGGATTCCTTGACAATTCTTCCGTTGTCATTTTTATTAGGTAATCTTTGATTCAGTTCTGCTTTTGTACTTTTCCTTAATATCTCAGGATAGTTCTTTTTACGTATCTGCAACGAGATGCCGTAATGGTTGTTTACTTACTTTTTTCTACTGCCCACTTTGTAGAGTTTATATCTTTCATAGCCCTCTCCCTTCTTGAGATTTTTTGCGGTATTGGGAGGTCCTTTGCGTACTTTAAAAGTTACTTCTTCACTTCCGTTATCAACCTTCTTGGGCAATGGCATTTTCCAGCCCACTATTGTATTATTATACGATTTTCCCTGATGTATTTATTTATTTCTGCCACAGGGGCGGGTTTTTAGGGGCGACGGTTATAACAAAAGAATAGTCTTGGGCATAGTACATTCCACAAAACATCCCATCATAAGAGAAAAATTGAAAATTCTAAAGCAAATTGTAAGTTTATGTCATTTAAGTGTTAATTAATATGTGGTTCAGTACAGTAACACAATACTTTTGAAATTATTTTTTAAAATTCTGTTTGACGTGGGAAAGTAATAGATGCAAAACATTTATTGTGGATAAAGATGCAAAAAATTTATTCACCTTTTCAAGGTACAGAAACATTTAATTTTTCAAGGACAAGAACAAAATTACTGATGAACGACGGTGCTGAAGCTGCCGTTTTTGAAAAATTAAGTACAAGTTGAGTAAACGACTGGGACTTTTCATCTCTATTGAATGCATAATTTAAATGCGTCATTAATTCCTGAGACATTAGCTTTGGCCGAGTGAGCGATAATTCATTTAAACAAAAAATGTTCAAAATTGCCCTAACTAAAGTATTGAAAAATTTACCTTTTTGCAATTTTAATCGGAGGGTGCTACTTTAATTTTTATACGCAAGATAATTCATTCCTGCCGCTCTTTTCCAGAGCATAGGGATCCGTGAAAGCCTTACAACGGACACGGTTTGCTGCCAACCTCTTCACTTCCTTCCTTGTTTTTCCAAGGTCTCCTGCTTCCATCAACGTATTCCTTCTCCATGTTCCCCGGGGTCTTCCTCTCCTACGGATTCCATTCCATTCCAGTGGATTCCTGTGGATTCCATTCCAGAGCTTCTTTTTCTATGGAATTATCCTGTTTCCCGAGAGTATGGCCGATCCATCTCCATTTCATTCTTTTGATTCGTTTATCCATTGGGTCCACGTCAGTAAATTCCAAAAGAGCCTCTTTTCTTATTGTCTGGAACCAATGGATGTTGAAATCTTTCTGAAACATCTATTAACAAAAGTTTGTAGTTTCATTCTGGTGTCATTGTTTATGGTCCAGGTTTCTGCTCCATACAAAAAACCGGAATAACTAGAGTTTTAAAAAGTTTTAGTTTAGTTTTCTTTGAGATAAGTATTTCTCCACACTGGATACAACTGGACAAACAATGCATCTGCTTTTCCAATTCTAGATGTTACATCTTCCAAGGTTCCCCCTTGTTTGTTTATTTTGCTTCCGAGATAGGTGAAAGAGTTCACATTTCAATGCGTTGACTACGTACTATCAATGGGCAGTACGATCTTGCGTGAATACACATATCCTTTGTTTCAGCTATATTAATTTTAAGCCCAGCTCTCTCCGAGATTTGACATAACTTTGAAAATTTTTCTGGCATGTCTGTATGCCGACGTAAGATCAGACAGATATCATCCGAATAGTCTTCGATGGTTTCCATCATTTTTCACCTAATCTCTCGCTTCTCATCAGCTGTTACCTGTCTCATTATGTCATCTAGGAGCAGATAAACAATAACGGTGACAGAATGGATCCCTGTCGTAGTCCATTTCTTACCCTGATGGGTGCGGATAGTTTCTCATCGTGTAAAACTTGACATGAATACTCATCATACATGGCCTTTATTATATTTAACTTTTGAGGGAAATTTGCGGTTAGGCCCGAAAAGTGTCGGTTGGGGGCGGGGGTCAATTGCCACCACTTCCTGTGCTCGAACCGGAACTTTTCGGGCCTAACAGCAAACCGCAAATTCCGGTGATAAAATCTTATCAGTTTTTTGACGCGGAGATATGTTATTGCTTCACAAGTCTCAATATGGAGACTAGTTTCGCAACGAGGTTTCTTCTCTCAAAATAAATAGTCAGGTTATGTAGGCAACAGGACAAGGTTAATTTTTCAGTTGGAGTATAAAGAAATGACAGAAACTAAAGCACCAGGGTGACAACAACAGGCACATAAAAGTAATGTCAACAGTTTCCTTTATGCAACTCACGATTTTGAATAACTTTGTGGTTGAGAAGAGCTTCCGTCGTCTGCCGTAAGATGGCGCTGCGTTTCTTGGTGGACGGGAGTCTTCACAATTTGGCCGCGTGGTGGCGCTAGGGTACGAGGTTCTGAGATCGTAGCATGGCGCCTGGAGCAAGCTTCGTCGAATGCCGCAAGAGGGCGTATCGTGGCGTCTGAAGATAGGTTCGCCGCGGGTCGGGCGATTGCGTAGAGCATGATCTTTTGATATTGAGGTTAGGATCGGAGACGATGCTTCCTCATCAAGAGAATCCGTCATACTGAATTCCAACCTCGGGGTAGATGTTCTTCTTTCAAACATCCTCGACGCGCTAATGACGTAACATAGCGTCGAGGTTCATCTATTCATGCTTTCTCGAAACTTCCTAACAGACACACGATGTATGCTTTATCATACATACGACGTGTGCGTCTCATGGAATCTCCTAATGTTTATAAATTACATCGTCTGAAGAGACTCTCTTGCGGATTGTGTCTATTATTCTTATCTCTTGAGCCACTGAGTCTTTCGTCGTGACAACGGCGTAAACAACATGGCGTGTAATGCCTTGGCGTAACAACATTCATCTATACGTATTAATGCATGGGAGGATTTCATCGTATATGTAGTAAGGTACGTCTACAAGTTCTTATGTGTGTCCGAACCGGCTCAAGTCCCCTACTCATGTGGTGACTGCTCAGGTGAGATAACCGCGAGCGAGTGCCTATTGCTGGCGAGTCAAATGTGCCGCTCTGGTGAAGAGGTTGCACCGCAGCGAGAGCCGACATGGCGCGACTGCCACGGTGCGGTGTGATGGCGAGGCGAGTGACTGCCGTCTCGCAGCTAGCCAACATAGTGCGGCTAATGATGAACTGAAATTTGAGCGAAGTAGCTGACCATCGACTGCTGTCATCTGCTAATGAGTGCTCACATGTTGGCAGAGCGAGAGTGAGTGAGCGAAGTCCTGATGAGTGACTGTGTGCAAGACTAACTGCTGGCAGGAGGCAGACTGGTCGTGAGGTGAGTCGTGAATGACTACATGCGAGTGAAAGTGAATACTCGCGAGAGGCTTACTGCTGGCTGTAGGTTTACTGCTCGTGTGCGGGCGAGTGCTTACTCCTGTGATCATGAGATGTGATGTGCGATGTCGTCTGAGAGCAAGCAGTGAGAGCAAGTCGAGTTCTGACCAGAGTGATGAGCGCAAGCATCTAGATGCGACTCGCACTGCTATCTTGTTCAAAGTGCCAATGGACAGCAGCCGGACGACTTGACGCCCGACTGATCATATAGATCGAAGCGTGAATTCTGGTGGGGTGCCCCACCACAATAATCAATAATGGGTGTGGTTGGTCACAGATTCTCAAAGAGTACAGAGTTCATATATTGCTCACTTTGTAATAACATTATGAAAAAATGTCTGAACAATCATTTTCATATTATTCAGATATAAGTGTTCAGTTCATTTGATTTCATTCTGTTCCTGCCTTCCCTCAGTATCAAGCACTGCATTTATACTCTTTTTGAGACGCCAACACATACATGACAGCATATAAATATGCATAGATAACTGAAAATTTCAATGAATTTAAGACACTAATCAAGTTTAATGCTGCTCCACGATATTCCGTTTCATATCCTGATTTGGGCAGCCCTAATTTCACGACTGTTCAAAAACACGTTCAATCTAAAAAAAGCAGTTACAAACTGCGTATGACCACGTGGAGGACAATAAAATAATGTACTAATTTTCTCATTGGAATGGAAGGCCTACTGTTGTCCGGAGCTCATGATATTTGCAGAAGTTGTGGAAATAGCGAGCCCACTAAATGGCCACGAATTCCTTAATGATTGAAATAATCTTAAGATCAAAAATTTGATAAACCCGTATGGAGTGACATAAATACTCTAGTAGAATTTTACTTACTGAGCACTTCGTAATGTAGACGTAATATTTGAATCCATCTATTTAAAATGTCTTACTTTAAAAGAAAACAAGACTCAAAAGATTCTTCTCGGAAATAAGATTTGTATATTGCCTGTTTTATCCCAAAATACATATCAACCTAGATATCAGCGACGCAATGTATAGCTCACACACCTTGTGGAAATAGTAAGCCCGCAGTGGGTTTGATATTTTCACAAGTTGTGCAAATATCCACTTCGGTCGTCCGGGCGACCCGTCCTTTACCGTGAATTGTCAGACATTAGAGATGCGAAATTTCGTTGACCAGGAGGATCGAGTAGTTCACCTTTCACTCCCTCTCCAGAAGCCTTCCTTTTAAGTCGTTCCATCGTTCACATTGCTTTTCCTCACTTAAAAGTGTCGGCGGGGGGAGGAGAAGTTGATATTTATTTGATAGCGATTTATTTTAATGCTATGATAATTTATATAACTTCAATATTGTTACAAAAGTTTATTAAAATCAGTAAAATGTAAAGAGAGGAAAATGTGACTTATTCCATATTCTCGCGCCATAACTATAAGAATGAAACGACAGAATTTGAGTTTATATTTATTTGATAATGTTTTATTTTAATGCTATAATAATTTATATAAATTATGTACCTACATAGTGTGTTTTATATTATTTATTTTATGCCATTAAGCCCGCTCCTCCACCTAACCATTGGACTTGGGTAAGGGAATTGGGAAAGAGAGATGTTGGGTTGCCGGAGAACATATGGTACCGAACCGACATTTGTCTGGAGTAGGTGAGGGAATCCGCAGTTGAAAACCGCACCTAATTCGGCCGAGGAGGGTTTTGAATCAACGCTCTACCTCTCAGCGGGATCGTGGAAGCGAAGACGCTACCACTAGACCACCGTTGTCGGTTATAAATTGTCAGAGTAATAAATTGATAAATATTTAAGTACTAAACACTACATTGGAGGAGAAAATATAATTACCAGAAGAGAACATTTTGTCACTACAGATGACTTTTCAGAATTACCAATGTGGATTGAAATGTTTTAAAACGACAGGGCTGGTAGATTTCTAAGGAACGGTTGGACTAGAAAATTAGAAAAAAAGCACATACATCAGTCATAAATTCTTTCAATCCATCGTAATCCAAACTGATAGACATGAGGAAGTGTTTTACTTTAATCGACAGAAATACAATGGCGCATAAAAAAGATTAAATGCCGTGAATTTGAAGAGCTTTAATATGGTTGATATCTTTTCATTTCTTTGGGAGGACGATTAAACGATTTGTTGAAAATGACACTTTTCTTCTGCACTACAGTGGTGACCCCCCTTCGCTGTGAAGTGTGTTATAGCACAGTGACACGAAGGAACGATTGGACTGTGTCGGACTCGTGAACGGTGTACGGAATAGGAACGATGGTCGGACCGAAAAATGATTGGACTCGGGAGACGAAAGAACTCACAGAACCGTCAATTATCCTTTCGGGGAGGATTTTTACGTTCTGAAAGGTCAGTTCTTGACGATTTATGGGAACAATGAATGGAAATATTAAAATATTTTGTGGAAAACGATATTATTGGATTAACTGTTCGAGGATATACAACAATATATGCGGATCATTTTCTGAAAAATAATGAACATTCCATAGAATTCAAAGTGTATGAAAAACTTGATTCGTTTCTTGTTAAATATATCATACGACGTGATGGGCCGAATATAAAAATTATCGTGTAAGTTTTTCAGCTGAGAGTATAAACGTTTAGGTTTTTTGTTGTTTTAATGTCATTTCATATTTTGTTGTTTAATAGGTTAATTCTAATGGAATCCACAAATTAAGAGATTTGGCATTTATTGGAAATTAATACATTTTCCACGCCACCACTAAATTTTCTGGGAAAACTATAGCAAACGAACAATTTTAAAATTTAGGTGAACGAAGAACGTTCGTTCACTAAAAGGAATGATTGAAATGAATGGTTCACTAAAAGAACTCGTACCTTTTGATTCGTTCACGAACGTCACATCTCTATTATATATCAAAGACAAATGGAACTACTTTATTTGCGCGCCGTCGGAACAAGGCAGGGGTGAAAATAACAATGGGTTCAGTCTCTTCCGGTTATTTTACAACGTAACCTCTCACCGTTCCTCTTCTCGAGCAGGCTTCATATTTTACATAGCTTGTGTACGTTAGGGCTCAATAAATGTTTGATTCCATCTCGCAAACCCTTAAATTTTGTCGTGCCAATACTCTGCTAAAATTAACACCAAGTAGTCATAATTTTGTGCGCTTATGTTTTTTAGATTTTTGTCTTAGAATTATTAAATATTATCCCCCTCCCCCGAAAACCAAAATGAACAACAAATTCAATAATAGTTTGAACATCACATCAATCCTGTCACCTCCATGTAAAATGAACATTCAGCTTAAATTTACATAACACTTCTAGGGAATTTCTAAATGCCGTTACGAAAAACAACAGTAATGGAAGAGTTAATAAGAGCCTGTAGTACGATCAGGAATTTCAGACCCAACAGAGGTATTAGAGGTAATATTTGTTAATAGTAGTATGAAATTAAAGAGTACCACTGACTAGTTGCTGCTTCACCTTACATTAAATTTTGAGTTTTAAATCTTAGTTTGAAATTATTATCTTATGAATAAAATAGGGTAATATTGTAAAAAGGTTTAAACCAAAATTGATTTCTAGAATATTTTGGTCAACATCATTGTGAAGACCACTAATTAAATAGCAATCAATTCACTTAATGAACTAGTAACATGTAGAGTTTTAATTCTTTTTCTTCAATTATAAGGTGGTGGAACTGTAGTTCTCCTTAAATAACATCCAATCTCTCAATAAGAATATTGGTTTTATAAGCATACAAATTTTTCTCTTCAATAAAGATATACAAAATAACTTGCATTTGTAGTGCTATAATCCAGTGACAATAGTGGCTCGCTGTTTATTTTTCTCTCTCATTTTCTTCAGGGTAACTACAGTAGGATAGTATTGAGTATTTTTTAAAGAAATAATGAGTCACTAAGACAAGCTTAACAATTTTCCATTTTACTACCCCCTACTTTAGTGCATATATAATTAACCAAAATTGGAAAGTGAAATAATATTTTCAATATCATTCACAATTCTCCCACTTTCCAACAAGTATACATCTCCAGATGTGTGGCTACTTACTACCAGAGAACCCTTCAGTTCCCCACAATAATAACAGATAAAATCAATAAAAAGAAAACCCTTTCAAGAAATGTATATCCTGAATCAATAGGTCATTTCAACAAGAATAAGTAATATTTACACAAAACAATTCAATTGACAAAATCAATAAACTTAGCAACACAAATACTTCCATTATATTAAAGGAAGTTATTTAAAAGAATTATTATTCTGTTAAATAATTTAAATTCTGAAGAAATGCAATAAATAATGTAATCAACAAAATTAAAATTTTTAAGTACTGTACAGTAATAAATTTAACCTTAAAATTAATTGTATCACACATCAGTTTTTTTATTTTCTTGTACATATAAATTATTTAATTACATAGAAATATGTACAGTCTACTCTCATACATTATTTCACAATTCAGACAGTTTTGTCAAGCTGATATACAATATAATGTACAGTTAAAAAATACTAAAGCAATAACAGACTCTCAAGAAACAAGTATATTATTCAGCCATAGAAATGATTGCTTCTATGAACTTGTGCTTACAATCATTCAAATTCAGATTTTAGAGCAAGAACATAAAACGTTAGTCAAAAAACGTCACAATAATGAATCGTAACATGAAGGGAAAGAATCTTTGAATTAAATCCACAGGTAAACCCAATAAATAACATTAATATAACCACCACTAACAAAATAATGAAAACTTAAATCTAAACTTATAATAATACCTATAAAAATAAACACTATATCACAGTGCAGCACAAATCAAGATTAATAAAGAACACAAAACCATAAGGTCGTATGTGTCAAAACTTTACTATTCATGAAATGCACAAAGGCATAAATATGCACACCACAGGATTACTCTTTGGAAGAATCCGATTTTCCTGATGCTGCAGCAGGACTTGGTATCCTACAAGATGTTCCAGAATCGCATCTCTCATTTTCCTTTTCAGTTACTGGTTTCTCTTCACATTGCTCTTCACTTGTCTTATCACTTGCTTGCTTTTCCAATACTTTTTCAATTTGTTCTTCTATTTCAATTATTTCTTCTTTGGAGATAAGTTCAATAATTTCATCTAGTTGCTTTTTATCAAGCTTCACATTTTCCTTGCCAACTAATTCAATAACCTAAATTATGAAATTACAGAGAAGTTAATTAATATACTGAAACATATATTATTTTGTTTTAAAATAACAATTATATAATAAAGATTTCATAAAACATACAAATGAAATCATACCCAAACAATTTTTTTTTTCTTTTTGTAGTAATAAACTACAATGCAAAACGAAATCTATTAAGTGATAGGGGTAATATATTTTGTGATGATAATTATTTTGTGGACTAGCATGAACATGCACTTAACACATTTACTTTGTATTTGTAACTGTACTTCAGTTTTGGATTTAACAAAATTCAAAATCTGAATCCACAGAATTCGACATATGTTGTAGTGCACATGCCATCTGGTCATATTACGGTAGCGGCAGTGAAAATAGTCATGTTAATAATGTGACCCAGTGAGACATCATGTTTATGTGATGTTGGAACATCATCACATCCTTGGGTAGATTTACATCATTTCACCAGACTACATTTACTAATTTTAAGTGAAAAAAATCAAAAAAATCTGCAATCAAGTATGTTTCTTTAATACTCTTTTTTTTTGGAATCGAACTCTGATTTTACTTTTTTTAAATACATTAAGTACAGTATCTAACAACATTTTGTAAATACTGTAAATTTGTAAATACTTATAGAATTATTTAAAAATTATAGAAAATTAGGTAACATACACTTAGTTCCACGTCTTGGTAAATGTGTTCCTTATGCCTTCATGTGTTTTGTTTCAAATAATGTTTTTTATTTAAATTGTGTTCAGATTTCCTTGGATTCTGAATTTCTGGTGTTTGAAATTTACAGGGTATAAAGTATTAAATATGATGTTTAATTCACAACAAAGTCAATAACTTATACAACAGTGTTAAAACTAAAAATGAGAAAAAAAAGCTTCTATATTATCAGTACTGACAACAAACTTAATAAGCTAAGTATTTAAGTGATTATTTAGTTAATTTAAGAGTGAAGCATTTATCGTAATCCTATAAGTAATACCACACTTCTAAAGTCAACATTTTTTAACCAACAAAAAAATAATACAAATATTTGATATGAGAATCAAGAGAAAATTCAGCATCTGTGGGAATCTTTTAGGGATCCTTTAATGATTAAAAGCTAATGAGAGAATTAGCTTCCATTATTGAGAATAGATTGTAATATTCAAATATATATTAGAACTACCCGGTGTTGCTCAGGATTTGGAAAAACAAAACAAAACAACAACAACAACCTATCATTACAGGACAGTCAAAATGTCTGGAAATTTTTAGCTCACTTTGCCTGGTGTTACCCGGGATTCTTATATAATGTCTAAATTCATATTAGTCCCCATATTTTTCTTTAGTAAAATTAAATTTTCACTTTTGTTAATTTCAAAAACTAAATGCTACGAACAAAACTTACAAAAATACCCAGGATTTTCAGTATTGTATGCTTGCATGTACGTAATTACGAATTATTTTAAAATCCAGGAAAAAAGAAAATACAGTTTACACCAAAAGCTTACTCAAGAATACACAAAATTAATGGTTTTGTTCCCATTCCAACGCTAGGGAAGTAATGTTTGTTTCAATGAGTGTATGAAAAACAAAGAATTCCAAACCCATCGAACCTCTAAGCAATAACGAATAAAACTTGCGAGTGAGGGAATCGCAACAATGGATTCTTATACAAGACTCATTAACATGAAAACACTTCTATGCTTTACACCCAGTAGAGTAAAATATTGAAATATTCAAATCCTGTTTCTAGAAATTTAAATTAGCAATGATGATACACACACACAAAAAAAAAGTAATGTAAAGGCAGGGAGGAGGGTGGCTTTTCAAAATCTCAAGTAGGTCGTGCTTTTCCCAGAATTTTGAAGGTCCAGTGTACAAATTTTCGTCATGCTCAGATTAAAATTGTAGATTTGTATAAAAGACATCCACATCCACACACACCGTTTAAGACACTCTTCTTTAGACATAGAAATTTCGGGAAAAAAAAAAAAAAAAAAAAAAAAAAAAAAAAAAAAAAAAAAAAAAAAAAAAAAAAAAAAGAAAGAAAGAAAGAAAGAAATCTAATATTAACTGATCTAACCTTAAGAACATCATCTACACGGATAGCTCCATCTTGATCAACATCAATCTTTGCAAGCACTTCTGATATTCTCTCTACATATGACTCATCTGGTACTTTTTGCAATTTCTTTATAGCTGTAATCAACTCGTCTATACTCACAAGTTCCTCACTGAAAATAAAATCATTAGTTAAATATATTGTATAACACACACAAAAAAAAATTTATGCTTCTAGAATAGCAAAAATAATGTTGACCCGAAGAAAATATATCTTGAACACAAATTTTTTCTTGAAAAATAACATTGAATATTCTGATACAAAACAATTTTACCTCTTTTAAATCTTATTTATTCAAAAAATACCTAAAACAAAATAGAACTATCTTTCTTGATACAAGAACTAAAAACTGTAACACAACAAGAAAATCCTTATGAAAAACTCTTATGGTACACTACAGTTCCTAAGTCTTACATCTAATAAAAAATGAAAAGTGTGTTTTCTTGTTCCAAATTTCAAGTAACCAGTTCCTTCAACTTTGCCCTTTTATAATGATGCACACAACTACTATTATTTGTGTCACTATTATTTTAATAAAATAGTTAAAGCAGTTTTCTCTAACAAAGATGAATATTCAGATGAAGCTTTATTGGTATACATTAATTTAGGGATGTTACTTGAAACCTAAACATTGCATAAATATCACAACATAATGATGTAATTCACTTACAACCAACATTTTACCCAGCTTTATTCTCAACAATGGGCTGGGCACTTGGGGAATGAATTCGTAATAGTAATGCAAAGAGAACCAATAACTAGTGCGAGAAGAATTGCAGTAAGGGAGGTATTAGTGATAGAGCCACAAGAAAAATTGTGCATGAAAACCTCCTGTTAAAACCATCACCACCTTCAATGAATGCAAGGATTAAATGCATCAGATTTCTGCACCAAAGAAGTACTTTCTGTTGACATAGCACTGTGCTGTGAGCATAGCTCATTATTTACCCTATTCACTGAAAGTTTCTGAAACGAGATGAGTCACTTTACATATGATGGTATTACCAATAATCATAACAATCACATCATTGAAACTCTATTTAGCATTAAAAATGGACATCAATAGATGTTCAGCATCAACATGAGGGGTTGAATCATCTATGATCAGCTAATTGATTTGTTGTGCAACATCTTTCATGATAATTCTGAAAAATCCATAGTATGTTTAAGTAACAATCAATTGATGAGGTATCTCTCGACACCATCTAATGAAAGAAAAACATGAACATGCTCCATCTAACTTTTACATTCTAATAGGTCATCGTTATCTCAACAAACAGTTTCCCAACAGATGGATGTTGAGAGCTATTTACAATGCCTCTACAATACTTGAATCCAATATAAGTTTACCTCTGCAGATATTGAAGGTATTATGTGCATGTTGACTGAAGTCAAGTTGCCAACTATTCACAAAACTTAAAAATATTCACCAAAGTAGTTCTTATTAATTAATAATTCATTCTACTGATTTTTTTTATATTGGACGAGAACAATTATTTTGTGATTTTAAAACTTGATTATTTGTCCTTTGTGACTGTCGACTGACTCCTCCTTTGACTACGAGTCACGTTGTCTTCAGTCATGTGATGCGGCTGCCATTTCTATTAGAACAGTATTTTCCATAGTTCTTGGTGAATTATTCTTGAAAATGCCCCATAAGGTATGAAAATCTTAACATCATTGCATTCCGATTTCCATTTTCTATGTTTTAGGAGGTTATTTTTGCTATGTTAAGCCAGTACTTTTAATTTCAGAATGTAAGCCAGAACATCAAAAAAACATGAGCCCATGAAAGTTTCTCCACATCAGCCCATAGTAATTTAAAATCAAATAATTCAAAATTTTGTGCTGTAAGGGTATGAAAATCTATCACCCCTGGATAGAGAATGGTTCAAACTATCATTTAAAACATTTTTGGGGGGTACTTAAGCCTAGTCGCTCTGATGCACATAATACCTTAAAATCCTGGGTATGTTTGACTTCTGTGTTGATGCTCTGAGATCATACCCAAAAAAAGATTCCACCAAATACAAAATATTCCAGGACATTTCAACTCAGTACAGCAAAATATGGAATGCATTGACACAGGAGGTCACTGAGTAAGTTTTGTCAATATTTGATGTTAAATTATCACACTGTGATACACCTT
Organism: Laupala kohalensis; assembly: GCA_002313205.1. Taxonomy (NCBI): domain Eukaryota; kingdom Metazoa; phylum Arthropoda; class Insecta; order Orthoptera; family Trigonidiidae; genus Laupala; species Laupala kohalensis. The sequence continues at coordinate 1,068,097 of NNCF01126858.1, read as the reverse complement.
AATGAAGGATTTTTAGACCCTTGTCTTTATGAACTAAATGAAACGTTCCGGTGACAGGAGTGCAGACCAAATTAAAGGGTCACCAATATAGATATCCTGCATTTAAACAAAGTTATTTGAACCTGAATGTAATCTTGTATTTGATCTGCTGAATTGAAATAAGGAGGTCAAATTTAATGATTTGTACTCCAAGCTCACTCCAGGCAAAATTACCATATAACTACCCACAAAAATTGATTATAAATAAATAAAAATTAAAGAATTAAAAAGAAAGTAAAATATTAATAAAAATAAATTATAAAACAAGTGTATATGATTGCAACAAAATAAACTTACTCAAAAATTGTATCATTGTCAGTTATTGACATGTTATTATATGCTAATTAATTATAAAATGAATGAAAACAAACCATTTCTTTTTCTGTTTCTGTTCATCCTTTTCAATATCTTTCAGTTGTTTCTCTTTCTTTTGTTCCAGTTGACCAAGTACAGTATCCATTTTGGAAATCATGCTATTAACTTTTTTGTACAAACGTTTAGCACCTTTACTTTCCTTTATTTCAACTTTAGAATCACCTCCAGCTTTAAGAACATGTTTTAAGTCAGCAACATCCTGAAACATCATGTATATTACACATTACGTATTTGTAATTTATTACCTCATTTCTTTTTACTGAGAAATGAAAAACACCCAGATTTTATACATTTTTGTCATAAAATATAACAATGTCATTTTACATCTGTTACTACACACATTGTGACAGTGTGACATCTCAATTCATTAGTAACAATTTATGTCCATTCAATAAATATAGAATAATTAAAGGGTTGAAACATTGCATTAAAGAAACTACTGCAAGGAATGTTGTGAATAGTTCATGTTAAGGTTGTTAAATATATTTAGTTATTCAGAAGTAAGAATATGAACAAAGAGGGACAGTACGGGAAACGTGGGAAACACTAGTGAAATGCAGATCTTATGCACATCTGTGTTGGCTATTCAAAGCTTACACAGGAGACAAGGCCCTTTCTAACATTCAACCTTGGATACAAAAACCACATTATACGGATAGAATGGACCACTGTTATAAAATACAGGAAAGAAAACAGTGCACAAATGTAGGCTAATTTTCTTTTGTAAATAGAACTATTTATATTAGAGACTTTCCCCAAAACTGTAAACTCTTTCAGAAAAAAACTTTGAAATGTTAAGTGAAGGTTTGGAAAGAGGTAAAGTGTTGTATGTGTTTGTGTGTATACACACACTATAATTAATCAAAATATTATAATGCATAGTACATTATTATGATGTTTCATTTTTGAATTTATGATATTTTGTTTTGATTATGCATCATTATATTTTGATTATGTATTGTTTATTATGTATCTTTTTGTATTGTATCATGTATGTATCTCTTGTCTTGTATTATTATATTACTTACTGCCATGTTATAAGTCATGTTACTTACTGTTTTTTGTGTAAACAATGTATTGTAATAACATCCCAGCCACCGAGCTATACTCATTTGCTGTGAAATAATAAATATCTATCTTTGAAATTTCAATATCATAGAGTTATTAATTACACTTAGTACTACTCTCACATCATAAACTCCCCAAACCTGATATATTTAGAAATATAAGATGTTTAAAGTTGAAATTTATAATTTCAAAAGTTACACTCAAAATATTACTTTCTTTTTACACTCATGAATATGATACATTATACCTATGAATCACTAAAAATAATAACCCTCAATCAAACAAGAATTAAGACTGAAAAGTCAATACTATTCTTTTCAGCTTCAAACTTCTTTAAATTTAAATGATACCAATACTTGCCTCTTGATAGTCTGCAAGCTCTTCTTTGAGTCCATCAAGTTCTTCTTTCTCAACCAGGAGTTTCTTTCTTTCCTTACCAACAGTATCTAGGGCATCTTCCAACTTTTCTAGATCAGTAGTTGTTATTTCCTAAGAACAAATTATTTACAGAAATATTAAAGAATTTGTCTAACAATAAAATGAATAATGGAATTATTGGGAAAGATTGGACTGGGCTGTGAACATCACATTTACTAGGTAGGAAATCGAACCTCATTATGTAGTGTGTGTGCTCTTTACTCACAGCCATGTAAGTTTACTCAAAGAAAATCTAACATAAGAAAAAAAAACTTGAACAGGATAGCACTGTGTTGATTAGTTTATTGTGAAGAAGTGGTAGGAAATTAGTTTGTTGCCCTCAACTTGATCATAGGCAGATTGTTACAGCTCTCTCGACTATACATGATTTACTTATTAATTTAATTATTGTCAGTCTAATTGGCTTGATGTTGGTATAGGGTATGTACATAGTGTGGCCATTGCTTTTACTTTGCCATCGTAAATAAGGGTGTTGATAAATGTACCTTGCATTTATGTTGGGAGTACTTTCAGATTTAATTTAAATCTATCACCAACATAGGTCATAAATTCAATCATTTGCTCTAGTGGCCCAACTCTGTTTTATCTACATCAAGTATGTGAAGTGATTATTTTTCACTGCAAATAGTCTGTGTGACTACTGTTAATATTTATTCAGATACCACTTAAATTATTCGCGATTGGCAATGGCCGCATTGAATTATTTTCAGTAAAGTATAATAACTTCGAGTATAGGTTTCTTTGTTTCTAGTGTCATACAATGTCTAAACCAGTTCACAAGAAACTCTTTTTTAACAAATTTTATTTAAACTTCAAAGCAGTAGTCTCATAGTAATATGTTATTGAGACGGATAAGAGATCATGCTAGTACTGCATAATGAATAGTTTTAACGTTTTAATGAAATTTAAGAACAAGTTAATTTAGCATTGTATTATTGTCATATTACCTTCTGTGCTTCTGTTCCAGTAGTTAGGACTGGTGCTTTGTCAACCAATTCTTCCTTTTCCTGTAAGTTAACAATACATGTTAAAATATCACAAGAATATCAAACTACAGAAAAAATTCTTTTACAAACCTCATATAAAAAAGATAAGTTTTTTCTGATACTTTTAACATCACTACTTTCAAGATATTTACTGGCAAATATGATCCTCAACACTTACTTTAGCTCTCTTTTCAGCTTCTTGGGATTCTCTTTGTTCTTCTTTGATTAAACGCATTTCCTGTTCAATAACTTCTATCTTTGCCTTATTGTCAACTTTACCCTGAATTTCTCCAATATTAGCCTTTGCTTTAGTAACCTATATGTAACAAAATAAAAATATTCCTCAATAAACATGTAATAACGTATTACTCAATATTTTCATGAATGGTAAGAATTGATAATTTTATATATGGGTAACATCCACACTTCAAATTTTTTTTTTATCAGCATAATCAATTTAATGAAATAAGAAAAGAGTAACTTTAACTACTTACTGCTGTGTCAGGCAATATAGAAATAGTAGCTTTCAATTGATCAGTAGCAGGAATGGTGTCAGGAAGAAGTAAAGCCCTTGACAATAAAAGAAGAGAAGGTGGTACTTTTTCATTTAAACTCAGATCAAGCCATTGAGCCATTTGTGCTTTCAGACGAGCTTCAGAAACGCCATATGCCCGCATTCCGCGCATTCTACAAGCTTGTTGGAGTTCAGCAGGTGTAAGAGAATCAAGTCCTTCCTTTTGAATCATCTACAAAATAATGTAAAACTGTGAAAGCTCTTATCGATGAAGTAATCATAAGCTCTTATCAATGAGGTAACAAACATACCTTATCATCAGCATGTAGGCTTCTTAATTTCATTCGAAGTTGAAAACGCAAGAAATTGTTGGTGCCCAAACAAGTCATTTCAAGAACTCTGCAGAGAGCTATTAACTGGGGTCTTTTCAAGGAATCCAGGGTAATTTCATCTTCAAATAATTTAGAATATCTCAATATTTCTTCCGTAGAAGCAGTTTGGCCTGACTGTCGAACCTGAAGCAACATCAGTTAACAAATATTCTAGTTTATTTCTGGATTACTTCTGGATGTTACTTTGGATAAATTTATTTATATTAACAAATATAAAGTTCATTTCTGGATTTTAACAGATGAAATTATTCCTGAATTGTTAAGAATTATTTATCATTCATATCCACACAACAGATTGTTTGTAGTTAAGGATATTTTTGAATGAAGTATTAATATTCACATATCCATACCTTAGCAAAGAACTCTGAAAACTCTTTGGATTCATCTGTAGTGTGACCCTTGGATTGCACAGCCATATCATCTAATGTTTTCTGTAAAAATTTAGCCATCTCCAATTTTACCTTCAAAGCCTGTTTCATTTTTTCTTCCTGGAAATGAATTTAATTTATCAGACCAAATTTATTAAAATTACAAGCAAAAAACAAAACAAAAACTCATGAAACAATACTAAATATTTCAATTATTAATCATTTATCATTCATATCCACATAACAGATTATTATTATTACCTTAAGGTAACTTAAGGCTTGTAAGGCAGTAATAATTGTCACAATAGTATTATCATGCTTGTCAAAATTAATATCTCACCTATTTTTATCCATAAAAACAATTATATTCAAGAGGGAAAAAAATTGAAACAAAATCCCATTGCATTAACATTTAGACGCTAAGAATTCATTACTCATTTAAAATTCATCACTCTATTCAATGGAATAATATACTATACAGATTTTGGAGTTCAAATCCATTGTAATTCAAACACTTGTTTAAAAACCTCTAGAATCTATTAAATAAATTTTCTTTGTGAACACAATTACCCTGTCATGACAGAAATTATGAATTGAAATACTTCATGAAATACAAAAATTGAACAAATGTAAGAGTAAAGGCAACTAACAGAAGTTGGGGCAGTATATAATTCTCATTCTGAAATTAAATTTCAGTAATTGACTCCACATGTCCAAGAAAAAGTATCATCATTCTGAATTAAATCAGATTAATTCTAAATTGAGAATGGTCAAGATTCATGACTGACTCCCACACTATACAACTAATATTCAAACACACAATATACAGCCTGAAAGCTTACCTAACCCTTAATACATTAAAATAATTGAAAAAATGGAGCTTGTTCACAGAACTGCTATTTAGGATCATAAAATAATAAATCCTTTTGGCAGAGAGCAAGCTTTACTTCCATCCACAAGTGACATACCAGAATATCTACTAATCAAACAAATGGGTGGTGGTTTGAAGCACCTTCTTTACAAATTTTCCACCATTGATTTCCAACAAAAAAATGAATCCCGACTGAACTTTCAAAGTTCCAGTAGCGAAAAAAAGGCTGGTACCTCCTTTCAATAGGACAGATATTTACAGAATAAATTAAAACAGTTGCAATAAAGTTTACTAAATGGAGAGAAAAAGCCAACAATTTAAATCAGTCAAAATGAACCTTTTAGAACTTTTGGACAGGTTGAAAAATTGGCAGGGTTGCACTTTTCCAGAATGAGAAACATAATAATGATGAGGTGATTTTATTGAAGAAAGGTATTAATGTTTTGTGACTGCATTAGGAACAGAACTTTTAAAGGATGTTTTTCTTGGAGAACAATTAGATATCAAAATTTATACAAATGTTTGCCACCAGAGGAACGCTGAAGCATGTCAGCAGGAGTTGGGAATGTCAGCAAAGGTTCCTGAAACTCGTAATACAAAATATAAGTGAAGTGAGGGACAGATATCATTTGAAGAAAATAATAATAATAAAAAGAAAAAAGTTTTGGGAAAGGGGATAAGATCCCCACAAATCTGTCTCAAATTGGTTGTATAAGACAAAAATAGGTTTTTGTTTCAAAAGATATTTATGTAAGTGAATTGCATGACTATATTAGATTACAATACAAACACCTAATTGACAAAAGTAATCAATTGTGTGTTATTTATAAAACTACCATTTAATTCTTCTTAGGATTAATAAAATTCTGTAAAATCTACAATAATTAAATAACTTAGGAACACATTTTTCAGATAAAAATACTTTGAATTTTCCGAAGTGAAAATTTCACCCACTTTAATATTGATGTTAAATGCAAAAGTATATAAATACCTCTCCCTTAGCAGTTTGGAATTGTGATGGCAGCATTCCAGGAAATAATTTAATAGCAACCGGTAGTAAGAACTCCATGAAAGGAACAACAATAAAAACTGAAAATGGAACTAGTCGAAACATATCTGCTGTTGTTCTCACCAACTGCAACATGCAAGCAGAAAGAATAAACAATTTACGTACAGTTTCTGACATAACAAACAACTAGGTACTTAATTTATTCAATGTTATTAAAATGTTAAGTCAAATAAATAAGTTATATTTACAAATCTCCCTTATTATTAAATTATAAACTTTTCAATAAATGAACCCGTTGCAAAAAAATATAAAAAAATACAAAAATCTGTGACTTTAATTGATTAGTATGCTGTGGAATATCAATAAAAAAATACTCATTTGAAAATTATCAAGAAACATTAATTCAATTAATTATTGTTTTCTTGCACGTAAACTAAAATATAATAAAATACAACTGGTCTTCTTCAAATGATATACACATTCATTTTTAAACAAAAATTATAATTCAACTCATACAACAGAGTAATAATTCAACATAATTTGATAAATAATACCAAAAACAACCATTTTAAACAGATTCTGACAGTTACATACACAAGTAGTTATATTGAAGTAAAATATATTTTAAATTTAGAGGGTAATATTTTAAAGCTCAAATATAGTAGAAGGTTATCACACAAAGAAGTCCATTGTTCCAAATTCCACAATAATTAATAATACTTCAAAAAATATAAGAATTTGTTCATACTCATGTGAACATAATTAACAAAAAAATTTATAAATAAAATTAAGATGTCACAGAAAAAACAAAAACATTACCAATCTATGTTCTCTTCTTGTAAGTGTATTTCCTCTTAGCAGCCGCCATGCTAACTTAGATGATACTTTTATATCAATAAATAATAGGCGAAAACCATGATAATAGTGCAAGAGTTCCTCTTTCACTCTTTGCTTCAAAGGTTTCTTTTTAGGAGGAGGTTCATCTGGTTTTTCAGTAGCACCCTTATCTTTATCTTTTAAGTCATTTTTTAACACTTGAACTGTCTGTTCAACTTTAGATGAAGGTTTCAAGGGTTCTTTATCAAGCAATGGTAAACCTACATGAAGGTATCTTGTAGAAAGCAAATTAGATGTATGAAAAGGTACACAGCAAAGATTCGTAAGGGGAAAATAAAATGCAGTCTTTTCTGCTATAAATGGGTAATGAATACTTCTTTTACAAACAAAATCACTGGAGATAAAATCCGATGATTTTAAACAATTCAGTTTTGAGGTTAGCGTTGCTACATTTGTATGACGACGAATCTCTTGTTTATGGCCGAAATAGGAAATGCATCTTTGCCGACCACATCTACACCCACCTGGAACAATGTCATTAAGCATTAATATATAAAATACAAGGAAAAATTGTAACAGCAGCCCTGCACGCCTCACGTTTTACATAACTTCAACTCACGTTTTACATAACCCGTCCTACACCTTAGCGACGAGGAGACGCTGGCAAAGATGTGCATTTTTTCATTTATAACTTACATGTGTCTTAAATCATCATATGTTTTAGTAAAATCACACTATTAACCATACTATATAGCTATCACTTCTTGTCTTCCACATATCCAGCGCCCCATCCTATCCTCTCGTCCCCACCGCCAGACCAGCGCCAGACTTCGTCAGGCCACCTGAGTCTGGCGTAAACGCCGATTCCTGGTTCAGTGATTCCATGACACGCGAATAAGGAGATTCATCAATAGTGATTTTTAAGTAAACTTCGATGAAATAAAAACGATATGAATAAATCTTAGGTCAACATGTTTTGTAAATAATAGTGTTGCTTCCACTGTTGAGTTTGTCGATTGTTTTATTGTTACCCTCATTACCTTGAAATATAAATTAATAAACAATCGTGTAGCAATGTTGCTTCATAAAACTGTGGCCACTGTGGCACAGACGCGTAATTAATATTCATCGTCCTATCGCGTCAACCAACTTTTACCAAAAAGGGACTTATCATTCAGGAATCGTTTCGTATAAATCCCTTCGAAATTGGAAATATTCATTAAACGTATCTTTTCAATTTCTCCGTTGAAAGCTTCCTATCAAGGGTGTATCGACCCCCTCCAAGAAGCTAGGAGTTTCCAAATTTGTTACCTAATACTGATATATAATCATAATACACTTATTTATGCGCACACATAAACTAAACACAGGGGTGCCCACAAGGGGGGCGGAGGTCGTGACGCAAACTGCGTCATTGAAAATTTAGGGGGGGGGTCGAAAAATGGAGTTTTTTAAAGGTTGAATTAATTAATAGTTCAATAATAAAAATACTTTAAAAATAGCATATATTAACATAAAAATCATAACAATGTCGTATTAATTTTTAAACTTTACGGACATTTTAAGATAAATAATTTCAATTTATTTTCGAAACTGATGAATAAATCGTAAAAAGTCATACCGTGCAGAGATCTAGACCGCTGAATAAGCAGACGCGAGCGTAGGATACGGGTCGGCGGGTCATCTCATATCTATCAAAGGACCGAGAGACTCATCGCCTTCGCGTAAACGAAGAAGTGACAACAGATACCTTCCTCTCTATCTTGCAATGGAGATTACACAACAAACGACCGATCTAGAAAACATCGTTGCACTGAAGATTCATTGCTTTGCCTCCAGTGTATAAGTTTACTGTGCATGATCAAGATCGGAGTTGAATTTTGTTTCTCTTTTCTTTCGTTCGGGAACCTGCGTGTTTTTGTTATATTGCTTTACCCGATTTTAGTTGAATTAATCAATTTTTACTGGGTTGACAATAGTTTTTGCGTTTCTTGTAAGTCATAAACATATATGTGGATAGAACTTTTCCAAAAACATTTTTATAAATTTTAAAAATTATGTAATAATCAAAATATTGTAAGTGATGTGCCACGGTGGTGGATCGTGTCAGTCGTAGTCTGAAAAGGCGTGCTGCGTTACTGCGTGCCGTTTGAAGGTAAACACAGAGGTGAAATAAAAATTGTCATTTCTCGAATTGTACGTTGATATTGGATTCTTTAATATGAATTTTGTTCACGAATATTTGGAGTCACGCACGCCTGTATTTGTTACAAATTATGCGACATTTTTCTTGAGGATATTCTTGGCCTATTTTCTGAAATCGTGTGACGAATCTGCTAATTGCCTCATCCTCTTTTTTTTGTTTTACATTTGAAGTAGAGGATGTGTATCTGAGGTGCTAATCCAGTGAAATAATCCGATGAAACGTAAGAAACCTCGAAATCTGAGTTTAGCGTATATGAATCTGAATATATATGGGATCTGAGTATAGTCCTTTGAAATTTTAAAAATTGAAACACTATTCTGCTACGCTCCTAATATTTAGCTGCTGAAATATAATTTTAAACCTAATTATGTATTTTAATCTCATTTCAATTTATCCTTTATAAATAAAATGGGTATAGGTGATGAACATTCTTTTTACTTTCTCGTATACGCGATCTAGAGTCAGTATTGTAACCGAGAAAAAAAATCGCGAGATTTTGAAGGAAATATTCGTTTTTAGTGTCCTTGATACCGATTGTTTTAAATACGACGTCTGTCTGTCTGTCCATTTGCGCGCATCGATTCTAGCTAAACAGATGAGTCAATTTCATTCATATTTCGTATTTAGCGTAGCATATGTATGTTGTTGATGCACAAGCTCTGCAATGTTTTTAGTTTTGATATTCATGTCATGTACCTTTTATATTAAAGTATAATTTGAAAATTTTATCACAAGTGGCTCAAATTTTTTTCTATTAAGTTTGGTATAGAAGTAGAAAAATAATATCTCTCAGTTTATTACCTAAATTATTTACCGCATGGATCTCCTTTATGCACGAAAGAATTATCCAGTACGCGGTCAGAATGATTCGCGTACTGGATAATTCTTAGTGCAAACTATTTTTCACCATGGATGTAAAAAACTAAAAATTCAGTTTTATTTTGCATTCTTCGCAAAATTTCAAGAAAAATGGTATCAAACAATTGCCATTTTCAAGCAACCACTCTCCCTTTACTTTATACGCAGAAGATTAAACTGCTGTTGTCAACATCAATATAGAATATNGGGGGGGGGGGGGGGGGATCTGCGTCATAGGGTTTAGGGTATTCCATAGTTCGCCTCTTATGTACATACTGGATCACATTCTTTAGGAACAAGCAAAAATCCGAATTCGGCCATTGGATATAAAACGACCAAAATTAGTTTTGGCAGATGCATTTTTGCCAGAACTTGTTTTGAGCGTTTTCAAAACAACTAATATTAGTTTCGGACGTACTCGTATTGCCAGAACTAGATTTGAGCGTTTTTAAAGTGATCAAAACTAGTTCTGGTAAAAGGGATTAGGACAAAATAAGTTTTGTTCCCTCAAATAAAAATGAAACGTTTTACTCACGAAGCTAATTCTTTTTTCTAGTATTTAGTATGGATGAAATGTTATTTTCGTCCTCTAAAATATACATTTTACCTTGCAAAAGGTCGTGTAGTTCTAATTTTTTTACTGTATTATTTGTGCTAGAACCTTAACTTAAAATCCAGGTTTTTGACCTCGGCATCGCGCACCATCAGGCGCAGAAAGAAACGTCAAAGTTTTCGACGCCATCTTTGATTTATTGAAATAACTTCCAAACGATGCATTTCTCAGAAAATATCATACTTGCCGTTTTTATACCAGAGCAAATTTCTAAAAGAATGGTTACTAAATGAGCTTACTAATGAATGAAATAGTTATTGAGATACACAATTTTTTAAAATGAAATATTTTCCCAATAATTGTGAAATTTGTCAATTAAGGCAAACATTGTTAAATTATTACTAAACAACAACTCCAAAAACAAAATTTGTACGGAACAAATATAATGTGTACTAAATTTTCTACAAAAGCAGCATAATTTCTTGTTCATGGTATGAATCGGTAACGAGATGCAACCCCATGATTTTTCAGACTTTTCTTAAAGATGCACAGATAGTATTATGTAGAGTTTATGATTATCTCTCGTGTATTATTTTGTCATGTTAATTGATACTATAATTATCTTAAGGTTCATTGTAATTTTATGACGCGCATTGATGATGATATTATTTAATAATAGTAATAATAATAATAATAATGGGTCAAAGGGTTGGGAGAGGTAGCACCTTAGCAGGAGTAGACCTGGTTCTCATCAACCCCAGGGATCAGCTGAGGAGTCATGCAAGATCTTTTCTCTAATGACGCTGCATCCAAGACCGTCCGTGCGTGGTGAAGAGCCACATCCTATACGAAGTGACCCTGTTAACGCAGAACACGGCGCATCTAGAGGAGTAAACTTTGAATAAAAATCTCCAATCCGAAAGTGGAACAACCATGCAGAGCGGATAAATGGCGGATGATAAGATGTCCCTAATGGTGAACTGCAAGATTAGGCGACTCTTGCTTCCAAGAAACCGTACTCCCATATGCTCTCTTGCTGCTCGTAGGAACACGATGCGAACTAGAAATAAATGTTATGACCTTTCGCTGCCTGGGGAACGCCAGGGCACCTCTGGAGTCAGTACTGGATGTGACACAGTACGAGCCACTGGTGGACAGGAGTTGAGCAGGTGGACTCCGTCCGGGTTACCCGAAAAATGCTCTGCAGATACTTTTAGCAGCCAACCAACATTTCCAGCTGCACTTGCAGCTAATGTTTCTCAGGAATGTGTACCCGAAGCCATTAAAGAAGGAAGACAGAGGCAACGCATGAAATGAACAGAAGAGATGAATATGTGTGTCACTTAATTGCACGCCGTATTATTGTCCAAAACAATCTTCTCTCGATTCCAGTCTTACAAAGAATAAAGGAAAAGTACTTGCAGAGTACTTCAGAGAGGGTTACTCTGAGGACACATAACATGATGAAAATAGTTTTAGAGAAGAACAACAAATCAGTGACTATGAAAGGTCAGATACAAGATAAGAGCTACAAACGCTTTGAGAGTAGATGAAGACACTTTAACAAGAGAGGAGGAGAACTTATTCTTCATTTTTATGGAAACTTTGAGCAAGTTTAATGGACTAAACCCTATGTCCCAGCCCTTGTTGCCACGTCTCTACACATCAAAGAAATTTTTCAGTGGTATACACTTAATGAACACCAAAGATCTCCCTGAATTCTTAAGTGATCAGCTGAATCTCGAAGAATGACATTCCTTAATGTATATTAGTGCTTACTCCATCACACAATGGCTCGGAATAAAATCCAGAGAGAAACAGATTACAGACAATGCAAAACAACAGATCACAAATAATCCAGCTTGGCAAAGACGATTGGAAAATGCTGTGGATGAGTTAAGAGTCAAAATAGGCAGACACACAATATGTAGCAAATAATCGTTCAGAAAAAAATTAGTAAAACACGTCAGGAAGATCTGTAGAAAATATAAAATACACACCTCTCATTAAAATGAAAAAGAGAAAATCTCCGACACGCTTAAACAAAAGCTAGCTGCAAAATCGGCAAGGTTAAAAAGGTATATTAAATCAAAGAAACATTGGGAACAAAATAAGCTCTTCCACAGAAATGAAAAACTGTGCTACCATCTTTTATCAGGTGGAAACCAAGTATCAGTTTTCAGATGAAGAAAGTATTGGACATTATTTGTCACGAATTTGGGGGTGACACCTGTAATCACAATCATCTCTTTAGATGAATCAGTAAAGAGCGAGCAAATATGGAAGAACGACAAGAAATGTACTTGGCAGATATTTCTGAAAAAGAAATAAAAGAAACGTTACAGCGTTTACACAACTGGAAGATGCCAAGTAAAGATAATCTTCACAATTGCTGGATCAAACACCTTGTATCCATCTATCAATATCTTGCAACTTGCCTTACTCAAATGATAAAACATCTCTAAGAAATGCCAATGTTCTTAACTTTAGGAAACACATTCCTCAAAAGTAAAGGAAAAGATACAAAAGTAGAGAACTATAGACCTATTACTTGCCTCCCAACTTTGTATAAAGTACTAACAAAATGTCTTACTAATAGATTATACGTATATTCGGAACAAAACAAAATTCTTACTGAAGAACAAAGGAATGCCGCAGAAACCACATGCGATGCAAAGAACAGCTGATTATAGACAATGATGCCACAAGTCAAACTTGTAAAAGCCAAAGGAACATCCACATGGCTTACATCGAGGTATTTAAGAGCGTTCCACATTCCTGGTTAATTGAATTCTTTAAAATTTATAATATCATCATAATCCGCATGTAGAAATGGCGAACACCTTTGAACCTACTTACAAAATTTATTGATATAATAATAATGAATTTATTGTCAAAAAAAGCAGTACAAACTACGTATGACCACGTGGAGGACAATAAACTAATTTTACTCTAAGGAAGCAAGCAATGGACCATCCCATCAATTCCGATCAAGGGCCCTAGAGCAGAGGCGGATTCAAAAATTTCAGCAAAAATTCCTAGACAAGGTAAAAAGTTAGCTGCGAATTATAATACTATTAAAATGTCAATATGTTTGTAATTTAACACAAAAAAATATTTTACATGTAAAAATTAGTATCGAACTATACATTATTCTGAGTATAGAGTTTAAAAATCATCAGAATTGAAATAACACTAAATACACGATTTTTTGTTACAATAAACGCGTCTCCAGACAAAGCCTAGAGAACCTGTATGATAAATCCGCCTCTAGCCGAAGGAAAACCGGAAAAATACCCGGGCCAGGATGGGGTACAGAATTTATGTACACAACCGTGCCAAAGTTGAGTACACATAAAACTAAATTAATATAAATCATAAGATAAAACAATCATGCAAGAAAATAGTTTTTGAAATTGTTATAAGTTATTTAANACAAGACGAATTTAACTTTTATTAAAATCAATAAATTCTTTTACATCGTAGAAGCACTGGTGCAGGAGGTAGTTTTTAACCGCGGATTTGAAGAGAATCAAGTTCATAATATCTTTTATATTCTTGGGCAGGGAATTATATAGAATGATTCCCGAATGATATGGTCATTTTTGGCAAAGAGTGGTTGACACTCTAGGGTGATGAATATTATTACTACTGCGAGTATTGTGTTCGTCAACGAGACTGTTTCGTATGAAGCAAGGGTGGCACTTCAGTAATTCGGTCTTAACAAACACGACCGTTTCATAAATATAAATGCAGGGAAGTGTTAAGATATTTAATTCCTTGAATAAAGGTTTACAAGAGTTTCGGGGGTGAGATTTACAAATTATCCGAACTATCCTCTTCTGAAAGTTTGGATACTCTGACCGGAATTGCCACAGAAGGTAATGCCGTAACGTAAATGGGAGTAAACGTTTGCAAAATATACGCAACGGGAAATACGTGGACTAACTACGCCAACTAAGATTCGGAATGCGTAACACAATTTGCTTAATTGGGAATTAAGATTGTCAATGTGACAATTCCATTTGAGGTTGTCTTGAATATGGAGACCTAAGAATTTTGTATTCGTAACAGTTTTTAATTGTGTTCCGTTTAAAGAAAGAGAAACCTGGGGTAAAGATTTTGTGATACTATTGTGAAATGACATACACTGTTTTGTCAGTGTCTACAGTGAGACGATTTGTATGGAACCAAGCCAAAAGGTTAGACAAAATGTTTTGAGCGTTGGCGTGTTTACATAGTAAATTAGTGTCATCAGCAAAAAGAGCCATTTTGCAATCCGATGTGGATGGAAACATGTCGTTCACATACAATAAAAAGAGTATAGGGCCAAGAATTGAACCTTGGGGTTCTCCGCACGTAAGTGGCTTTGTTTCTGAAAGACAACGCTGAAGTATTTTATTTTTAGTATAGGATATTTTGACCTCTTGATATCTGTCATTTAAATAAGTTAGCCATTGATGTGGAAGTCCACGAATGCCTAAAAAATGCAATTTGGAAAGGAGAATTTCGTGATCGATGACATCGAATGCTTTGGATAAGTCAAGAAAAACACCTTGAGGATTTTCTCCACGGTCAAGAGATGTGGTAACATCGGTTAAAAAGAAAATATGACGCTTGTAGTGGAAAAGGATTTCCTAAAACCATGATGATCGTCAGAGAGAATGTTATTTTTTGATAAAAGATCTAGAAGACGCTTATAGAATAATTTTTCTAGGATTTTTGAGAAAGTTGGTAGTAGAGATATTGGTCGGTAATTTCCAAAATTAAGTTTGTTTCCTTTCTTGTGTAAATGTTTCACTTTAGCTATCTTAAATATGTTAGGTAAAACCCCTTCCGATAAAGAACTATTAAAAATATTTATGGGTGGATTTAATGTAGCGTGAAATTTAATGTACTAAAATTTAACAATAAACTCGAGTATATCATCTATGCCTGTTGAAAATTTGTATTTTAATGAGCTGATGATTCTCATGACTTCACTGGCGTTAGTTTCAGAAGTGAACATAGAATTGGGTACGTGGGTGGATATAATTGGAGGACATTGATTTGGATATATTGAGTTCGTTATTTTATCTACTTCTGAGAAGTAAGAATTAAACAAATTTGCCATGTCCTAAGAATTTGATACGATTTTACCATCGTTTAGTAGATTTTCAGAAGTTGACGTGTAATTTTTAACAATGTTCCACATAGCTTTCATCCGGTTGTTCGATTTTATTACCTGCCTGTCGTTTTCCATAACTTTAGCTCCTTAGACTACTTTTTGAAGAATAGTCTTATACATACGAAAATAATTATGGAATACGGGTGGTTGGTTATAGAGTTTTGAAAGTTAATATAAACGGTGTTTGTTTTATGAAGAAATTCTTATCCCTTGGGTGTTCTATCTACTGTATTTCTTTATGTTAATTATTTGCGTTTTATGGGAAAGCTAGTCATGATATTTTAGGAATAATGAGATTAATACATTGAATTTGTCGTCGGTGTTTTGGCAATTGTAAACATCTTTCCATGTTTCTTCACGCAAATAATTTATAAATACGGATCGATTTGTGTCATTTAACTCTCTTGAAAACTTGTAAAGGATTTTAAGTGGATTTAGTTTATTATTAATAGTCAATACATGAGCAAGGTAATTTAAATGATGCAGAGATTATGATCCAAATTGATTTTGCTGAAAAGTATGTGACAAAATATGGGAAATAAATTGAAGCTTCATTTTGAAGCGTCTAAAGGCCAGCTTACAATCCTTGAATTTTCTTGTAATAAATAATAATAAATTTTGTCAAAAAAGCAGATACAAACTGAGTATGACCACGTGGAGGATAGTAAACTAATTTACCCTCTTGAAGCAAGCAAGGGATATGGTGATATATGATCTGAAGGTGACGTTTTGAAATATGCGCCTACTTTTGTAATTTCGGTAAATACAATTCTTTTCTGCTTCGAAAACAGAAATTTCCCCGTCCCCATAGTTTCTTTTTCTCTGCCGTAACGTAAGTAATGTATGTTATGTTTGATAAAACTGATAGAGACGTTTCATAGAAGTATCAACTTGAACCACGTGAGTTTTAAGTTTGTCAAATGTAAGACACCGTCCATGTGACGGAAATTAAAGTTTCACTGACTTTTCCAAATTTATTAATTTTTGTGTATTTCCAAATTAATTTTTCCTATTCTATGAAATTTTTATGGATAATCTAAATAGTTCATAACTTCATTTGTTTTAAGAGTCACAAAAAAGTTTTTTTTACAACCTGCCTCATACAAGACAGAATCTTTTCTGACATTTTGTCATGTGCTCCACAATTTTTTCATGGGCCACCTTTCGAGTCATAATTCCGGACCCCCTATTAAAAGTTTTTCGGTTGTCTCGTTCCTCCACATATGTGAGTATATACTAATTTCCATATTGATGACATGTTTCATAGTAATTAAATACACATGTACTTACTAGGTTTCTACCTTCACCTACATCAGCATAGAATATATTTCTTTCTTCTGTGTTCGTAGCATATGGAAAAATAAATATTGAGTGTAAACCGTGCGTTGTCTTGTTTAATTTTGGATTGGTAGAGGTTTAGTGATCATAGTTACTTAATATTTTACCTTATTTTCTTGTTTTCTTTCAGGGTCATGCAATGTGAAGTGATATTTTCTTAAATGTCAACTTCGAAGAAAAAATCAATATGATATTTTAAAATTTTGTTTTAAGAGGGCATAAAAATATGCAGTTTGTGTAAATTTTAATGTCAAATCAAATGTACTTAAGAAAACCTTTTTTCTCTCTGTCGAACTCCCCGGTGGCTCGGACCCCTTGGCAGGGCTGGGAAGGCGTTTTCCACAACCTCAGAAACCTTCGACCTACATCCATAGGCCCTAATGCATACTATCTCTAAAATTCTTGAAAAGCTATCGTAAGAACGTATAAGAAAAGCTATCGTATACGAATAAACCTAATGAGAAATATCATCGTGCACAATATTAAAATTAAACGAAAAAATACCCGTAGAATAGAAATTTTGGAAGTGTTCACGAAATGATTCAAAAACCTTACTACAAATTACGAAATTTTACTGTAGGTAATTCTAAAATCGAAAATTATAAAAGTAGTATCGACTTACCAACAAAGGAATAAGTTAATAACATAAAGAAACTTAAAATGTACTTAGAAGAAAGGAACAGGAAAGATGATATGGAAGAAATATATCTAGCTAGTTTCAATGACAGACAAAAAGAGTATTGAAACAAGAATTAGAGAATATATTTTAAAATGCTTGCAAATTGAATTAAAGAACTATTTTTATCATGGTACATGAAAGAGACTTTAACAAATCATGGTTATACTTTGAGATAAATAATAGTTAAAATAATTTTGCACAAGAATGAATTATTCGTATCAATTCTAGTAGCGAGAGCTAAACATGAGTGACGGACAGTGTGCGATTTTCTATAGTTAAAGATGTATTAATGATGAATAAATATAGTCTAAATTATGGTATATACTACATAATTAATATCTTTAAATGAAATAAGTATCGAATCTATGTAGGGGTGTGTATGTGCTAAGGGGGTTATAGCCTTCCTCCCTTCCCCAATCGGATCTCAACTCTCAACGGATGAAATTGATTAGAGGCATAATTTGTAAAAGTGTTGCCAGATTTTTCACGTATTAAATTTATATGTTCGAGGCAAATTTAATACAAAATTGTATTATAATTTCAGTGAATTATTACAGGCATTGGTTGAAGAAACTTCGTACGTTGGGTCTATTCAATGCAGGTTAAACTCTGCAATAGTTGTAAACAGTGCAACCACATTGTCGACAGCACAACTCACGAAGATCTTCCAATGTTATCAACGCATGAAGATGTAGTACGCGACTTCCTTCCGTGCGAGACCTTTACCTGCTTCACACAGTATGGCACTGTCTTAAGGTATTATATCCGTCAGAGCCACTAGGCTTGAGTAACCCTCAAAAATGTTTCGAATAGTGAATGACGAATGAAACCATTCCCTATCAAGTGGCGATGAATTTTCATACCCTGCGGCGAAAAATTTTGTATTATTTTACTCAAAATTGTTATGGGTATAAATGGAAAAACTTTCGCCGGATTGTGTTTTTTTGATATCCTGGTAAAAGAAACGGTTTAACATGGCGAAAAAATTATTAAACCATAGCTGATGACGCAATGACGCTAAGATTTTCGTACCTCACGGGGCATTTACGAGAATAATTCACCAAAAACTGTGGAACATACTGTTCTAATGGAAATGGCAGCCGCATGATGTGATTGGAGGCAATGCGACCCTTGCCAAAGAATGAGTCAAACTGCAATCTAAATTTATTAACAAGTTTGAAAATCACAAAATAATTACCCTCGTCTAATAGTAAAAATCAGAAGAATGAGTTATTAATTAATTAGAACTCCTTCAATGAATATTTCCAAGTTTCGTAAATAGTTGGCAAAAATATTCTCGAGTGTCTAAATAAGCGATGCGTGCGAATGTGAGATCCTTCATCTGCTTAATACAGCAGAGAGTTGAGTTCGAACCTCCGAAGAGAGAGGACGTTTGTAAGAGTGCTCCGCAGTAAGCCGGCTACCTGCTGGTAGCAGTGTTTCGGCCCGTCGACAGCTCGCTTCCTCCCGCGTGTACCTGATCCTGCGGCGGTGCGTGTTACGTGAAACGATTGAACATAGAGAAGAAAAAAGAAGAAACCAGAAAACTTGCAGCATGGTGTCGACGGAGCAGTGGCGTGCGGCTATCGGCCGTTGGGTAGCAGGTCCTTGCCCGAAGGGCGGACGAGGACCATGCGTAGGCGCTTGCCTTGCGCAGTATATAAGTTTAAGTATTATTTGCATGCTTTTAGTTATAGGTGGCGTCGAGCTGAACCCCGGGCCTGGATCGAGTGACGATTCTGTTCTGGAGGGCTTGCAGGCCGGAGTGAGGGATTTGTTGGCCGGGCAAACTAAATTACTCTCAGATATTAACTGGTATCGAGAGAGGGTGGAGGTACTGGAGTGCCGCGTTGTTGCTTTGGAGGTAGAAAACCAATTTCTCTCTCGCAAGGTCGACTACCTGGAGAACTAGTCCCGGAGAAATAATATTTTGATCTTCGGCGTGCCGGACCGACAGGGTGAGTCGTGGCACGACTCCGAGAGCCATGTGCAGGGTCTTGCAGAACAACTGAGGGTGCAGCTTGATGATCGCGACATCGAGAGGGCGCATCGAGTAGGTCGCAGAGTAGGCAGAAGGCCTATTGTTGTAAAGCTGGCCTCATACAAGAAGCGGGAGGAAATGCTGAAGGCGGCAGCTAAGTTTCTGCTTGGTTCTCCTTTGCGAGTGACAGAGGATTTCTCCGCGGTTGTGCGCCATAAGCGCGCTAAACTTGACCCGTATTTGCAGGACGCGCGGGAGCAAGGCTTTGATAAGCTTGTGGTGGAAGAATGAAACTACTCGCTCGCGGAACTAGAGGCCTTTCCGAAGGAGCAGGGTCCTGAGCGCGTAACCAGCCCGAGTGCGTCATCGGCGGCGGCGACGCAGTCACCACCACCTCCACCGCCCCCGGCTGCGACACCTGCATTGCCCACGCAGTTGTCGCCACCTTCACCACCTCCGCTGCCGACGGCTGCGTCATCGTCGCCTCACCAGCGGCAGCCCTTGCCGCCGCTACAGCCCTCAGCGCGTGTTCAATCTTTGGCCGCGTTGCGAGCCTCACCACCACCATCGCCACCGCCAACAGCGACGGAGCAACGCTGTTCTGGAAACGGGAACGAGCGCCCTCGCCCCTCTGCCTCGTTGCCAGTGCCAACAACCCCCTCCCACAGAGGTCAGAGTCACCCGACAACAGGCAGCGCAGTGGACGCCCAAGGCTGTGACAAATCACTCCGGGGAAAAACCCAAAACAGGTAAAGCGCAGAGGCGGCAGTAGGACTTATTGCATGCAACTCTGAAGATAGGGTGCTGGAATGTGGAAGGTTTGAGGAAAAAGCTTTGCCAGGGAGGTTTTCTGGGTTTCCTTGAGAAATTTGACTTTTTGGGCTTGGTCGAGACTTGGTCAAAGCAGGGAGATGAAAATAATGTACACGGATTCACAACCGTAGCAAAACATCTTAAGAGAAGGGGCACGCGCGGACGTCACCCTGGTGGAGTCGCGGTTATGTACAAAAATGAACACTCAAATCGGTATGACGAAATGAAAACAGAAATTGATAATACCTTTTGCATTAAAGTAATAATTGCCGACACTGAGTTAATAATAGTAATTGTTTACAGACACGGGGATAAGTCAAAGCACCACAACGAAAACTTTTATACTGAAATGAGCCAGTTGATAAATAGTTTCGAAAATAAATATCCCAATGCGAGAATAATAATAATAATAATAATAATAATAATAATAATAATGGGATATTTTAACGCCCGAATCGGAGAAAATAATGTCTCATCACCGTTTGACGATGATTCCGTGCTTGCAAACGTGAGAAAATGTAAGGATAAAAACTTAAATCCGGAAGGGTGAGACCTATTAAATTTCTGCAGCACACACAACCTAACTATACTAAATGGTACGTACGGCTCAGATTTAGACGGGAATATAACATTTATTAACGAAAACGGGGAAAGTGTGATAGATTACGCGTTAGTCACGGAAAATTTATTACAATATATAGACGACTTTCGGATTGAACCCAGAATAGACTCACATCATATGGCCGTATGTGTTAAAATCTATTTATCACATCAAAACACTTCAGTAACACCCGCACACATGGGGTCAAAATTAGTAAAATACAAATGGAACGACGACAAGAAGTCGGTCTATAAGGCGAATTTCTCAAGGAATCTAGGAATGATACGTAACGATTTCCAAATTAAACTCACGGTTCAAAATTACAACACTACAGCGGACTCCATAACACATTGTTTACAAAAAATCAGGATCGAGTATGAAAATAATTCAGAGAAACAAAAATCCAGGAAAACACTCGGTGTGGTATAATGATGCCTGCAGGTATGCAAAAGCATCCGCAAAATTTNTGCCCTGAAAATGTATCAGTGGCTAGGCGGGATAGAATTGCGTAAATCTTATCTTAAACTCCGGGGAGAATATAAACACATAGTTAAGGAAAGTAAACGAGCCTGGCAACAAATGGAAGCTGAACGTCTCAGAGAAATATTATTAAAAAAATGTAGCCGCGACCTATGGGGTACAATTCGTAAATTAAGACGAAATAAAACTACATCAAATAACATAGATGCAATGAGATGGAAAATGCACTTTTAAAATCTTCTAGCAGGAAATGATAACATATCCCGAAGTAGTAACGAAAAAGAAATAATATTTACAACCGATGAAGTGTCTGAACTTGATGCGTGTATTACATCACATGAAATATCTTCTGCCATTCGCGATTTAAAAAACAATAAAGCGCCTGGAGTAGATGGTGTTCCTTCCGAATTTATTAAGGAAATAACCATGATATTGTGCCATTTTTAACCGACTTTTTTAATTATATCTACGATGAAGGTGTTTTTCCAGACTCATGGACTACGGCTGTAATACAGCCTATCTATAAAAATAAAGGAAATATAAACGATCCAAATAGCTATTGGGGAATCTCACTACTTAATGTTATTGGAAAAATTTATTGCAAAATTCTGTACTGGAGATTACAACTCTGGGCCGAGAAAGAAAATAAACTCTCGACATTACAGAAGAGCAATAGAAGCTACAATAGCACAATAGATAATCTATTTATTTTAAACACATTAGCCGAGAGAGAAACTCGAAAGAAACGCGGAAAGCTGTACAGCGTGTTCGTAGATTTTGAGAAAGCTTTCGACACCGTGAACAGAGACATCCTTTGGTGTGTATTAGCGGACAAGGGAGTGTCAAAAAAATTCCTACGTACTTTGCAAGCTTTATATTGCTCTGACAATGCACGCGTTAAAACAAATAATACTACACTAACTCCAACTTTTCAAGTAACTCAGGGAGTGAAGCAGGGATGTGTTCTCTCTCCGTTGCTATTTATATTATTTATTAACGATATAATAGAAAAATTATGTGAGGCATCCACAGATGCCCCAACAATAGGTGCTCCTCCTGAACAGAAACAAATACCGGGGTTGCTATTTGCGGACGATCTTGTTTTATTCTCCACAACACCGTCGGGACTTCAGATAGGTCTAGATACGTTGGAGCTGTTCTGTGATAAAATGTCTCTACATATAAACATACATAAAAGTCATGGTGTTCAAAAACGGATGGATGTTTAGTAAAAATGAAATTTGGAATTACAAACGTCAACCTCTCGTGTAAGTTAAAGATTACACTTATCTAGGTGTCAAAATAAGCATGAACGTAACCTGGTCAAGACATATACAAAAATCAAAACAAAAAGGCATGTATGTTCTAAATGAAATCCAATGAAGTACTAGTACCATCCCTGACTCGCAATGCCCTTTATGCACGGAACAAGAAGATTGGGTCCACATTCTGTTAAATTGCATTAGCACTGAAATAGGTCGAAAAAAGTGACTGCTTGAGGAGGGATACAATCGTAAACCAAGAAATTACACTCTAGCTTTTGAAATAATACGAGATAATAGAATATCTGTTACTTTACTCCTTGGCAGGTTTTTGAGTATGGTTCGAAAAAAGAGGGAGGCGGAACTGATGAAGGAGATTGACCAGAATGAACACACTTAGTTTTAATCTGTTTAAATTATTATTGCTATTATTATTATTATTAGTATTTTAAGTGATAGTAGTAGTAATATTAGTATTCTATTTTAGTCTCTTTTTTAATTGATTTAAAAATGTGTACATGTGCGAATATGGGTCCATGTACATGTACGTATATATAGGTAAATATGTAAACAAGATTTATTTGGGTATGCATATGTTATTTGCCCTGCAGATAAGTATGTATTCTTTCTATGAATTTATTTGATTCTGCCGCCGAATTTTTTTGTTCTGTTACAGGTTTTCAGTTACCAACCAGATTGTTTTTATGCTTAGCGCGCTTGCCCTAACTGTTGGTTTTCCGTGGTTCCCAACGGTGCTCAATGAACGAAACAGTCACTTAAGTAATATAACAATAGCTGAGATTAAAAATTAAAATTATATTTAAAAAAATAGCCAGGACAGTATTTTTTTTTATTATAACTTATTAACATATATTAATTTCTTTTTCCGCTACTGATATAATTTACCTTTCAAATAATCGAAATATTTTAATACCTCTGATTTTAGTTTCTGTTTCAGTTCATTGAGAGTAAATACTGGGGTATAGTATGCACAGCCCACGGTACATTTTAGGGTCTCTGTAAGGCGCACGGGTGTTAAGCCCCACCATATATACTGTATATTTTTGTTGTTGTTAAAATATAGCCCTTTTGAAATTGAAATAATACAGCATCAAAACAAAGTGCGTGAAGGAGGTAAAAAAATGTTTGCAATGGTCTTGTAAAAACGCGAAGTTTTCACTATTAGTTTTAATACACATTATGAGATTGATCACTAACAATAACTAATAATTTGTTTTATTCTTATGTTTATTTAATAAAGCTTTAAGATGTTTACAAAATTCCACGTGTGAATGAATTGTATTTTTATAGTATCCCCGTCTCTAACTTCACTAACAACACGATCTCTTTTATCCTTAGACACATGCACTCAATGTTCAATTAATTT
The DNA here is from genome assembly GCA_002313205.1 of Laupala kohalensis. NCBI lineage: Eukaryota > Metazoa > Arthropoda > Insecta > Orthoptera > Trigonidiidae > Laupala > Laupala kohalensis. The sequence goes on along the minus strand of NNCF01126858.1, from coordinate 1,043,875 downwards.
GGGGCCAAGAAAGCCAATATTTTAATGTACAGTTACATCTACATCACCGGGACTTCAAACTAGTCAAAGTCCTGAGAAATTTCAAATAATACGTTACAATCATTTCTAACTAATAATGTTTCTTTCATTCACAGTCAGCAAATTGTTATACAAGGATCTTTGAAACAAAACATGTTGTAGCTGCTGTTTTGACGGAAATTGACTTATTACCCTTATAAAATATTAGTTAAAAAATGTTTTCGCCAACTTAATGAGCGTAAATGAAACAACCAACTTCTAAAATCTCTGACAAGTCAAAATATTGACGTACAGCAAATGCTAAATACACAAATATAAAATAAATTTTGCACATTTTCCACTTCTCAAATGTATTTAATTTCTTTTGCAAACAAATAAAATTTCGTGAAACACTCCGTGATACTACTTTCAAACCTAAATATACCTATGTATATAAAATAAAAACAAACAAACGTAAACATACCAATGTGTAAAATATGATTGAACTCCACAAACGGTAAATCTATTCAATTTGCACCCCTCTGGGATTTTGATCACCAAATATTTTATATTTGATACCGTTCACTGGAACGTGTCAAATCCATAGTTTGCTAGGGTTCCTGAGTACTCCCGATAACTTTTAATTTCATGCTCAGACCATATAAGTGACATTACTCCAAGGAGTGAAGTGGGACGGGGGTAACATGAAAAAATTATACATAACTATTAGCATGAGGGTCGATTCCATAGTTTTCTGGGTTCATCAAAATTAATATTTTGGGAAACGTAAAAATCATTTTCCGAATTATGGAACAATTCCATAATAATTGTATTATTCGTTGTTTAGATAATATAATATTTATAAATTGGAAAAGAACTCATAGTCATTTTGTATCGGTCATATTACACATACAACATATTCTGAAAATAAGAATATGTATGATGTTTAGCTACTAACGCACTATATTTTCCTTAATGTGGGTGTTTGGCACGTAATTAATTCCAGTGAGTTTTTTATTCATATATTTTTCATTCAGTATGCCATCTTCACCGATATATGTTATTAATATTTTATATATTATTATTTCAATTTCAAAAGGGCTATGTTATTAAATTACAAACATATTGACATTCTATTAGTATTATAACTCGCAGCTAACTTTTTATCTTATCTAGGAATTTTTGCTGAATTTTTTTTGAATCCGCCTCTGCCTTAGGGCCCTTGATCGGAATTGATGGGATGGTCCCTTGCTTGCTTCCGGAGAGTAAAATAGTTTTTTTTCCTCCACGTGGTCATACGCAGTTTGTACTGTTTTTTGACAATAAATTTATTTATTAATATTCAACAATTTTAGTCAGACACTTTCAGACTGACTCAAGACAAATTATCACGGCACGATAAAACGGTTCATTTAGAGATGAGCGTTAAAATTTTGTTCAGTGAATATTATGAGAAAGCTGTTTGAATATTTCGCCGAAACCATTTTGCATAGTCCATTGCAAAAAGTGAAGACGTTGTTTTATTTGAAACTCTTTATTTAAAAATTCTGAGTAGTTTCTTATTTTGATGAAAACACGTTGAAAATGGTTTTGAGATTTTAATTTTTCAGACACGCTTTTTAACCAAGGACTTTACAAAGACCCATCCTTAAATGGACGCCTTTATGAATAAAAGAACTAAACGACGCAGCTGAAAAACTTCGAAATTAATTTTCAAAGTTTATCGTGGCTCCTAAATTATTTTCTACTATCATCAATGTTTCAAAGAGATTTTTACATAGTTTCTAGAAAATAAAACCAATATAACAACCTATGATTATGTTCTTTTGTTAAAATAAGAGCAAATGGCTCAATTTCAGCGTGTGGTTCTTTCATGTATAAAGGCGTCCAAATAACTGTTGCTTTGTTTATTTGAACACATGTCATAGAATAATAATGACCACGTTCATCTGTTACATCACAATATAATTTAAACATTAAAGTTTTCGCCGTGTCAGTACTTTCTCTCTGCTCAGGTAAGCGGGTACACTGCACATTTGTTAAATCCGTTTATTATAAGAAACGAAGTGTTAGTCGCTAAACGCAATCTTATGGGAAGCGGTATCACTATTCTGGAGGATCTCACCCGCTTACGCAGTGGATGCAGCTCAGACACGGCTTTTCTTGAAGAATGTGTGACAGTATGTCAGAACTTAACTCGATCCTGTAACCCTGCATAATTGTGTTCATAATAAATAATGATTCATCAAGAGAGAATTAAAAGACGTCAAAAATGGTGTTCAAAATATGAACACTACTTATGCCTTTTAGACGAAAATGTTCTTTCCATATTTATTTTTATTATGTATCTTACCTTATTTCTTATGTTATATTCATACAAATATTTTTATATAGTATATAGTACAAAAAGAGGACAGATGAATGTCAAACTTGCAATAAAATAGCTACTCCTGCAAGCGTCCATTTAGCATCTTTTTCTTTGGTTTTCAGATTGAAGGTCCATACATAAGTAGGTCCACGCATTCGAGTTTTATAAACAGGACACTGATACATGTTTTTTAAGTCCTGTTTATCTTGAGTAATCGCTCTAATGAATACTACTGGCATAAGTGGAAATAATTCCTTTAGTTTGGAATCGGCGATACTCCCTATTTTCATTTCCCATCTCGCTCCATCCATATACAATCCATTAATATATGCGCCTTCTCGAGGAGGTTGCCTGTTTAAAGTAGGCAAAATTAGAATAAGATGTAAAAACATTAAGCAAAAATAAAAGCGCTTTTCAGTTTCATGTTGACTTACGTTACTTCTTCTCTGGTTTTCTTCGTGACGTCACATAGTAGACACATTTTATCCAGTGGCCATTCATTTTTACGAGCAGTTGATTGCATAATCGCAGTGAGGAATGATTGAGGGTTAAAAAATCCTCCAAGCCACACAGAAGATGGGAGCTGAAAAAGAATTCATGAGTACTTACCGAATAGTTAATTAATTATTAAATTTATGTCAGTGCTACACACATTGAAATCTCCCGTCCAAGATTCCAGCTCTTTGTAACGATTTTGTAAATCTGCGAACCAAGGCCCAAGAGTATGCATTGAAGGGTAGGCTTTATTTGTCCAAGTGCCGGGAACCTTATCGGTAAATAAACATTCTTGAAGATTTTCCATTTCAGGTGTGATTGTCAGCTCACCCTTTTAAGAAACATCAAAGAGAACAAATAATATTCAATCATATATATCAAACACAAGGAATTGAGAAAATGTGGGTACTTTTAACATGCTGTGAAAAATATTTCATTGATCACATTTTCAGTCTCCATATTAAATAAATAAGGATATCTTGCGTATAGGCCCAAATAAATCAATTTCTTTGTTAAGCAAACATTTCGATATAATCTATAACTTCTTCAGGGCTAACAATTCTAAAAACTTATTACTATGTTCATATCATCCATTACTCTTTCCCATGCTTTCCAAAGAACCACAAGCATTTCATAACATTACTTTACATATGCACTCATCCTTACAACCAGAAAGCAGAACATGAATTGCTTCAGAAAAATGTGATAACATTTCGCGCCCATAAAGCTGTCTTTTCCTGCTCACCTCCTGAATTCTGAAAGTTTGGACGCTCTGACCGAATTGCCCCAGAAGATAATGCCGTATCGTAAATGGTAGTCAACGTTTGCAAAATATACGCAACGGGAAATTATGCGGACTAACAATATTAACTAAAATGCAGAATGCGTAACACAATTTACTTAATTTGGAATTAAGTAACTACAATTTCATTGGAGGTTGTCTTGATTATGAAGACCTAAGAACTTTGTAACTGATTTTAATAGTGTTCCGTTTAATGAAAGAGAAACGATATCTGAGGTAAAGTTTTTGTGGTACTATGGGGAAATAACATGGAAACTGTTTTGTCAGTGTTTACAATGAGATGATTTGCATGGAACCAAGCCGCGAGGTTAGACAATTTTTTTTTCAGCGTTGGCGTTTTTACATAGTAAATTAGTGTCATCAGCAAAAAGAACCATTTTGCAATTCGATGTGTTGGATGACATATCGTACACATACTATATATATA
>NNCF01126858.1:991660-1028123 GCA_002313205.1 Laupala kohalensis | reverse complement strand
CCCCTTCACTTTCCATATAATTACCTCCGTTCGGCGTACTCTGCGCACTCGCCAAAAATATTCCTCAATACTCAGGTACGTAATTTTGTCGGTTTGCTCACTCTGTCTCGCAAGAATCCAAGCGGTCGACCATCTTGAGTGGCTTGGTTTTGAAATGTTACATACCTACTGAAATGTAAGTACGAACGGCATTTGTATCCTACATACCCCAATATGATTCCAGTATCCCTAGTGTGAATAGGACTTCAGAGACAACAAATTTGAAAATAAAATTCCTGAAGGTGGATACGACGTGCAGTTCAAAAAGCCTGTTATTACTCCGCGGCGTTACCGGAAATTCGATATATTTACCAGGAGAAAAATAATTTAATTTGTATTTCGTACATGATGATAATGTAGAAGAACTGATAATACTCACCAACATTGAATGGGTAAACTCTATTCCATCCTTGTGGTCCAAATTTGCGGCGCTCTGCAACACAAGCATGAAAATAGCAAAGAGAAAATAGAATTGCTTTAAATTCTGCTTCCTTGGAACACATTTCAAGAGTTTCTTGAGTGAAGTTATCCAATGCTTTATGTAAGTTTGCCAGCATCCCAGTTGGGGGTTCATTTGTTATTTTAATTGATGATTCTAGGATTCCTTGTGGTATGATATGTGCGGAAGGATCACCAGCTGGTTCCGCACTGAGATAGAGACGGAATCTCTTATGCGCTTTCGCAGCACAAGCTTCCATCTTCTTTTCCAAAGAAGGAAGCCATTTCGCTACTAAATGAATATTCTGGAGTATGACCCACTGTCCTTTCTTGGACGCAATATCCATAGATTCCTCAGCTACCACTTCTTGGCCTTGACCCAAAGATACATTATGGAAATTTCTTTTATCAGCGGAGAAACCTAATTTCTTTCCAAGCTTTTCTACATCTTTTAGAGGATCTACACCCGGCGATAAAATAAAGAAAACTGGAGTAGATGAACTTGTTTCATGGTATGATGTTGAAAACTCTGGCGTGCGCGCATCGATAAATTTTTTTCCAAGCTTTTCTTCAATAAATGTTCTCATCGCGTAAGTCATTCTATCGGCTCTAAGAGCTCTCATCATACATAACTTTTCAAAGATGGACTTATTTTTCCATTCTTGAGGAAACTTCTCCTTCTCGGGACATTCGGAATCTACAAACTTCTTCCATGTTTTAGCTGAACCTTCTATATCACGGTCAAGGTTTCTGAATTCGTCTAAATTACAAAGGGTTCTAATACCACCCCAACTCATGTCAGTTAGGAAGTCAACTGGACTCGTCTGATTAGGTGTGATAGGAAATCTTAGCAAGAAGTCGAGTTGTTTCCCAGGGATCTCTTTCGCTTGAAGCAATATTTGGATTGCCAATTGCGCCATGAAAGTAAGCTTATCGCGTTCAAACAATCCTCGAGTTGTATACATAAAAACGTTAAATAAAATGCTGTCTAAAAGGTTGCTCAATCTGTTTTGAATTTTATTATCTGGTACTGCGTTAGCTAGAGCAAACTTAAAAACCACACTAAAAGCTTTCAGAGAAAATTGATAAATGGGATTGACTTTATGAAGCTCATTCAAAATAAAATACAGTAGAGATCCTCGTGCTGCTGCATTGCGATATTCCTCTCGGGCTGCATCGATTTGTAAACTCGTTTCTTTTGCTTCTGTCACCTTGATTTTAATTTCTGCAGCGGTTGTTTTCGTCTTTTCCAAATTCACTACCAGTGCAGTGTCACTCAGAATGTCATCTCCAGCTGCTGCCAGTCTGGCCAATAAATCGCTTTCCAGTTCAGCTATAGTGATTTTAAAATAATTCTGTTGCTTTGTAAGTTCAGCTTTTTGAGTTTCCAAATCAGGTCTTTCAGATTTAACTACTTCTCCCATCAGCTGCTCTTCTAGACCATCTCTTGTCACAGTGAAATTTATTAAAGTGGTTTGTGCCTGCATTTCAGGTTTATAATGAGGATTAGCCAATTTTGTATGTAAAATAAGACGAAAGTTTGGATTATAATCAATTTCTCTGTCACCCATTTTTATAGCTTTTCCTTTCTTTACAAGATTTCTACTGAGAATTGGCTCTAGTACCGCGTCGACAGTTTCTCCTATATTTTCTATCAAAACAATGCTTCCAGCAGATACACTCTGCACAATAATTTCAAGATAACCTTTTGTTCCAAGACGAACGATCTTAAGATTTTTTCCATATCTTTGTTTTATCCACTTCACTCCTTGAAGTTGAGGGTCTATCATTAGAGGCCATCGCTCCGAATTTGTAAGGATTGTGGCGTTTTCCGACGACATACGATCTGCAGGAAGTCCTTCGTTATTCCATTTAGCGATTTGAGCATCATCGGTAAGTAACATAAGCGGATCCAAGTCTTCAGTGCGTGGAATAGGTCGCGTAAGACTTCGGAGATAAGGCAACCACTTCCTATCCATTAAATCGATTCTATACTGCCGAGTAAAGCATCCTACATAAGAAATAAAAGCGCAAACTAACAGAACGTCACCTGGAAGTAAATTTCCAGCTATATTCAGATTGGCAACACTTTCACGCCACCGAATGCTCTCGGATGCTAAGCCGGAAACAAGTCTGTGGGCTAGATTAATTGTCAGCGCAGTGGCATCGGCCTCTTGCTGACATTTAAGTTTTGCATCTATTGCTTCCTCAAATTCTTGGGTGAGCACACCAAGTTTCCCTTCTAATTCAACAATCCTCGCATTCAGTGTAACAAGTTTTTCAGTCGCTGCAGTCAGATCCCTATTGGCTTGTGCGAGGGCTTGTCTCTTAGGTTCTACTACTTCATATACTTCGTAAAACTTAATGATATTTATAACCCAGGCACACAGACCTGCTGCAGCTTGGGATTTTGCGAGAATCTTGTCGGGATAAAAATCAGGATTTGCTATGTATTTTTTTGTTTCCTTCACCACATCCGCAGGAATATTTTCTTTGTTATAATTTATTAAATTGTCCAAAAATGCATCAACTTTAGCCATCATTACTTTACACTCTCTCCACCCTCTATCTTTTGGTATTTTACCTTTCTTAGAAAACAGCACAAACACTGCTTGGCACACATTAACTACTGCATCAGGTGGAGCTCCAAAAGATTTAAGCTCAGTTAAGTTATTCTTGTTCAGAGTATTAAGAGCTTCTCTTGCTGCGACAAGTGCAGGTTCAGCTTTTTTCAAATCAGCTTCACAAATCTTTTGTTTAGCAGATACATCCTGTTCAATTATTCGAACTTTTTCTTCTTCTTCAGCCACAAACTCTTTTTCTTTTGAGACTATTTCAGTTTCTTTCCCTACCACTAGAATTAGCTTGTCAGCAGCTGCATTCTTTTCCGCTAGAACAACTTCCTGTTTAGCCAACTTGTCTTTTAGGCCGTCCACCTGCTCTTCAGTGCTTGCAAGTTTCAGTAAGCCATTTTCCAATCGTTGAATTCTTGTTTGCAGTTCTCCTGTCTTTTCAGACAATAATTTACCATAAAGATTTATCTGCTCCAAAAAAGTCTTTGGGGTTGTGTAATTATAACGTTTTTCATTTTGTAAGTATAGTTCTGACATAGCATTTACTGACGTATGAACATATGCCATAAAAAGTGATACGGGCTCCCTTAGGCTTTCGGGTAGCGATTCTATTTCTTGTAGAAAACGAGAAGACACTGACTCCAAGGCAGACTGTGGCCACCTATGAAACCAGTCTAGAGAAGTACAGTTTACTAGAGCAGGGAACTTACGGGATCGGTCACGCAATGTAGAACCAACAGGTGAGAAGCAAAGGACAACTTTCATTAACGAACGCACTTTGTTTATATAGAATTTCCAACAACCCTCGTTTGAATCGGGTTTCCCAGCTGATTTTGCTTCACCTCTCATTGCATTAATAATACTGTCTATTTCATCATCCGCAAATAACTCTGGTATTTCTCCTGACGCGAGTAAATCATTTATAATGACCAAGAACGTCTCATCAGCAACTTGAGCATCCGACATGAGAAACATAATTCCCAGTGTTTTCAGTCCTGCTTTTAAGTACAAACGATTTAAATCTTCTCGCAAATTACTCATCCCATATGACTGAGTTAATTGTATCTGAAATACTTCCAGATTTGAGATAAACGCTGCGAGACGTGAAAGCGATTGCTTTCCACTCCCTCCTACACCAATCAACAAGGCATTTCCACGTGGAGTTTCTATTATGCGATTTATTCTACACACGTGTTCCATAGCATCTTCAAAAAGCACCAGGTTCATTGCTCCTACCAAATCATTATACTGCGACATGGCTTCGTTCAATACAGTGGAGAGTTGTTTCCATGATTTTACGGCATTATATTTTCCTTCTCCAAGACCTTCCGCAAAATGGCAATATATTAAAGGTTGCATCATGATCTGGTCAGGATTTATTTCTTCAAAAACTTTACAAACATCAGCAGCTATTTTATTAAATTCTGCGGCATCCTCATTGTCAATAAATTTATCTCTATATACTCTTGTCGCCTCGTGTATGAAAAACCGTGTCAACGCCAAAGTACTGGGCACACTGTCAGCAGTCGCAAATAAGAGAGCCTGAAATATAATATTGGAATAAAATGGTGACCTAGGGAAAGTATTGAAGTGTGCAACAAGAAAATTGAATATTACGTTTGGCATTAATGTATCCTTCTATCAAGAATATATAAATTGATTTTCTGTATTATAGGACTTAACTGACGGAGCAGAGAGGACAATGCACCCTTGCGTTCGATAGTCCATAAAAAATTCACTTAAGAAAAAAAAAAAAAATTCGTCTCACTATGTAATGGAAACGTGATGAAATTATATTTTACTTCTTTGGTTTTCAAAAAGATATTAATCAGTTTTAGACCGTAAAAATAATTTTATGGTTCAGATGAGCGTCAACTCTAAACAATTCAAACTTAATTAAATCATTTCATTGTGAGGAAATAAATTGTTTACTAGCGTAATAAAATTGAATTAACTCAATTAATCCACAATAAAATTTAAAGTTTTATGTATTAAAAATCCACAACAATGATAAATGTTCAACAAAAAAAATCTTTTCAAAAAACTCACCTGGAAAATATTCGAAAGATCTCGCAAATTGAAAACATAGTGGAACTTTACAGCTGTGGGCAAAAATTGAGCAGCTACTCTTCCGTGCAAATTGAGAGCTGCTTGAGTAATCGCGCCAGCAAATTTTGCTACAGCGACGTTAATTTTATTTCCGGGTTTCTCCAAGTGCTGAGAGAGTATAGAGGAATATATATGGAATAGAGGTTCTCCACTTGGAAAACTAACGGCAAAAACTGCAAAATGCCTTTGTAATCGGGGATTTATCGTAAAACTTCCGGCAGTTGGGTTCATACTGGAAACAAAGAAGCAATTTTCTATCTCCTTGAGGGTCATTTTGGCACGATCGTACCAGTGTGCGTAGTCCATGAACTGTCTTATTAAAGTGTGCGGTTGTACTGTAAAATACTGATCAACTTCTGGCATATTCATGTCGTCAACAAAGTATACCATTGTTTTGGAGCCAGGAGGCCCAAATTTCCGACCAGCCTTCTTTTCTAAAGGTTTTTCTAATACCTTTTGTAGCATTTCAGAAGTAGTGTAGAAATTAAATGGTACATTTGTGATGGCATAATTTTCTGATAACGAGTTAAGTTTGTCAGCAATTATAACACTTTTACCGGATCCTGAAGGACCGACTAACATAATGGGGAGTTTCTTAGCCATGAATAAATCCATGAAGTAACGTAATCTAGTTGTTTCTGACGTGTCCACAAGGGTTGACTGAAAAAGAAATAAATTTTGTTATGATCATTGAAAATATCACAAAACATCACAAAAACAGTTGTTTTTCTTCACCTGCAATGGTAAATCATACTCTAAACTAAATTTTTTAATCAGAGATTTCCATTGAATGAATTTCTTCTTTTCCGGATCGACGACATAATCGAATACTGTTCCTTGTGTGGGAACTTTCACACCTTTGAATTCATTCAACCACCACTTCGTAAATTCATTTCGATAGTCGACAACCTAGAGAGGAATATGAACATAATAATAATAGTAATAATAATAATTATTATTATTACTGAACCTATAATAATTTATGTAAAAAACATTCGTGAACGATATTCGTCTTTTATTACCTGGTCTTGAAACATACTAGAACCAAACGCCCAAAAACATGCAAAAACGAAGTATATTTCATACCATTCCTTGGGGCAATCATACGGAACGTTTGCCGGAATGAGAAAACATTCCAAAAGGTTACACAGCATTTGCAAATGAGCAACTTCTGGAATTGGCGTGATTTTTTTCATTCTAACCTTGATGACTTCCAGACAAGGGGGAACGTACTTATCAAAGAGAATCATCAAATTTGTTTTTTCCGTCTGGTTTGTTCTCTTATCAATCCAGCTGGCGACATACCTGTAATATGAGATTGTGAAAGATTTCTCTTTTTCCTGAATTTATTAGGTTGCGTTCATGGACATAGAGATTCTTAGGGATTAAACTTACGAGAAAGGAAATAAAATATTTAATAAGCTATCAGTTTTTGAAGGGTATTTTGAAAAATAATTAGAAAACGTATTCTACTAAGAAATATATTATTTAGAATGTGGCGGTTCTAGACCGCAATCAAGAGGGGGGGCTAACCGGGAAACGTTTTTGTTTAAAAATTATGGGTTTACAACACAAATTTTATAAATATTACCTTTAAATAAAATTAACAATCTGGTATATTAATAACAATAACTTATTAAAGTTATTAATATGGTATTATTCATTTTATTAATCTGACATTATTAATAACGATAACGATTATATTATTAATAACAATTATAACTATTAACAATTAATAATCTGGTAACACTTTTACAAAGTATGGCATCTATCAACTTAAATTTATCGGTTAAGAGTTCAGATCAAAGGGGGGGGGGGGGTTATAGTCAACCCCGCCCCATAGATCCGCCTCTGAATGTAACAATGCATCTACTCACTTGAATTATAATAAGCTTCGTTCCATAACAACAAATACTACCGCAATGATTTTATCCGCATCATTTTGCTGGTGGGTAATCGTCTTATCCATTGGATCCTTCAAGATATGAGTTAACTTTTCGTAAGACATTTTATTTTTGTAGAGAAAAAAATCATTATAGTTTCATTGAGTGACATAATACGTGTATTCGGAATAGAAGAAGAGATCATCAACATTTGTATGATCTATATTAAATTCTTTTATCATTTTTAAAATTCTTTGTTGATGTCTCTATGCTGTTAAATATAGCTTTGTAAACAGTTAGTAAAAATGTTTCATTCTGTAGAACATTAAAAAGTAATTTTATCTCGGATTAACGTATCAAAATTTCAAAAATATACTTATGTATAAGAATTACATAGTGTTACCTAAGAATTATATAATAATATCTAAGAATGATCTAACATTTAATGTTAACCACTAATTTCTTGCCTACTTCCATGACAATATTTCGCTACCAAGTTTTATCACAATGCCTAATAAGGAAAATTCCCCCTTCCACAATTTTTAATATACTCATTGATAAATAAATAAATTTATTGTCGAAAAACAGTACAAACTGCGTATGACCACGTGGAGGGAAAAAAACTAATTTACTCTCCGGAAGCAAGCAAGGGACCATCCCATCAATTCCGATCAAGGGCCCTAAGGCAGAGGCGGATAATACTTGCTCATCACAAACTCATTACATAATTGCTTGCTCATTTCAAAAAAGTTGAAGAACAAGATCAGTGTAACTCTTTTCTTATTTTACCTTTTTCTGTAACTTCATGAGAATTAAAGAATGATGTGACATTTTCGGAATATTTTGTCGGGGGAAGCAGCTACAACTGAGAGGGAATAAGTCAATATTTCTAAAATTACAATAACAGTGAAGTAAATTTTCTCCGGGAAATGTCATGAACATAATTTTTTATTTAGAGAAAATAAATGTCATATTTGTTGGCTTGTGTTCCAAAAATTACGAACCTAGTTATAAGGGGAAAATTTCTATCTTAAATACTTTAATAGTTTGTGTCCGTTCGACGTACAAGAACTTAAGAATTAATTGTTAAGTCAACTACCACTTACGGGTTCCACCCTAAATCCTGTGGATTTATATATAAAATGCCAGCTCTTGATACAGTGGCTGGAGTGGCAGTTTTAAGGTTGGCAATTTCAAATAGTAATCGCATTGGGGGAGTAAGTGCTATTCTCTCGTTACTTGCTAACGTCAACACTTTATTATCATCCATCAAAGTGTTTAAGGATTCAATCCACATAGGATCAATATCACCATCCAACAGAATCCACTTCGGTCCATCTCCCATCAAATTTGTTTGGTCACGCATAATAATTGAAAACAGACCTGTGAAAAAATAAACACTGCTCATAATGGGAAACCAGCATTACCAAACCACTTAACAACAGACTGACAGAGATTCTCTGCGACACTACTGCCACTTGTCCTTGGTAGCAAAAATTATACAATATTAAGTTAACCTCTGTCATTTCCATTTTTTTCTCTTGAACTTATCTTCCTTTTTCAATTTAAAGCAACAGAATTTGAGTACCTTTCATATCAATCACTGTTATCACACAATTTCTCATTATAAATTATGTGCTTTTTAAATTGCAGAACGTTTTTCACTTTGTGAACTGATAGAGTTTCTTGAATATTACAAGGGGAATACTTGGTTTTTTGTATTGATGGTAATATTGCAAAATCTTCATATTTATTTTTTCAATTTACACACAAGTTTCAATTTACACACTGTCATTCTTGTAGATATTGTACTAATAAACTTTAAATATACATTATTTTTGACAAACAATTTTTGTATAGATTTTTAGTAATTTTAGACATTTCCTTAATCATCAATTATCTTCGTTCTGCTATGGGAAACAGACGTTGTGCACGATTCATCATCAGTGGTGAACGGGAAAAATATTGTAACGGTAGGAAAGTTTACTTAACCACAAAATTTGCATGGAGAATATTTTTGGGATATATCCACACTAATATATAAATGCGTAACGTATAAGTGCTACCTGATTACGACTAAACTACAGAACCGATCGTGATGAAATTTGGCAAGGAGATGGTTAAGATGTCCATGATGAACATAGACAAACTTTTATTTTTTAAATCTGTGATAAGGAAGATATTAAACAAAATTGACAATAAATATCGATAAAATCGAGAAAAAAGAGAGTTACGCTGCCTAAACGGTTAGACATAGGTTGCAAGTATGATTGGCATATGTTAGCCTCAATGCGTTCTACATAAAAGTCCACGACAGCGTGCTTACCTTCAAAAATTAACAACAACAAAAAATAGTTTAAGAAGGAAAAAGTCAATCATCAAATTTAATGGATTATTTGTTTTGTGCATTTGACAACAATAAAAAAGCGCCTTTAAATCGTAAAATTTCTACGAATAGTTTAGATTTTACAAGAATTTTAACGAAATGGTGCGGCCGCGTCATGCCTCGGAAGCGAAAATTCGATCGACGTGGCTCCCGCGAGATGTGTAGTGTATACAGTCAAGTTTTGTATTAAATTTGTATTATTATGAATTTGAGAAATTAGGATACTGTACGTGTTTTTAAAAACCAGTAAGTATAAGTATTATCTTACTATACAGATAAATTTTATTTTTCCTTAGTAAAAGATAAGCCTAAGATAAATCCCAGGCAATGCAGGGAAATCAACCGAGTAATATTTACACACACACACACACACATTGTGAATTTGAAAAATTCTAAAAGCTTCCACTTCTAAAAGCCCTAAAGGGAAGAAATTTTACATCTAGGTACCTTTGGTATTGAGTTGAACAAACGAAAAGTGTTAACGAATACTAACAATAACTAAGACTAAACTACCATTTTTTTTTAAAACTTAAAAAACTTGCCCTTGAATTCTTTCTTTTAACGGTTTCAAATGGGCCAGTAGAGTTCTACTGTTCAGATTTTTATTTGTTTAAAATCATATCCATAGACATATTTACCATCTTTCCACTCTCGTGTTTGAGGGTTAATGATGCCAAATAGCTCATCATTCGTCACAGCTTTGGGGTTTAAATCGTTGTAGACTGGTTTTCTTTTCTGATTTTGATATGTTCTGAATAGCGAGCGCCAAACCATTGTTTTTCCAGTTCCTGCATTTCCCACAAGAAACACTGAATGCCTCACAGCTAAGAGTTCCTCTAATTGTACAACCTGAAGGCATACAAAGTGATTTTAAGCTACAGTTGACATACTCATTGTTGAACTACAGAAAAAATGAGTACCTTCAAAATAAAGCTGTCTTCTGGTTGTAACTCCAAATCAACGACAGATTTTTTAACCTGTGTCTCAAAAAATGGATCTCTCTTACGTGGGACGTCTAACGCAGGAAAGAGGTCCCCTATGAGCCCCATGAAAACTGGAACGTCATCCGTGACGATCTTGGGAATGTTGAAGTCACGGAGCGCTCTCATTAACACTTGATCTTCAGGTCTTTCACGATCTCCTCTCTAGGGCATTAAAATATCAAAACAATTTCACTTTGTGCGTGAAACAAACTTACGAATAAGTTGTACATTAAAAAATGGAAGCCAAGAACTTGCTTCTAATAAACTTGCATCCAGACTGAAGAAAAGTTTTTGATAGACTTTTCCCAATTTTCGATATGTCTCGATCATTCAAATGAATGAAAAAAGAATTGTACCACTTGACCAAGTACAAGTTATTTAGTTTCCTATTATCACAGCTTTTTATGTTGAGAGTTTTATTTATTTATAGGACACATGCACAAATCTTCAACATTTTCCATACCTTCAAAGATCCCGCAACAACCAACACTGACTTAATGGCTCTGAGTCCCCAATCATAATGGTCTTGTTTTGAAAGCAGCTCCTTGCACAATGTGTACAAAGTAATGAATTTACGAGCGAGGAGACGAGCATTTTGGAAACCCTCTGCCACCAACATGATTTCGCAAATGAGCTCAAAGTCAGGAACAACCATAGCACATGGCCTATTTTCAAAGAAAAAAATCGTTATACAAGATTTATCATTATGTCTTCAACAAGTTGGTGCATTTTCTGTGATTCTATCAATTTTACCTAAATAGAGCCTTTAAATTTTCTGGTAACTCAGTTCTTCCAGCATATCCTGGATTCATTGTGATGAACATTCCCACAGTAGGTATTAGAGAGATAATTACTCCCACAAAATTAAATCTCACTTTCTTATCCTTAATTGCGTCTAAAATCGACTTCACTTGAACTGCGACGACGGACAACACCTCCACTGATATTCGATTGAATTCATCGAAACATCCCCAGGCGCCAGTCTGAGCCAAGCCTTTATAGATGTTTCCGCACGACTAAAACACGATATGGAGGTTGAGTTTGCAGAAAACATTATTGTTTTTTAATGTTATTACTGATGTCTAAACTCACTTTGTAATCCATTTGTTCAGAACAATTAAATACATACACCATGATTCCCATGGCTCGTCCTAAATCTTTAGTGGTTTCAGTCTTCCCAGTTCCAGCAGGACCGGCAGGCGCTCCACCCATTATCAAATGGAGGGACTGGAAGGGAAAAAAATTATATCCATGTTTTTTATTGGTTAATATTATTAATTCACAATAGAACTAAACTAGCAGTTAGAATTATATACGCATAAAAACTTACAGAACTAGTTCAGTAACCCCGACTTCGCGGGTGTTAAATTTTGGAATTCCCGCACAGGTAATTGCCCCTTGTATACTCATTGTATCTATTAATTACATTTGATTAAAAAAACAATTTCTATATGTATTAGTTATGTTACGTTTTAGTGTCATATTCACGAAAGAAGTGACAGATTCAGTTGGGTGAGTTTATTCTAGAGCATGATTCACAAAACTATTAAAAAGTTACGATTTAGTGACTTAAGACTGTCAATACCATTGGCTGGAAAATTTTTGGTTCCGATATCAAAGTGGTCACTGAAGAAGTTTCGTTCTCTAAACTATTTCTACCGTGTTTCCGATTTTTAACTCAGCGAGTGGGTAGCATACTTACACAGCCACAGTATAGCACTTTCAGGCATTATTCTTGAAGGAGAGCAAAAGTTTCTTTTATGTGGATAAAATGTTACATACTTGATTTCATATGTGAAGATGCTTAATTTCATCACGATTGAAAAATAACTGTAGATTTTATTTTCAAGTTTTTTATTTACCTTCTAATGTCAAATATTACTTTAATATAAAGGTAGCATAATCATGTTTCACGTTCATTTAACATACACTTTACATTATAATATTTAACGTTTGTGTGAATGTTTTCGAGTAAATTTTTATGCGGAGATCGATGAAGATGTATTTTGAAGTACAAAGAATGTGGCCTCATCGTGTGCCACAATATTATATTGTTACAGAGACATAATGGAACAAAT
Organism: Laupala kohalensis; assembly: GCA_002313205.1. Classification (NCBI taxonomy): domain Eukaryota; kingdom Metazoa; phylum Arthropoda; class Insecta; order Orthoptera; family Trigonidiidae; genus Laupala; species Laupala kohalensis. The sequence continues at coordinate 1,015,634 of NNCF01126858.1, read as the reverse complement.
TATTATCCTTAACTATTGATTTTTAGGCGTACGTTATTTTGAAATTCAGAATAATTATATGTGCTATTTATTGTCATATACAAATCATTCGTAATATTATTTTACAGTACGGAATAGTAAATCAATTGAGCAAGTTGTCATTACTCATGAGACATGAATACATCTAAAATGCATTGATGGAGATTTTGGGTGAAAATACAGTTGTATAAAATGCATACATTAGGATCCCTGTGTTCCAGCTGCTGAAAGGTTTGGTTGCTTGTAAGGTCGTAATCTATATTCGGTTGACCCGGTCATTTTCTAACCCGACCTTTGGTCTGATCCTGAGACAGCAGATTGAATTCTACTGTACTTAAGATAGCATTTTCTATATCCAATTTTTTATTCTGAATAATTATATTAATTACATTAAGGAATTGTAAGAGGATTCATATTAGAGAAAATAGTAAAAAAATGGTATCTTTTTACTAAAAAATAAAAATTATTTTAACAATCTAAAAGTTTAGTTTGCTATGTATTTTCTGTGAAACAAACTATATGTATTATTTAATCAGAACCATGAAGATTGATTCACTACTCTCCTTCCTTCCACATATTATCCCCGCTTGCACTAAGTTGACATTTACAGCTGGTGTCATATGTTGTCCATTCATATCTCGAGTGTATGTATACTTAGCTTGTAAAGCTGATAAGGTGTCTTTTCGGAAGATAATGGTTATGCAAGTACATGGCCAAATTATAGTCAAGGGTAAGGGTAATGATAATCAACGGGCAAAATCTTATACGGACAGGCTGCGATCTTCCAAGATATGCAAGACTTTTTTTCCACATCCGCTCTGTACATACCCCGTATAATAACAAGCTATCAAACCTTGTAACTAAACTCAAGCTCTTTCAGAAAAGATCCTTACGACTATCGGTAAACGAGTCATGGTTCATCCGAAACGAAATGTTTCATTCAGTTTTAGGTGTTTCAAATATCGTATACCATTCTCAATTCCACTTGTTCTTAAATCACACGATCTTTAATAGATACCGACACTCCATAAATTACTTTGAATTCGTCTCAGACACACTGTATTATTTTCCCGTTCTCCTTCATTACATAACGAGAATTCGAATTCAAGAAAATGTTGAGGGAGGATATTTGAAACTTGACTGTTCATATTTCAATATTGTACTTCGTAAAATTGTCAAGAAAACTTCATTATTGTGTTGGTGGTATATATATATGAGATCCTTTTAATATGATCTCATATATATATATATATATATATATATATATATATATATATATATATATATATATACAAAATATACACATATATACACACTTATAAACTTGTCTAACATGTTTTAGTTTATTTTTATTATAATAAATATATGTATTTTAATTCTAACGTTATATCCGACATTAATCCGGACAATTACGAAGTGTGTAATTATTTTTCCCTGGTTGGCAATAAACATAAGATATAGACGACGGCGTAATTCCATGTCGAAACGTAGTGAGTTCATAACGAAAAATAAAAATATTATTAGTCCATAAAATGTAAATTATAAACTATTTATTTAAATAATATAAAGTAGTGGGGGGAAAATCAGAATGGAGACAATTCGGTCTTTCTCCCCCTATTTAATTCAAACCCAGTTTGTGACCCTTCTTACGAGTAATACCTCCTCAACTGGTAAGTCTCCTCCACCTGACTCGCGTAATGTTACCTTGGAAGGTGACGAATAGTTTCCCTACTCTTGGAATTTTCCTGGATTACTGGCAACTTTTTGACAATTTTGTACAGCCCACCAATAGATACATCAATAAAGGCAAAGGGTGAGAGGGTTTACCAAAGGAAGGACTATTCATACTAGAGAAGTCATGATTTAATGCGAAGATTTAATTCGTGGTTTTATAATGATAATAATAATAATAATAAATTTAAATTTATTGTCAAAAAACAGTACAGACTGCGTATGACCACGTGGAGGACAATAAACCAATTTACTCTCCGGAAGCAAGCAAGGGACCATCCCATCAATTCCGATCAAGGGCCCTAAGGCAGAGGCGGATTCAAAAATTTCAGCAAAAGTTCCTAGATAAGATAAAAAGTTAGCTGCGAGTTATAATACATATATAATGTCAATATGTTTGTAATTTAACGCAAATATGTTTGTAAATTTACATGTAAAAGTTATTATCGAACTATAGATTATTCTGAGTATAGTGTTTAAAAATCATAAGAGTTGAAAAAACACTAAATTCACGATTTATTGTTACAATAAACACGGACCTAGACAAAGCCTAGAGAACCTGTATAAGAAATCCGCCTCTACCCGAAGGAAAAACGGAGAAAAACCCGGGCCAGGATGGGGATTGTTTCATGAAGTAATGTGATGAGTCGTCGGTGTCGCATTGTGCAAAGAATATGCAACTGCATGGATATTTTCTGGCTACTTTTCCGACTAGAAAATAACGCAAAGAAAGTCTAATTTGTCGAGTACATTTGACAAATAAATACATCACTATAAAAATACACTATTTGAAAATGAAGTAAATACACTCTCTGATGTTTCATGAGGGCACAACAATTTTCCCAATATATGTGTCATTCCAACAATAATACACACAATTGAGATTTAAGATACTATTCTACTGTCAAATAAATACAGTAGTCACATCACTTGATTATGTCTATCTCTTTAAGTTACTCAGCTGAAAAATAAAGAGATAACATATACAGTAGATTAGTAATCAAATGAAGAAATAATAAATAAAAGAAAAATATTTGTATCAAGGATAATGTTAAATTTATCTGCTCAATAATTTTATTATTGTTTTTTAAATATGTAATAATACTGTACGATTCACAAGTGATCAGGAAAATAATAAATACAAAGAGTTCATTTCGAATTTCCGTCGAAAACTGAAAACTGTCGACGTTTCCGCTGAGTCATATTTCTCAGCTTGTAAATCTCATGAATATTATTTTCCATAGTTTCGATTTCGATTACAATGTTTCTATGTTTTTATTTACCAAGTCTCTTTGGGAATTGCTTTCGGTATGCAATTTTTGTATGTAAGAATAAATATAGATGTCTAGAAAAATCTTATCTGCCTTAATAAAAACTAAATTTTCTCTTTTTATATTGTCATGCGTTTGATTAAAATTCATTCTTGAATTATTATATGCATCAATGTTTTGGAAACGAAAAGTCTTAAAATTTGGAGCAAATATTATTGGGGACTAAATTAAAACATATATCCAAGGTGACAAAGTCCGAAATATATGTAACGTTATGACGATATTACTGAATGACAAAAAACGATAAATAGTTGATTTTGTAAGAAAACTAATTTGAAAAACTAAGAACACTTAACGCTAGTCATGAATGGTTTATATTTTACCGATTAAGAACCTAACGAAGGAGTAAGACAAATATACGTAGATATGAAGACGACACATACACTCATATACATATTACGTAATGTTATTTTAATCAAAATTGTTTTCATGTAACATCTTGAGAATGCATGTATTAAGTTAATACAATTGAAATTCCCTTATCCAATAAATATCTACTGCTTTTCAGAAACGCGCGGAAATCGTTGGAATTACCTAACACTACTTGGTAGTTTCAAAAATGCTTTTAGCTGTTATATGGTAATGGACTAATAACCTAAACAAATACATAAATATGCAGAGTATTCTTATAACCCAGATCTTGGGATATTCTTCATCCTAATAATAAATTAACAAGTAAAAATCACAGAGAGAGGGATATTTCCTAATCTTTATTTTCCTCACGTAACTAGTTGAGCGATAAATTGCGGAGAACGTAAGCTTTATTCCTGGAGCTTGAACTGTAAGTTCACCTATGCGATGTGTCGCATCCGAATGCTCTGTGTTGCCAAATTGTTACGTCGGCATCTCGTCGGAAGAGCTCGGTTCCGCTGGAGCCAGAGCACAATTGAATCACCCTGACGTCACAATATGGCGTCACGGGAATTTCCAAACTCTTGCTATTAATAAACGCGTTGGTGAGAGAGACCGAAGAGTGACCTATTTCTATACTAATAAATAATTGTACATAACTAGGGCACGGGTTTATCTATGTCTTTATCACTATTATATGTAAAGCAACCAATTTAATAAGGTGTTTTTACCGTCCGACATATGCGTACAAATATTTCAAATTAATATTGTATTTTGATTTTATTTCTGAGGAGTTTATACTCGTATTTTTTTCTTTTATGTCTATATGGGGACTGAGATAAGGTAGGGTAGATATCAACCAACTTGAACTTTCTAATGATTATTAACATGGTCAATTCAGATCACATTATAAGCGAATAACATTACAAGCAACACATACATTCCATTCATTTCAGGTTAAAACTCACGATAAAATATGTGTCCCATTTCGAAAAAGGGTTAATAAAAATAGGTAACTTATGAATATTTACTTGTCTATTTGGATTAAATTAATGAAAATTCTACTTTCGTTTGAGAATGGGTTAGAAAAGTAGGTAAGAGTTGTGATTTCGAATGTACGTTTTAGATTATGTTAATTTGTCGAGTTCAAAGAAATTGCTTAATTCTTTTAAGATTTGATGTTGAATAGTGTTTTTTTAGTTCTGAAGATAATTCCTGATGAATGAAGGTGCATTTACTATTACGCGTAGTATTTTACTTTCAATTCTTAGTAAGTTTAAATTTTTTTCTTTTTTTTCATGGGAACTTACTACATATTTGACAGCAATGTTGAACTTTTGGAATAATTAGATTTATGCATAAGAGAATTGTATGTACGTACATACGTTTTTTACTTGTAAAGTTTTTCAGCACTTTTGAAATACGGAAAAGAATAAGTAATTAAGATTAGACCTTTATTAAGATTCATTACAACTATTCTTTGTAATTCATTTGTCAGAAAAAATCTAAATTCAATTTTTTTTAAACGCTGAGTGATGCTCCTGGATCCACCTCTCATTATGCGTTCCTCGCCAGCTTTCCTCTCTCGTCGCTCTGCAGCTAATACAAAATATCTCTTAAAATTGAATAAAGAAAGAACAATTACATCTCGAAGAAATCGTTCTCAAGTCCACAAAGACCATCCCTGAGGAACATTTGTGCAGCTAACCACACTATATACTATCCTTATTCAAACGGTGATGTGAAGCGGTGACTCAAACCCCCGGATAATGCTGGAGGAGCTTAGTTAGCAATACTTGGCGCTCAAGAAGAAATCAATACGAGGAGTCATTTCAATACCTCAACGAAGTGGTGTTTTCTTGCTTTTTTTGCTCACCGCACAATAAAAAGTTTTAGTTCTGAAATGTCTACGCAGTATTAAATACGTTAAAGGCATTTACATAGCCCTCTCGTAAAGATATATCCCGGGTTGTTATTATGTCAAGGACAATACAATAATCTCGATCTTTCTCTTATCTTTCCACTATCCAGCACAAGAGAAAGACGCACGTGAACAAACAAGAAAAACTTTGGATCGTCGCGGTTTCGGATGCGGGTACTGATTTGCTTGAAACGGGTACCTGCTTCTTTCCACACTCCAATTTTTTATGCCATAACCTTTTCCAAATTTATAATATTAAATTATCACCCCGTATCCATTATTATTATTATTATTTCTTAACTTCCTAACTATATGGGATCTTTAAAATATAATGGCTTTCTGAAGAGGTAAGTAGATGCACTTCGGTAAATTATTATTTCTTGTATTTTTTCTAGGCACGTTGCTGCGCCTACCTAAGAAATTTTCAGGTGCACACTTTCCGAAATAAGTGAGCTGTCCCCAGATGCTATTCTTTGGATTTCAGATGAATAGGTTTTTCCAGGAAACATCTGAAGGTTGCATAGATTTCTTCCGTGTACCTTCGGTAGGTTGTCTTCAATTATTCCTTTGGATCCGATTATAATAAGGTAAACCTTTGTCCTCATTCCCCATATTCTTTGGCATTCAATAGATATGTCTTTATATTTGAGCAATTTTTCTTCCTCTTTGCTTACAACAATCACGTTGTTGGGAATGTTTCTGTATTACATTCCATTATCTCCTTATTCCTCAGAACAAAATCAGACCTATTTGCAGTAATTATTCTGTCGGTGTTTATTGACTGATCCCAGAAAATTGTGGCTTTATTGTTGGAGTTAACAAAACTTGGTTCGTATTCGAACCGATTTTCTTTCACGGAGTACACAAAAGCTTTACATACATGCCAATGCATATATGAACAAACCCCCGAAAACTAAACAGTCATTATTAGCCAAAATGGGGTCTTCTGTGACAGGATGACATATTGTCTCTTGCTTTTCTCTACTTAGGTCCAATTTCACCAAGTTCGTTTAATGTCTTAAACGAGATTTTCTGTGCAGTAAATCGTGATTATCAAAATGCGCGTTCCACCATCTTCGATTTACGAGAAAATCGCGATTAACGCTTAAACGTTCGGGGACCCTTCGATTACCAGCGCAAATCGCGATTTTCTTCAGAACTGCGAGAAATATGGCGTCCATTTTGTTTGTTTGCTCGTAGCTCGGTTTATAGGTTATGTTCAGTGGCACGAGGGAGGCCCGCTGCTGCCTATGGTGTCCTTAGGTGGCGGTAGTGAGCAACATGATGCGTTTTCCTCCCGTCATTTGTCTTCAAATTACCCATAATGCACTGTAAAACTACTACCAACCCAGAGATTCTTCAGAAACATTGAGCAACTTAATCGACGATTAGTTTTGCTTGGTGAAACGCATAAAATGTAATCGCGATTCCATTTACCTAATCACGTTTAAGGAAATCGCGATTATTCTATATTTGGTGAAATTGGGCCTTAGTCGGCATAAACCATCTGTGTCCTAATGTGATATTATCTTTTCGTAGATCCTGGTTCTTATTGCTTGGTTTTGTATAATATAAACTCAAAGCATGTTTCTCCTTTCAGATTGTCCTCATTTTAGTCACTTATTTATCGAAATTTTCAGCGACAATCCTTTTGGTAAACTGACCATGTAGATTCGCTTTTTGCCATGTTTTCTTCAGTTGTTGGTTGCACAGTTCTTTGACTTGGATTACGGCAGCTTTCGGGTCTTGTGTGTTTTTATTACCCAAAATTTCATGATAGGTTTTCCTAGTCTACATAAGGTTTTACTGGATCCTTTTTTTTTCTTCGAATTTTGTGTATGATGTTCATTTGTTTGGCATGTGGCTTTCCTTTAATGTACATTCTCAGTTCCATGACAGATGTAAAATGTGTTTTCCAGATTTGTTAGCCCTCTCAATCCATCTGTTCTTCAAACGTTTCATAACTATTATTATTACTATCACACATTATGAAAATATTGCACATCGAAACAGATCAATTTTGTCTCATTGACTTTTTTTCAGGTCCTATGGATAGCTTGTCGACTGTCGTCTCCGAGTCGTGAGTGCCAACAGCAAGTCTATCGGGTATTCATCGGGCACGATTCTCCGCGAATTTCCCGCTTAAACTACATTAATCGCAATATTAGGTATACTACATAGTAAAGGCAATATGCTCCCGATGAAAGATACGGAGAACAATAACACGGAACCAGACTCCTAGAATAAAAAAGAAAGTAGCTATGACATTTTGTTGTGATTTCGTCGGTTTACTTAAATACAATTGATTCAATAAATAAATTTTAATAAAGTACAACTTTTTTTGTGGAAGAGAGTAAACTTTTTTAAAAATTGAAAGAAGTAATAAGAAGACTTCTTTTGTATTACCAAAATGCTGGAACAAAATGAAATTATAAAATAGATATGAACGAAAATGCGGAGGTTTATAACTATCAAGTCGATCCCATCCAACTTTGCTCGTGAGGTTTTAGATAAGTGAGTTGACAAACGAAATTTGGTGTAGATTATAATATCACATTTACATACAAAAACAGTGACTATATGTACTCAACGATTGATGTGTACTCAACTTTGGCACGGTTGTGTACATTAATTCTGTAGCCCCATCCTGGCCCGGGTTTTTCTCCGTTTTTCCTTCGGGCAGAGGCGGATTTCTTATACAGGTTCTCTAGACTTTGTCTAGGGGCGTGTTTATTGTAACAATAAATCGTGAATTTAGTGTTTTTTCAACTCTTATGATTTTTAAACACTATACTCAGAATAATCTATAGTTCGATAATAACTTGTACATGTAAATTTACAAACATATTTGCGTTAAATTACAAACATATTGACATTATATATGTATTATAACTCGCAGCTAACTTTTTATCTTATCTAGGAACTTTTGCTGAAATTTTTGAATCCGCCTCTGCCTTAGGGCCCTTGATCGGAATTGATGGGATGGTCCCTTGCTTGCTTCCGGAGAGTAAATTGGTTTATTGTCCTCCACGTGGTCATACGCAGTCTGTACTGTTTTTTGACAATAAATTTATTATTATTATGATATAAATATCTGAATTAATTCGTAAAATATAGCGAAAATTTGAATAAACTCGTTTCATCCTACATCATCCTTGAAAAAACTGATTTTTAAAACATCCGTTATTAGTGATCTTTCATAATATAAAAACATTATACAGAAAAAAATCAAGTTCTTATATAAACATTCTTTTAGGTTGATGAATGCATGAATAAATGAGTGAATGACAGTCGGTTAGCCAATACAATGCCAATTAAATTTTTGATTTACTTGGCAATGTGTAACTCATATTTACAGTATAGTAAAATATTTTAGAACATGCCTCTCGTTTAAGACATGTAAGGAAACATTTGTTTGAATATTCTCGCCTGTGTTAGAGTGATGTAACATCTGTCCGTCAAAGGAGTAATCACTAGACGAGGTGTGCAACCCAAGTACTCATATGCATAACGGAATTCAGCATCGCATATATTACAATAACAGTGGTATGCTCCTTCATCCCATCTGAAAGAAAACATTAACGAACAAATGACGCATCTTTATTTGTACACGCAGAAAACAGAAATGAAATTTGACCCATTCATTCGAAGTTACATAAAGGATGAGAGAGTTGTTGTATTTAGCAGTATACTACATACTTCTTAGAGAAAATAAAGTTTTTCACGTTTCAAAACAGGTTAAATTAGCAGATAACTATAAAATGCGACATAATATCTAACTACTCAAAAACGTCAACGGTTCCTTTCGCTATAGACTTCACTCAGGAACAACATGCACAGCTTAAAGTGAACAATTAATTCTATAACGAAAATAGCTACCGTGCTTTTCGCACCCAAGCTCCGTGAAAAAATTCATATTTTATTCAGAATAAATTAATTTATGAATGAATGGATACGATTTTCGAACTTAATTTTTGTAGCTAGGAAGGATCAAAGGCGGGGTAGAGAAAGAAAGCACTACGTCCTCTTTAATTCGGCATTCTGTGGTTCGGTCCATCCTGTAATCCGACACCTAACCAATACGCACGCGTTTGGATTTTTAATCAGTTTTTCTTTAAACCTACTGTTGCTTGAATGACGAAATACGTTTCTTAAACATTATTTCATCTGCACAGGTACAGAAATTTTGTAGATATGCACGCATTAATTGCATTTGATATAGAATGGCTTGTCTCCGTAATCAATATAACATGAATTATTCCCTTAAAATACAGTGTTTGATAATACCGCAAATTCGCTAACCTAGCTTGGCCCAGAACAAGCTTATTGTACGCACGAAGAGGGGTTGATTCGTAAGTGAGGTGGTGGGGTTGTTTGAACCCCGAACCTTCGGTAATAATCATACTGCTCTGCCAATTTAAACAACACTACTAAGTGAACATCGGTTGACCAGCAAAAAACTCATCACATAAAAAATGAACGTTTAAGATAAGAAATATCTCATTTTAAGGAAATATCTTGTTTCTTTGTCCGATGAAGATACAGTATTTTTCAAAGAATTTTTTCCAGGTTTTACAAATATGAGAGTCAATCTATTTTTACGAATATTAATTTTTGGGATACGACCGCGGTCTGTGATAAATTATTAACTAGTTAATGAATGATTGAAGGTACGGTGTTAGTTAAATTAACAATAGTACAATTAAGGAAAAGAGTAATCTTGAATTCACTGACCTATTTCCGACACAGACACTATAAACTTAAATGTTTCCAACGTCAGATATTTTAATTAATTATTGTGTGCAAGATGATTTTTTCTCTAAGGAGAATTTTTTGATCATTTGTCATACAATGGATTGAGGAATTCAATAAAGGTAATATAATATAATTATGAGTACTACAATCATAATTCATTTTTACTTCAAAAAGGGCAGTAAAATAGTTTAATTCGATAAATCACCTGTGCCTTAATTGAGTCTGCCACTGGAAGCAACCTGCATTGTCGACTTTCACTGCAATAAGTTTTCCGACCACGTCTCGGGAATGTACATCAATCGTACATATAGTACAAATTTTTTGCCTGTCTTCTTTTGATAAATCTCCGCAAAGCAAAATAATTAAGTTATTTAGTTGCTGAATCTGTAATAAAAATTTCGGTTTTGTTTCAATATATAGAAGTTATAGATGAAGAATTACAGTAAAAATTATAATTTTTGTCATAGAATGAGATGTTTACACTGAGTATATTACTCAAAATATAATGTCACGTTTTTCATAGATTTCTAGATACCCAATGACGCAGAGTGTTGAAACAGCAAAAACATTTTATAGAAGCGTAACCAACACAAGTACTTTATGTAAATAATCCATGCAATGACTAACTACAAAATACAGATTGATATGTCTTAAATTGTTAATAATCAGAATTATGTCGAGTATGTAAATTGGATATACGATTTTTTTTTAATTATAGACAATCACTTTCACTAAACTTCACTTTATTACCATTCATTGTAATGTTGCCGACGTTTCGATTGTTTAGCATCATCAACAGGGCTGAATTATCAGTACTTTCCAGATTTCTATTTTAGATTACATAAAATTTTACAATAAGCTTGAAGTTCATATTTTAAAATCACATCGGTGACAAATTCGATCACCTTGTCAACTAACCTCTGCCACTGTATCTTTACTAATCTACATAATAATTATGATTATATTTTAATTCTGTTTTTATAAAGCCTGTAGGCTAGTAAAGTCAGTAAATAGAGTAGCCTTATATAATATATTACTAAATATCTACAGACATGTACATTGAGTGAAAATAGCAAATTAGAAGTTGCAGGTTAGACCAGATGCGCAAATCCTGTCCGGGTAGTCAATTATATAATCTATTAATTTTCATTACGTACCTGTTTCTTCTGATAATCCTTCAGAGCATTTTCATAGCCTTCCTCCAATCTTGCAAAAGCCATACCCACTTCGGTAGTCCACCAAATCTGCGTCCCACAGAGGGACACTTGGCCTGGGTAGTCGAATACCCATTGTTCTCGAGGCTTTTCATCATAAGTTCCTACAGCTTCTCCAAAAAACTTTCTTATTGTCTCCCTCATGCTGTCAGTTAAGCGATTTAGCCAAGCTTCAACCTAGATAATAATTAACAGATATATGAATGTCGTATTACCAACCTTTTTGTATTTTTATTATTCATCAGTTCTTACCTTCCCTACACATTCGCATATCTTCTTCATATCAACCTTTTCTCCATCTTTTGCTATCATTGTTACGGCAGTCTTCGTGTTCTTTCCATCACGTTTAAGAAAACCCAGCTTTGCAAGTGAATCATATAACTTGGAGAGATGCCTGAGGTTATTTTTCAAAATTAAACAACAGTAAATGGCGTAAAATTTATTTGAAACCTCGACTGTAAAAATACTTACTTGGCAACTAATTCTGGCTGGTTACCATTAGACAGAATGTCTAGAAGATCTGCAGAAGACACAAAATAGAAGCGAGGGAATGCCAATCGCTTCGTCTCCAAATACTCAGCAAGAGCTTTCTCACATTGCGTTAGACCGTCCTGCATATTCTCCAGTTTTTCAGAAAGGCCAGGTTTCTGGGTAGCTGTTATTACATTGGGAGTAGCGTTTATTTCAGTCAACAGTTCCTGCGAAATTTGACAAATTTGTAATATAATATGATTAGAGGCACCGCGTCTGTATGTAAAGGAAAATTTGATCGACAACTTTATTTTCAGATGCAATTACGACAGAAGAGTTTCATTGAGTAAACAAACCCTATTGTCTGGGAGTGTTAATCAGAGGAGCGGAGACGAGGAACAGAGATAACCCAGTTTCGATGAACCAATCTGTTTTCCAAACACTGGAATTGACCTTTTCATATAAATGAACTAGACCTATGTTTGACTCTAAGCGTCTTCTCTCCGAGGGAATGAAAACGGATAGACAGAGTTCCTCATATAGCCTAATTCTTAGTCGCAACTTACTATAGTAATAAAAGTAAATTATTTGGCATGAGAATCGGAAAAAGAAATTGATCAATTTATTTGAAATATCAAATGACACTTTTTAAGGGTTATTGCAATCAAAATGCAAAGTATGGTTAATGTATTTCCTTAAGTCCTATTTCCCTAGTCAAGTAGGGGTCGGAGATAGGAGGATGGTAGTATGGTGCCTCTCTCTGTAATGTGGCAGGGGAATTACCAGGGTGCCGGATAAACTTCCTGANACCTCCCCGAGGCGGGTGATCTATGAATGACATGAGGGTGAATGATGATGAGTGAACGTTGTGGTGGAATGAGTGGCAGGGGAAACGGGAGGGCCCAAAGAAAACCTGCCGCGAACACCGTTTCGTCCACCACCTCGAATTCTACTTGGATCGGACCGGGTCCCCAGAGGTAGAAGGCGAGTGCGTTAGGCAATACGACACGGGTCGCTCATCGAAGTGTAGTTAATATTGATGAATAACAAGAGCAGAAAAACAATTAAAATTGGCTGCTAATCTTTAGATGTAAATCTTCACTCGCATGATTGTTGACTGTGAAGCTTACTAATGTGTCCGCCAGACTTACGTTAGACAATATAAACTACGAGACCGAATGTGTACACCAAGACAATTCACAGACAATATAAACTACGAGACCGAATAGTAGAAGCAAAATTATATAAAGGCTGTGAAGACATGTTTTCAAGTACAGAAACAAAAAGTGAAATGAAAACCTAAGAATTCAGAGCTAAGAACTATGCGCTTTGTTTATTAAACCTTCTGTGTAAGTATTTTCATTCTGCCTGGATTTTGAAATAATTCGTTATGTACGTATATATTACCATACAATGCTGAAAATATTAAGTATATTTGTAGGTTCTCTTCGTGGTATTTAATTTAACGACACGAAAGCAGAGAAATATGGCAACTGACGTATGAATTGAGAATATTATACAACCTCGACCAATGCTGAGCAAAAAGAGCTAAAAAATCCAGATATGTTGATAGGTGTTTTAATCCTCTGAATGGTACCCTCTTTTGGGTAAAATACATCATTTCAAAACCTTAATCTTGCTCAAGGTATGCCGCGCGTTAATTTCGTAGCAGTGATTATGTATTTGTTCATCTAAAAAATAACACAAGATTAAAAACCCTGAAATCAGGAATAGCTTATGACAAAATTTACGTTCTGTATTGTTATAGACAAATAGATAATTGCATAGTTTAACAACCTATTTTCTGCTCTCCAACAAGTGACCGAAATCTTGTCACGCAATATATAAAATATGCATTTTTGAACAAATTAGACATTACGAAGTTATGAATGACTAATGTACATAATATAACTAATGTAAAAGACCTTGTTAACGAAAGTGACCTTCTTAACGTTGGATGGAAAATTTTCCGTTTGATGAAAAATAGACAATACCTTTCAAATGGACCGTCATTAATAAGGTGTCGTGATTAACACTTTCGTTATATACGCTCATTATCTTAATAATGAAACTTTCAATGCCCTTCCTAAGAAATGTGTAGAAAAACTGCACAAATTTGCCCCAACATTTGCTTAATTTTGTCGTAACATTCCCTACGAATTATATTGCCCTTTCTCGGATATGTCCCCGCAGTATCTCGAAGAGCTGTCAATAATTAATATAGAGAAATACGTGAACATTGCTTTTCGCGTACAAAACCGGTGGGTTGAATGGAATTAGCGGCTTGCTGTCAAGAATAGTGATACTCCATAAATTCATTAAAAAATTACTATACACAATTCAATCATTATAATTTTCACAAATAAATTTAATTTTACTGATGCGCACCTAGGCGCAACACGTCAAAATGGTATCCGGTGATTAGTTACACCTTACATATTATATTTCATACTCATACATTATATTAACGCATTTTATTGCGTTACTTCTGTATGTTATTGAAGAAAATGTTTTTTTCATTTTGTGATTACTTCACTTTTATAGTATATTACAACTGATTTTAAAAATTAACTTGTAAAAATAACGTTTGATAGCAAAATGATCGGAATTGATGAAATTTTGTCATCCTTTAACGGCGAGAGTTAATATTATTTGCATAAATACAGTTTGTATGAACTATTACAGCAACTCCTACTAACTACTTACTCGAAACTCTTCGTTAATTCTGTCAAATCTCTTAGAATCCAAGGGGAGTTGGCTACGGATGTCCTCGGATCCAATGAATACGGACTCGAGATGAGACCAAGTTCTTTGTACATCAAACCACAATGAAATTATCATATCCGCTGTAGATAGTTTATGTTGCCAGTTCGATACTTCATCCAAAAAGTATCCAATATACTTTGAACTCATCATATTTTGCAATTGAACCTGTAAGGCAAAACGATAACAATCAAATTGTTAATAAATATTATTAACCTTAAAATATTTTTTAATATTCAAACTCTACCATTTTACAAAGAAAGAAATATTGATGATTATCATTATTACACATAAAAACGATTATGCAATTTAAGCTGTTACAACTATATACAACGTTCCTCCTATCATTCTTACAAACGAAAGTTTATTTTTCCGTAACACGTATGGACGGAAAATATGAGTTTTGGAATGACTCGACATTTTATATTATTTGTTCCGTGATAGAGCATTCGAAAAATATCATTAATCAACGTAACTACCGAATTCCATTTGATTCCGTTAAATCACGAGGAAAATCTCAGTTCTCAAACAAGTTACTAGAAGATAGAATGGACCCTTGTTAGGGAAGAATTCTTAATAGGGCACACGAATAAGAAACTATCGTTCGTTCCTGCTCAATATGGTTCAATAGTAATATCATTTTGAAATTCAGCATTCTTGAAAACACAAAACTAAGAGCTCTCTCAAGTCTCGAACATGCTAAAATTTTAAACTTAAATTACAAATACGATAACTTCCAAATAATATGGCATGAACAAAAAGTTTATGAATATAATTTAAAAATATAAAATTATCTAATTTGTATAAATTAATTTGTATTTTTCAATTAATTATATTCCATCAAATTTTTCGTAATTAATATTTATATACTGGTTAGTTTCCATGAACTATTGTGTCCAATAGCGTTATGACATTAATTCTTTCGCAAACTGACCTGATTTTCCTCTAAGGTTTCAACCAGTTCTTCGTCTGCTTGTAATATCGAGCAACCAGTACGGGGATGAACATCATAATGAAATTCCATACGTTCCCAAGTAGCTGACAATTCTTTCAAAATCTTTTCCATTGCCATTTCTTTCTCAGATTGTTCCACGATGTTTCTCACTTCATCCTCATATTTGTGTAGGTTAAGATCAAGAAGATCCGCTAAAGTTGTTTCATCGTCCATTTGCAGATCCACCTGAAATTCTCATATTTTTATATCAATTGCAAGAAGAGAAAAACAATATTGTGTATACAATAAAAATGAGTTCAACTTTCTTTTACTTTTTTCTGTATTTCTCATAATAATAACACAAAAGGGGAAAACAGTATTGCGAGTATGATAAAACTGTCTACAACTTTATTTTTCTTTTTTCAAACAATAATTAAACCCTAGTATTATAATTTCCATGTAGAAAGGTTCACCTATATGATGCTACTTTCAATGATACCAGCACCGTGCTTTCTTTCTTTTTTAGTTTTTTTTTTTAACTTATGATAAATAGTCTTATTAAAAGGAAAAAGTATATAATTTTAGTTCAAATTTTAAGGAACGCAGGGGGAACTGATACTACTTGCCCTCCTTTAACAACGTCTATATTATGAAAGAAATATTTCTCACTTACACCTGAATCGTTTAAGAATCTCAAATACGAGGGTACCTCACAACGTCTGGTCGATTTGTGCTTTGCAATGATTTTTTATCAAATTGATTCTGCACATGTGACAAGTAACAAAATCATTCAAATTTTTGAAACCTTTATCTTGTACCAAGAAAACTGTAGGGGTTAAAACCATAAATTTTGTTTCGAAAGTACAGAGATTCTGACATTTGCGTTTAACTGAATGTGAATCGTAGATATATCTGAATCTTCTCTCACAGAGTGTTTCAGCCAAAGTATCATGATGTTCTACGTAGTTTGAACCTAATTTAGAAAAAAAGTGCAAGAAAAAGTTCAAGAGTATTTCAAATAGCTCTTTACAACAAAGTACCTTTTTATACACATACCATTTTCCCTCTTCAAACACAAACAATCGCCAAAATTAGATATCATACAAAGATTTTTTTTTTTTGCATTCCAGAGAATTTCAGTCTTCAAATATTTACTATATGCACTTTCTTTTATAATTTTCTCTAATATAAAGATTAAATTTGAATTGTAAATTCGTCAATTACTTCTCTGGCTGCACTAATGTTCCTCTGTTTTGCGGCTTGAGAGCAGTAGAGGAGAAAAACAAATTTTTACAAACAGTAGAGGAAAAGAAAAAAAGAAAATTTAACAATTTTCATTGTTAAATGTGTTTAAAAAGGTGCACTTCGTATAAATCGTATATAAAATCGTAAATCGGAGCTTACAAAAAAGTTTAAGTATATAACTTAGTGCAGCGTATTTTGACAAGAAGTGTACTTGTAATCTGAATTAGAAAATGGTAACAAAAAGGTTTACTAGCAACTTCCTTCGTGTACTTCACTGAGTGTAGTTATTTCCAACTAGCGATTTTTCAGGAAACATAGAAATGTATACTTTAGAAATGGAATTTGTTATTTTGTCAAGGAAATATACTTTTTTTGTTCCCAAGTCAAAAAAGGTAGTACAACAAAAATTAGGGAAATGTACTGTAAACAATTCACCCTCCTCTGATAAGAATCACAAAGTATGGAGTATACTTTAACGGGAAAATAAGTACACCTTAATTGTCAAACAGAATTGAAAGTGTTTTTGTATAATTCAGGTACAACATTCAAATATATTTTTTAAGAAGTGGAAATAGCTCTATTTATGTAGACACTCCTCAACTCCCTTCAATATTTCCTTCAATATTTTCCTTCTTTAACTATTTGTGCGAATTATTCGCTGAGGATTTCTTGCATGGGACAATAAATCTATAATGAATTTCATCAAACTGAACTAAATTTAAATGGTTTCATCGCAAGCAATGCGTGGCAAATTCATCATTCTAGCACCTTAGTGGCTTGCATAAGTTGCTTCCAATGTCGAGGGCGAATAGCCGGGTTCTGAAGCTCTGTCACTGCTCTCAAAGACGTGAGGAGGTTCTTGATTGCAGCCTCCAGTTGCGTATAAGTGTCCCATTGCCGTAATTCCTTATCCAAGCCTGCAAATATATTCTACTATATCCAATTTACATAATTTCAGTTTCAAAAATGGTTACACAACGATCAAGAAGATCATCCAGGCTTGTGTTCCAGAAATTATAGCATAATATGAAATTTCATAAGAAAAAATGTTACAAAAAGTATTTAGATTAAATCATTTAATTATTTGGGAGGGTATCTTGCAGACACTTGTTATTTTCTCGAGAATTCGAGTTTTGTTAATTCAGTTTTTGTAGATTCATTTGCCAATCTAAAACATTTTATTATTACGTTCCTTAGGAGGAAATTGTGTGTCGAAGTGGGTATAATATGTACTCAGAAAATATAAAAGCTTTTTGCGTGTATTGTTACTATGTAATACTATAAAACTGACGGACAAAAATCTGACATCAATCATTACGTATGAGGCACTTACCAGCATCGTATAAACTAGATAGAGAACTTATTGGATTAGTAGTTACATGCAGAAAATAGTTGGGGAATAAATATTGGTCGTATTAAATTTTTTTCCCCTTTATTTCCAATAAGAAACAATAAGTTTCCAAAAAATAATTAAATTAGCCAGCATTTTCCTTTCTCAGAAACTAACCTTTTTCAAACCTTTCTACGTACAAAACATGTTTCAATGTTTCATTGACCAAGTGACAATAATTGAAAATTTGTACAAAATACACAAATGGTTGCAGTTAAAATCCATAAAGATGTTAACAGACTTGAATCTACTTAATTCTGCTTGAGTCTCGTTGCTCAAAATTGTTATCATTTTTGAGAAATTAAAAAGAATCACTAATTTCTGATTTCCGTGTTTTCCTAATATTTCAAAATTTTTGGAATTTGGTATTCTACAAAAGACAAATGACTGTTGGTTAAGTAATGCATCAACTTCGTTTGAAATCTTTTATAATATATCAGACATTTTTTAGAATAATCTGTGATCCCTCCAAATCCAAAGATTTTGATTTCGTTGACAACTATAGAAACCTTTCTAGTAGATATACTGTTAGATATCATTAAAATAAGAATTAGTATTTTGTTTTGAAAAAATCTTGATAACAACAAATAGTACAGTAGATGACTACAGAAAATTCTCCAGTAGAAAAATCAACAGGATACCAATATCCAGAAATGAGAACCATTTAGGATGTGCCGCATATTTCTCAAAGAATTGCAACAGTGACACGAAGTCAAGCAACGAATAAGTCGCAATTCAAGCAGTTCAAGAAAATAATTACCATACGCTGTGTTCTCAAGAAGCCCCAACCATTGAGAGGGCATGAATAATAAGGCAAAGTGATAATCCATATTTTAGAAAAATATCGTATATTAGAATGGAACGTGTCTTGAGAATTGGTCATAAGGTATTTTGATATGCGGTACCATGTTTATGCTTTCATGAGGGACACCCGTACGAAAACACAACGTACAATAAAAGTTGCTACAATAAAAGTTGGTGTACGACAAAGTGTATGGTTTTTTAAAGTAATGACGTCCTAGTACTTTTTGTGAGCTTAGAATGACTAGTCGCTTATATTTTGAACTAGTCCCTTATATTTTATAATTGTTTTCCTTCTTCGTGTTGGTTCATTTAATAAAAATGTATTTAATTATTGGTTGATTTATTTAAAACCAAAGATGAAACCAAAGTATTGTAAATCGATTTTGGAATTTCATCATTCTTATATCAATGCAATGTGATCGAACACTTAAACATTAAAATGATTTACTTTGAATCAGAACACTCATAAGTAAGAAATAAATGTTCTTGCTGAATAAACTAAACTTCATACTTAAACTAAACTTCATAATACATTAAACTTTAAACTAGAAGAAACGAAGTTATCCAGTATCGCAATTCGGTATAGCTTTTAGTGTTTCTAAAAAATACCCATTCTGAAAGTAGTGCGAAGATGATTTTACCTGAGGTATTATTAAACCAACACCCACCTCGAAGTAGCTTCCCGAAATTTTTACATTCTTGTTCCATTGATTCAACATCGATTTCCTTCCATTTAGTTTTCTTCCATTCATCTATGTTTGATTCTATGACATTGGCGAAATCCCACAACATCTAAAAATCGTTAGAACATGAAGAAGTAAAATGACGAGTACATAGTATACAATATTCACTAAAGAAACGTAATTTATGTGACGACAGATGAGAAAAACGTTCCATAGAAAAAAAAATTCTTTGAATTAAAAAAAAATCTTTTGAATGTTTTGGATAAAAGTGAATGGGACACGTTATTTTACCTAAAATATATAATCATGCCGAAATTTAGCAGGCACTATTTGGGAAAATTATATAAGTTTACCTTTGAAGTGCATACTTCCGTTAATAATAATAATAATAATAATAATAAGAGATCGCTCTATTTTTAAACAAAGCCCACATTTTAAGAAAATCTGAAAGAGTCAGTTTGCATACTATTGCAAAAGTAGAATATTTGAGGGAAAATAAGTTTTTACACACTCTTAAGTTGTAGTAAATTAATTTTCCGAGACCAGTTATTATTACGAGAGCTGGTATTTCTTTACCTCTGAAGGAAGAGGAGTTTCGGGAGGAAATATTTTCGGAATTTCCCTCTCCAATGGCAATGGGCTGGCTACCAATATAATAGCTAGTATTAAGAGGGGCGGAAGTGGAGATTAACCTGCATATGTACTCATTCGGTAGAGAGACTAATTAGAGATAAATGAAACACACAGTACCTTCATTTGCTTTGCTTCTTTTCGACAATTTCTTATAGCTTTAAAATCGGGTAAAACTATGTCAAACAAACCACCCTGGTCTTGTAGTTTATCAATTTCTTTCTCCATTCGAGTTAAAACATTGTTCACTTTATCCAAAATTTCGTACGGATTGCTGCAAGGGTACCTACGAAATAAGATAAAAGATGTAAAATTTGATCTGGAATTTTAAAGTTGAATTTGTGCCTAAAAAAGATTTACTCACGAAAAAATAGGAAGTTTTTTGAAATGTTCTCGGTATTGTTGTTGACGTAAATCGAAAAATGTAATTCTCTTTCGAATAGTTGACATTTCAGCTGCCATTAACGGTGCCACAGCTTGCTTTGCTGTTACGGCCACTTTCTTGAGATGTACCCATTTCTCCGGGAGTTCCTAAAATATAGAACATAATATAAAGTGGAGGAGGAAAATTTTGTTAGAATTGTTTATGTAGCTTAATAAAAAGCGTACAATGAGTTGGAATCTCCACAAGTAACTATTTACATTTATATTGTAGTTTCGATTACGATTTAGTTACTAAAAAAAGATTAATCTTCGTACCGTAAGTCTTCGTGGTAATTAATGAGTTACGACATAGGAAAATATCTTTCACGTGCTCTTTGGGAAGATTTTTCCTTTGTCATTAAATTTTCAGTTAGATGGCTTATGTCATTGACGGCTAAGAGACGAAAATATATTTATTTAAACATTGATACTTGCTGAGAAAGTTAAAAATTAGTCAGATTTGACGAACTGAAATTCAGATTATGATTTGGTGTTCTAAAAGCATAGCGGAACTCATAACGGAAATAAGCAGAAAATTAAGTTTCTGGTGAGTTGATTGCAGGGCAAGGTCTTAGCATCTTGAGGTCTAGAACGACTCCTAGACCCACGCATCCTGCATCCTTTTCAATGGGAATCGACACTATATCTGGAGTCCCTGCAGCTTGAGCGTCATTCTGGTCACGCATAGTGCTGAATAACATAGGGACTTCGAAGCCATTTTGATGTAAAAAATAAAAAGGACTAAATCACACGAGTTGGAAAAAATATAAATCGCTAGCTGACTTGATGTGCAAATTATTCTGCTTAGTGTTTCCCTTAAACTACTTTTTGAAGGTTAACTGAAACATTGAGATATACTATAAGAATAGGAGATACGCACAAACAAGAAAAAATGAAAAAAAATGAAAAGATTTCCAAATTTGATATCACACGAGGAAATTTATCGTGAAAAACTCCTTGGACCTTCAATAGAGAGAGAATCGCATGAGCAAGGAAGGAGATAAAAGTCATCCCATTACCAGCACTGAAAAGGAAAATTAGACTTGCTTCATAATGCCATGAATTTATGCATAGATAAGAAAATCAATCTAGAATTCCATCCTTTTACTCATCATTTAACACTACATCGCCGATTAAGTAATACGAAAAAAAGCAAAGTAATCAAAATAATCTACGACCAGGTGAAAAAAGCGACGGAACCGTGTCGCGAACCCGGGATCCCTACTCTGGCCGCAAGTATGCTGTCCACAGCACCATCCGTCTCGACTCCAAGTCCGTACACAACCTGGCCTGTTCCGGTGAATCCGGGTCACATCAATTCATGGGATAAGTGACCAGAGGTGGCTCGCATGTTGGGAGCACAAACCTGGTTTCCACGTACCTACGTGTCGGATGCCATTTTTAACTCACAACTTCCGATTACCTACTCGTGGAGGAGTGTTTTCATCGTCAACTACCAGGTGAAAATTGCAATTTACCGGTTTGAGTCCCGATCCATCGCAATTTTCACTTGGCCTTTGACCATGCAAACACTCTTCCACATGTGGGTAATGGGAAGTTGTGAGTTAAAAATAATCAGAATAAATTCAAATAAATGAGCAGATTTCAAATATCAACAATTTCCCTGTATCTCAAAATATCCCACACATTTAATAAAAAATATTACGGATTACGAAAAAATATCTCCTTACTTGAAGAAGCAGATGTATCTCCGGTAAAAATTCCACTCCATAAGATTTGAGAAGCTCCATTGTATGTTTGATTGGTTCAAACATATCGTCTGTAGAAGGACATCTTTCTTTAATTTTGTACAAAGTTCGAATGGTGTCAATAAGTGCGTCGTAATCCATTGTTTCGGGATCATTCGAGAACACTTTCCGAGCATCTTTGATGAATTCGTCCAATTCCTCTAACCTGAAAATTTTAGTCAGTTCTAAATATGCATACAATGTACTTACTTTTAAGATAAAAAAACATGAACAGAAAAAACTGTGACGTTAAGAGAGAAGACTACGTCAATAGATGATTCCTGAACTAATAGGAAGAGACTTCTTTGCCTTTTCTGTACTGGAAGTCGTCAAAGTATCACTATTTTAGTTTGCTAATATATGATATATACTCCGTGAAAATTGGTGAAAACACTAGAAATATTGTACTATTGTTATCAATTTAAAATTCTTATACTTTCATCAGTTACTTACTTGTACTTAACATCATCAATAAGGTGTTGTTTTAATACCTCACTCCATTTTGCCACCGTGTTCAATAATCCTTGTTTGAAAGGTTTCAGGTCAATCCGTAACCAGTTATTGACAGTTTGTTCTGTCTCAATATTCTGTAAATTTTTGTGGAGGTTGTCATAATAGTCGATCTAAAACCAAAATTAATGAAGAAAATCAGTGTTAATTAAGACATTATTATGAAATAAAATTATTTTGAATGAAAGCACCACTCCAACAAGTATACATTTCTTAAAACGAGTAACTCCTGACCCCGAACTTTAAACTTTAAAACAAGATTTAATTGTAATTTTTAAAAATACAAACAATTCAATGATGAAATTGCCGGGTAATTCTTTCCACTTAGTCCAGAAAATTTCACGAAGTGAGAATTATTTTTCCCTCTAAAACTAAAAGACTAAACTAAAACTATATTGAATCGTTTGTATAATTGAGGAAAGAAAAATAAGAAAATATCATGCCTTCAAATTCTTAATAAACCTATTTTCTATTTTTTGTTCTGAATTCTATTATTTTCCTTACTTGATTTTTAAAATCTGCAAGAGTGGGTTTAGACTCCTTGGGACGCGGTCGATCGGGATCTTCCGATGCAAGAACTTCCTCTTCTTCCGGACTTAAACCATGACCATACTTAAGAAACTGCTTGAGAAATTCGTCTCGATCGTCCAACCAGAGATATGACTGATCTTTAAATTTACTAGCGTACTCAATAGCCTGATGAAAAGAATGAAAATTATTGTTCATCTGAAATGAATTTGCTAAGATAACCGATATTTCATATATTCCTCACAGAACCATTTATTAGTACTCGTCTAAATTCTTATTATCTAGCATTTGGTATTATTGTAATGAGTAAAAATTAAAAAGATATGGTAGTTTACGATGAACAAATGCTTAGTTTTCGAGGAATTTGGAAATAAATAAGTGATCACTTTTTTGTGCTGTTTTATGTAGACCATCTTATATGAGGGGGAAGTTTTATTTCATTCATCCGTGTATCAAGTATCAGAGATGCCACAATAACTTTTTTAATGACATCCAAATTATTGATGGATGGAATTTATATATAT